>CM062292.1:273825986-274282147 GCA_031216915.1 Pictodentalium vernedei
TGTGGAACCTATATTAAAACCTGGCCTGTATCACTAGCTGGAAAATACACAAATCAACTTTGGTTGAAATCAAATAATCCAAGCTGGAGTTTATCAGTCAGAAACCAATTGTTTACAGACAGATGGATGGACCCACAGATGGACGGACGAAAGTCATGGACTATAGGCCCTGTTTGGGAGTCCATTTTTTTTTTCACATGTGAGGAGTCTAAAATCCTTCAGAATGCATTACGAGCAGAGAAAAACAAATATACCTAACTGGCACCATGGGGGGCTGGGGATGGGGGGGGGGGGGGGGTGTTTGTCTGGGTTTTGAACACAAACTTTAACCGAAACTGTAAAAAAAGCATTTTGACCCCCCCCCTTCAAAAAGGGGAGGGGGGGTACGTGAGTTTAAAAAAAGATTCCGCATGGTAGTGACTGTAAATAGTTCAAAATGCATATTCGAGGAAAGAAAAAAAAACTGCCTAATGGGTGTGGGGGGGGGGGGGGAGAATGGGGGGATGGGGGGGGGGGTGTTTGTCTGGGTTTTTAACCAAAACTGTAAACAACCATTTCTAACAAAAGACAAAACATAGTTCCTAATTGGCCCCCGGCGGGGGTGGGGGGTGGGGGGGTGGGCTGGGGGATGTAATGGTTATACGTAAGTTTAAAAAAAAGGTTCCACGTGTAGTGACTGCAAATAGTTCAAAATGCATATAGGAGAAAAGAAGAAGAAAAAAAGCCTAATTGGGGGGTGGGGGAGGATTGGGGGGGGTTGGGGGGGTAGGGGTGGTGGTGTTTGAGTTTTTAACCACAAACTTGGAGTCATCTTACCAAGCTACGATGAAATCCTTTCATAATTATGGCCTGTGGAATATTCTAAAAGTTTTCCGGTTTCGGGCCTCTGTTGCCGTCGCAGTTGCCCAAAAGGGGACGTTCTCATGTAGACATTATATGGAGTCAACCTATCAAATTACAATGAAATCCCTCCATAAATATGACCTGTAGACTGTACTAAAGGTTTTCAGGCTTCAGGCCCCTGTTGCCATCACAGGTGCCCAAAAGGGGACGATCTGATCTAGACATTATAGGAAGTCAACCTATCAGGTTACAATGAAATCCCTCCATAAATATGACATGTATACTGTGCTAAAGGGCTTTGGGCTCGGGCAGCCATCATAGTTGAATGATCGCAACCAAAAAGTGATATTCTCATCTTGGCATGATGTGGATTGATCCTACAAAGTTACAATGAAATACCTTCATAAATATGACGTGTAGACCAACAAGCTTTGAATTTGGAAAAAATGGTGGAATTCTCTACTCTTTATCCTGAAACGTGTGCCACAACAAAAACAGTCTCTCAACCACCTCCACTGTTATCTGCGATGGCTTTTCATGACACTTTCCTTGTGGATTTGGAATTTCCTCGTGGGCTATGGTGGCTATTTCCGGGGAGCTTAGTTTCAGGGGAAGTGGTCATCCGAGTTTCTTTCAGAGCTCCAACACTGTCAGAACAAGGTTTCTATGACCTTGCTAGAATTATATCCCTTTGTGGTGGCCGCTGTTCTGTGGGGACAGTTGTGGAGTAGAAAATGTATCGTTTTTATTATGAAATTAATGCGTCGGTTAACGTGGTTTGCAGTAACTAACAATTTCATGTTTATGCAGAACATGTCCCTGAAAAGGAAAATGTTATTGCTGATCCTATTTCTTGTTTCCAGGTCATCCACCATCTGGCTCCCGAAGCTGCACAGAGACTCGTTGCACTACCAGAATTTTCAGCAGTGATGCTCAACTGAACCTGATGAGGACAGTGGTGTCCCAGGCTTCTGTCAGCGACAACACTCCACACACTTATACATCAGGGTTACATCATTTTTAAGACTTCTGTACCTCGTATCAGATACTCCTTTTGTCCAGTGGATTTCCTTCAGAAGTTTCTGAAGACGTTCTTTGACATACACAGCCTATTGTCATGGCATTAAGTCTCTTTCTCATCATACTATAAAATTTTACATTGCTGGCATTCGATATTTCTGCCTCTGTTTTTGCATCCCTTACCCATTTACACGAATTGATGATTCATAGCTCGCACAATTGCAGATGTTTATGCGCGGTATTACGCATTTACAGAAACCCTCTACCACCCGTCGTTTACCTATCACTTTTAGCACTTTGCGACAGATATGCCATGCCGTCCGCAGAGGTTTTTGCAATCCGTACTTTGACTCCTTAACGGAAGCTGTTGCTGCATTGCATTTTCCGGTTTTCTTAGATGTGGCGAATTTACTTCCCATAGTCTGTGTTTCAATCCAGCCTGTAGTCTCTGTGTGGGTGACATCCGATATCGCTTGACAGATCAAGTCGCTTTGCTTCACTTGAAGGCCTCTAAGTGTGACCGCTTCTGTAACGGTGTTACCATTCAGCTCTATCAGACTGGGCATGATGTTTGTCCCGTCCACAATCTCCTGGCTTATTTTGCACTCAAACCATCAACTTCCTTCCACTCTGACGCACCTCTTTTTTGTCTTTCCAATGGGTCTCCCCTCACTCGCACTCTTTTTATCCAGTCGTTGAAAGCACTCCTCTCCCTTATTGACCTCCCTGAATCCCGCTACAATGGCCACTCATTTAGAATAGGCGCAGCCACTTCTGCAGCAGCCGCTCATGTCGAAGACCACTTGATCAACACATTAGGGCGATGGTCATCTGATTGTTACTCCCAATATATTCATGTTCAAGGTGTCAGTGTCATGCAGGCTCTTAAGGCCATGTGCACGTAACTGTTGTTCTGTACATATGGTGTTCTGGGCAGGCATGAGCGCCCACTTCATCGCTGCTGCCCATGTTTACGCTCACTTGATCGAGCAGTTAGGTTTGCGGTATATTATTACTCTCCCATACATGTTCCAGGACGGAGGGCCACATGTGCATGACTGCTGTCATGTACAGGTGTTGTACTGTGCAAGCATGAGTGTCGTATTCATTGCAGGCTTTGCAGCCCCTGTGTCCATGATCCCTCGATCCACACATTTAAGGTGGTGCTTGTTGGATTACCCCGACATCGACCCTCTTGCTGTTCCAGGCGGTGCTGTCAGGCTTGCACAGCATGCCACATGTGTATGTCGCTGTTGTCACGTGTATGTGGTCTCCTGTGCAAGCATGCACATCGTGTTGTGCCTGTATGCATGATGACCCCAGGCCTGGGTCGCTCTGTTGGCGGTTGTCCAGTTGTTCTTGCTCCTGTCTTCATCAGCACGGTGTCATGCATGCGTGAAGGGCCATATGGACATGAGTTGTTGTCATCATGTCCATGTGGTGTTTTGTGTCGACATGAGCAACGTGTTCCACTTTTTCTTTGTTTTCCGGTTTTTCCTCAACTGTCCCTTTCCGTTTCCCAACTCTGCCCATCCCACCCCGGCCTTGTTAGGTATATTTCACATTTCTGTCTGGGTGTATGATGTTATTGTTGCATTTCTCTTTCTCATTCTGACTGTCTGTATCTGTTTGTGTGCGCCTCATAGTCTTCTGTCCATGTGTTCATATGCACAGGCAACAATAATGCCTGTGTCTCAGCTGTGGGACTTCTACTGTGGAATTCGTGGACATGTATTTCTGTGTCAAATGGCCATAATAGTGCCATTTGTGGTTTCCAGGATTCTGTGTGTGTTTTTCTGTGTGTGTTTTTCTGTGTGTGTTTTTCTGTGTGTGCGCATCTTCCGTGGATCCTGTTTTCCAGTGCATAGAGATCTTGTGCCAGCGAGCTTGTTGTCTCATGGACGCTGCTCTCGTGCAATTGTATAGACTCAGTACTGTTCCTTTTTTCAGCATCTACTCACTCTTCCTGGTGTGAGGGTGTGCACATTCCACATGCTCCGGATGTGCTTCGGACATTCATTCCACATTTTATTTCCTATCCCGTGTGCCAGACCGATTCATCTCTTTCTTCCCTGTGCCTTTCCCCCACCTCTTCCTCATTCTTTGAGGAGTTTCGGCTTGTTTCACAATCCTTCTTTGGCGGTTGCGATGCTGAAAATACTTTGTGTTCTCAGCATTGTCTCCCCAATTCATTTCAGGTACCTCGGCTGCAATACTAATCTTTACCCATGGTGGGCTTTGCAACTAGGTACTAGTTCAATAACATGTCTTTGTGTGACACTGCAGTATTCATACCTCGGTCACACCTGATGATACCACCACATCGTGGTGCTCTCCTAATTCTACGCTGTATTGTGAAGCAGACCGAATTACCTCAAAGGGCCAAAATATTTGAATGCGTATATCTGTACAGTTCATTTAAATAAACAGAAGAAAAAAATATAATTCATACTACTGAGTTGTTTACTGCTTAAACCTTTACATAACACAACTAGGGATTCCACTAGCAAAAGAATTCTTGCATAACTAGCAAATTTCAAAGTTTTGCCTAAAAAACATAGCTTATGGCTTCTCAGTGGACAAGCTCAACACACTCACTCTGAAGTTATCTAATCATCCTGTACCTCAACAATCACAACAAAGAAACAAGACAAATGCAAATTAAGAAGTGCCCACTCAAACCTTGATGAGCCTTGATGAAATAAGCCAGATTCTAACCATTTGGAAAAGAAGAAATCATCTGTTATTTTATGTGAAACAAATAAAATGTATACCTTTGAATCTTTGTCATTTTTGTCGCCATCACCAGTTGACATCAAACCTGCATCACTCATCTCTCTTTCAATCTGAAATACAGTTGAATGATTAAGTAAATCGGAGGTACGCTACTCATTTACCAAATGAGATAACCATATGTAGTCTTAGAGACTTTAAAAACCACAGCCGACTACTCTCTTTGCTTTCCCTTGGCAGTTATCCAGAAGAATAACTGCCTGCACAAGAAGTGTGCATTATTTTAAGAACACTTTTATCTCTTTACCTGATAAATAGGTCACATCTGAGTGTAATTTACAAACTGAGTGGTTGAAAAAACATTATTTTTCAAACGATTTAAAGAAAACCATATTATTGAGCTCATTCCAAAGAGGGGTCAACTGATATGGGTTTCTTGAAATTTTTTTGAAAAATTTGATGAAAAAAAGTTAAAAAATTTATAGTAATTTATATATTTTTTATACTTCCCAATGACCCAGACTTAGCTGGTGCTAACTCTAAAATATCTAGGGCCAAACACAAATTTTGCCCCCCCCCCCCCCCCCCCCCCCCCGACCCCAATCCCCAAAATTTGCATCAAAAACCGAAAAATAGATGTCCTATATGGTCCTCCATACTTTTACTCCTCTGCGCATGCACAGTGTCAAGGAGGTCTCGAAATTGGCGCCAAATGTCATTCTTACAACCAGTGCCTGGTAAGCATTATGTACACAGCGGAGAGGTATGAGTTCCCAACTCATCGGAGGGCCATCCCCGTCTGGGTCATTGGTAAGTATAAAAAATAAATAAATTACTATAAATTTTTTAACATTTTTATACTGTACCAATGACCCAGACTTAGCTGAATAGTAAAAAGGTTGGAGGGCCTAAGACACAAAGGAAAATGTAATAGGCTCAATTACATATAACAGAATTATCCCCTCAAGGAGAAAAGGAAAGATAGGCTTTACATGTATCTTTCTTATTTGTATCAAAAAAGAAAGACACAACACCATTCTTTAATTGAGCACAATAACATCAATGATCTCTATTAACATCCAGTATAACCCTTTATACTAATATTTTTAAAGGAAAGCCAATAAATAAAGGAAGTCCAGAGAAATGAGACTCTTTATACTCATAAAAAGTGTCCGAGAATTGTATATTAATACCCGATTGGCACGTGACATACACAAATGCTTCACACCGAGCTACACTTTAAAAATATTACACTGATGAGTAAACATTAGCTTTACACTTTAAAACCATCCCAGTACCGACTCGGAATTACTGACTCCAAGGAGGTATTCCCTTGCTTTACACTATAAAGCAGGTGACCTAAGGGAACACCCCCCCCCCCCCTTCCCCTTGCCCTGGGTCAAATACCCCAGAGCGAAGAGGGCAGCAGGACAGAGTCACTGCCGGAACCGAAAGCCTACATAAGTATAGTTGCAACTGTTTAGTGGACGACATTCTGAGCAACAGATAATGGACCTAAACAATGCAGATCTCCAGAAATGGACTCAATATTTCTAAGATACAAATTCGTGAAAGTGGAGGGCTAAGACAAATATGCAGCCCTCATTAGATCTGTAATAGCAACACTATTAGTGTAAGCCCACGATGTAGAAAGAACTCTTACTTCATGAGCTGAAATCTAAAGCACAGACTGCTGAGTTGAAGATATTTATCATAAGCAGTACGGATAGTTAATTGAATCCATCTGACCATAGAATGGACCGAAATGTGGAGGAAGCTTTCACGGCATGTCCCACAACAGACGCCTGAGTAGATAAATCCACGGTCTTTGTGGAGATAGAGATGCAATCAACAGAATTTTGCATTGAGATTATTTAACTTGAGCAATATCTGCTGAATCAACGGTGCTGGAAGATACGCATATCCTATTATTCTGTCTCACGAGATCGATAGAGCGTTTACTGCAAACGCTCGAAGATTCGAACATGGTGACACATACGTCTGCAACTGATTGTTGAGATGCGTCGCAAATAAGTCGATCATTGGCTGCTCTCCTTGGTAGCAAATCTGATTGAATACTAGTTTGTTGAAAGTCCATTCTGATGGCAACAAGTGGCCCATCCGTGAAAGGGAGTCCGCTAATATGTTCAGACGACCCAGAATATGATGGACCGATAGGAGAACTTGATGTTCTAGTACAAACAGAAGGATTCATTCCGTTAACATGAATAACAGAATGGAATGAGTGCCTCCCTAGTTCCGAAAATACGCTAATACCATCGAATTGTCGGACAGAATTAGCACGTGAGCATTCTAAATAACGTTCATCCAATAAATAGCGCAAGCCAAAATGACATCATTCTTGATGTTTCTGTGCTTGATTAGGAACTACAGATCCGAAAGACCCTGGCACTTCAAATCCGTTGGGCTCAATGTTGCGTCCCAACCTGTTTGACTGGCATCCGTCAAAACTGTAAAACTCGGATCCGGCAATTGCAGTGGAACTCCTTGAATTAACAACTGAATAACTGCCCAAGTCTCAATCTCTTGATCAATTGATTTGACAAGAGGATGACCGCATCAAGCAAATGAATCTTCACCCTCCAATTCTGGGTCCGAAAATTGGAGAGGACAAGTGCGTAGCCGCCCCATCGGAATAAAATCCATGGCAGCTACACACAACCTATCATTCTCATGAAATCTCTCGCTGTAACTTTGTCTGAATGAAGACAATAGTGAGCGTAACAACTGATTAATTTCGCTCTGGTTAACGGCAGACGAACGAGATTGTTATGCATCTCGAAGCTCATTCCCCGGTGGGTGAATGACTTGGACAACACCAGGTCCGACTTCTCCTCGTTTACTTATGAAACCGAGACGTCGAAGCAATAGAAGCAAATTCTGCACATCGTTCTGAAGCGTTAACTCATTGCCGTACCTCTGAAGAATGTCGTCCAGGTAGGCCAATGTTACCGCAGACGAATGAACTCAGAAATGAGTCATTACTGAATTCAATATTCAAGTGAAAACCCAGGGCGCTAGATTCAGACCGAAGCACATTGCTCGGAGCTGATACACGACTCCTATGATGGCGAAGCGAAGATACTTTCTGAATGCCTGATGTACCATGACGTGAAAGTACACATCTTGAGATCTATGCATGTAGCATAGTCGTTCACCCAAATACTCACTCTGAACGATCAGATGGTCTCCATATAAAAACTTGGAGCCCCGATGAGCTTGTTAATCCAGCTCAGATTTATGAGTGGACGGAACAAGTTGTCTGGTTTCGGAACCAGAAACAGATGGTTGTAGAAACCTGGGGATTCCTGGATTTCTACAATCTCTATCGCTATCTTCTCCAGAAGAGACTGGACTTCTGATGGAAGCGAGCCTCTTCTCTGCGGGTTTGCCGGAAGCTGAGTCCATCCTGAACTTCGAGTTTAGCAGAGGTTTTCGTTTGAATGACAATTTAGTCCTTCCGAAATCACCCCTTGAATCCAAAGTACGTCCGTAATCTACTCCCAATTGATTGAGAAACTCGACCGTCTTCCGCTCACTGGAACACGATAGAGAATAATACCATTACCTCCTAGTCCTGCAAGGCTTGCGGAAGGAGAAACCATGTCCTCCACAGCCCGCACCTCGCCCGTCGACCTAGGGGCGTCTGACCGGATGTCTCGGCCAGTATTACGGCCCCTACCTGAGTCACTACCCTGACGGTCTCTAGAGTAAGACGTAGATGATACATAGGAACCTCTATAGGAACTTCCCTTGGACGTATTCGCCCCAGAAATGCCTGTCCTACTTTTCTTCGCTGAATCCGACTGTATGGAAGCGGATTTAAATAGCAGACAGTCTGAAGCTTTCTTAGTTATCTGATCATAGAATGCAGAAAACTTGTCGTCGAAGAGAAACTCTCCGGAGACCGGAGCAACTCTGAGAGAGTTTTTCACCTTACTATCCACATACGTGGTTGTAGCCAGGGCCGCGTCACGTCTAACCACTAAAAGGGCGGAGTTATACGTGGAGAATGCTAAGGCCCTTGAAAGAACTCTTAAGCAGGTTGTACATCCTAGAATTCTTTTCCTTCGAGACGTAATGATAACGCTCTGGTAAGGTGATCTGCGTACGATAATGCGTCTAAGCTAACCTTGCTAGACAATATTGTCATTTCCAACATCGTGGTTGGAATTGACATAAACGACGGTATAGACAATACTAGGTCTTCGGCCTGGTCGTCTAGACGCAGAGAAACTCTCGGAATGCTCTGTCCTGCCGTTTCAAAAATCCTTGAATTGATGAAAGGCAGATGTAGAGCATTTGCCGATAAGAAACCTGACCTGCCCGTTTAGGTTGCAAGTTATATATATAACGTCATTCAATAGTTCAAATGTCCGTGAGACATTTCTGGACTATGTCGGAAACTGAGGGACGATGTCCCTAAACCGATAAGAATTCTGAGTCCAGTGGCGCTATCAGTCTCTTATCCGGCAACGCAGCATTTTTGGTCCGGAGGAACGTCAGAAGATAATGCCGGATGCACTCTACGGCAATTATGTTGTTCCGAAAGGGAAAAATACAACTCCTCTGTATCCCTTTTCGCCATCCTGTCGGACCACTTGTAATTTTTGGTTGTCCGTGCTTGAACCTGCAACAGAACGTACCAACCCAGCCTCCTCGGATAATTCTTGATCCGACAGAGTTACTGTCGGTTGCTGGGATGCTGCGATAATTTGTGCTATCTGCAATAGCATGTCCGAAACGGAGGCCTGTGGAGTTGCGGTCTTACAGGATTTAGCCACTGGAAGCTCCTTGGATGATGACTCCTGCATATTTCTTATACGTGAACGTCCGGAATATGAAGGCCTCATATCCTTGGCTACCGGATGGCGTGACCTGGTTGCCGTAGAATCCCTGGTCGGCGATGTTGGCTGAATATGACTGGTCATGTAGCCAAGGTGCAGTCGCGTGTGCTGCCGTGAGGATGAGGAAGCCGAAAGAGCAGTCTCTCCGGACTGTCTATATAACGGAGCGTCCCGAGCAGTGGACGTATGCTCCGACTGAGTAACGTTTTGTACCACAACATCTGGACCCTCTCTCGCTCGCAGCCCGGATGGACCTGGACGAGCTAGGAACGGGACTAATAGGCTTCCTCCATACCATCCTCGTATCCGTCGTCACTGGGTGTGCACATTGTATTTTATAGTGCTCGCATCACCCAAATCTCCTTCCTGGACCGCAACGGACGAAACCGGGTGCCTAGCCATTCGGTGAATGGTCGTGACACTGGGCGAGCTAGCGGATGCCGAAGCCATCGATCCTACTAGGGAACTCCAGGCAATTGACGTATCTACATGAGCACTTTTGCCGCTAACTCTTCATTTGACTGTGACGACGGAAGCACACTTTACAAAGACATCATGGTAACAACACCTTGTTCATGTTACCCAATGAGACCTGTGGAGCCGCTGTCCTACGTAATTATCTGCTGGAAGCTCCAGGGACGTTCATTCCTGCATTTATATAATATGCGAACATCCCAACTGGAAAGGCCTCGTGTCCTTGGCTAGCAGATGGAGTGACCTGGTTGACGTGTATTCCTTGGTCGGCGAAGCAGGAGCACCAGGGACGTTCAATCCTGCATTTATATAATATGCGAACGTCCCCTGGAAATCTGTGGTCACATAGCCAAGGTGCGGTTGTGTGTGTTGACAAGGATGAGGAAGCCAATATAACGGAGCGTCACGAGCAGGAGGAGTGGACGTAAGCTCCGACTAACGATCAAACATACAACAACATCGCGGCACAAATGTTGATGCAATAGAGAGGGGGGCCTCTCTCGCTCGCTGTCCGAGTGGACCTGGACGAGCTAGCTACTGGACTGACAGGCTTCCTCCATACTATCCTCGGATCCGTCATTGCTGGGTGTGCACATTCGATGTTTTATAGTGCTTGCATCACCCAATCTGCTTCCCTGGACAGCAACAGATGAACCCGGGTGCTGAGCTATTCGGTGAATGGTCGCGACACTGGGCGGACTAGCAGGCGATCAATGCCTTTGATCCAACTAGGGAACTCCCAGCAATTGTTGTAATACCTTGAGCACTTTCCGCTAGCCCTAATATTGCAATGACGGAGACACACTTGTTGAAGACATCACGGAAACATCACTATGAATTCTGAAAAAGAAACTGATAAAATAGAGTGACCCTGCGGAGAGAGGACCGTAATGGACCCCTCACCGCTAACAAAATACCGTGACACACGTCTCCAACATTGTCATTCCAATCAACACACACAGAACAAGAATTAGTGTGGATACATTGACTATAAGAAACACAATGAACCTGAGAATTAGAGGAAGATATCCTCACATTACAATTTGAACAATATTTTTTCATCAAGAAAAAATATACACCGTCATATTACTCGCACTAACCCTTGAAACAAATATACATATATAATATAATCCATTATAACATTTCAAAAGAAAATAATTTCCAAAAAAAAAAAATTTTTGAAAAAATTTTCAGAAGAGCCCAAGTTCCCAATGGGAACAATGAGCCCAAATGGATCCCAAAAAAGCCTAAGTGTGGACAAAAATTTTAAAACCATTTCAAAAAATTAATGTAAAACTTACGGACAATATTAATGTATCTTGCTATGAACTGAACTAAGCAGAGGACATGCAATCACTATAAGAAGTAACCGTTGTCAACAAAAACAAAAAGTGTACACAAACCGGAAACATGACTCCAGGCACTGGTAAACATGGCCCGAAATCAGTTACCAATTTAAACACTATCTGATGCAAAACAGAGACTTCTAGGGAAGAAACTGCAGAACATCAGATGGTAGATGCAGACCACAACGCCTAAACACCCAAGGGTGAGGATGTAAACATGGGGAAAAAACAGAAAATAATTCTGTTTCCAAGTCAAAACTCCCAAAAAATTTTAGTAATAAACATTACAAAAAATAAGCCAAAAGCATCGGAGAATAGCTAGGGGGAATAAAGGAAAGGGAGAGAGGAAACACTGATCAAACAATGGAACATTCATAGCAAGAATGACCAAAAACAGGGTCCTGCCTCGAAAATAGGTAACATGAAATAATTTCGTAAAAAAATGATAAGTTACAGCCCTGAACATTTCCTTCCACTGTTTCTTCCTCTCCTCCTTCTATTTCCACCTTATATCCACCATTTCTCTCAAAATTATGTGTCAGGCATCATTTAAACTGAGATTTACAAGCACAAATATCAGTCAGATGTAACTGAATTGAGGGCGAAACAAAGAATGACATTTGGTGCCAATTTCGAGACCTCCTTGACACTGTGCATGCGCAGTGGAGTAAAAGTATGGAGGACCATATAGGACATGTAATTTTCGGTTTTAGATGCAAATTTTGGGGATTGGGGGGTAAAATTTGCGTTTGGCCCTAAATATTTTAGAGTTAGCACCAGCTAAGTCTGGGTCATTGGTACAGTATAAAAATTTATAAGTTACAGCCCTGAACATTTCCTTCCACTGTTTCTTCCTCTCCTCCTTCTATTTCCTCCTTATATCCACCATTTCTCTCATAATTATGTGTCTGGCTTCATTTAAACTGAGATTTAGAAGCACAAATATCAGTGAGATGTAACTAAATTGAGGGCCAAACAAAGAATGACATTTGGCGCCAATTTTGAGACCTCCTTGACACTGCGCATGCGCAGAGAAGTAAAAGTATGGAGGACCATATAGGACATCTATTTTTCAGTTTTTGATGCAAATTTTGGGGATTGGGGGGGGGCAAAATTTGTGTTTGGCCCTAGATATTTTAGAGTTAGCACCAGCTAAGTCTGGGTCATTGGTACAGTATAAAAATATTAAAATAACAAATTTTGATATACATGTAGTGTGAGTTGGGTAAAGGATTAAATAATACAGTTATTGTTATAAGACACATTCAGTCTGACCTGACCCTGTTTTTACCTCAAGTTAATTCTGAAAAATCCATGCTGTTGTTGTCTTTGATGAGTCATCCTGAATTATAACACACCAATCGAACTGTTCACATTTTTAATTTTAATTCTCCCCAGTGTTACAAAATTATTTCATTTTCTTTCACACTGAAACAAGAATTTTTTTTAGTTTTTTTTAATAAAAATTACACCAAATCCGGTAATACCAAGAGTTAACACCCAAAACCTGAAGACAAGAATACTCGCATGTAATGTAATATAGCATGTCCTTTAGGATTGATACTCCAGGCAATATCGAGCAGAGAGTCATATAATCTGAGCAGTTGTTTCTAATCTAGTATCGTCTGCCTGAACAGAGAGATGAAACTTGACTACAAACAGCAGTTAAGCCACAAGTCATGAGTAGTATGTGATGTCCAATTCACCACCACCCATGCTATTCTGTAGATTATGAGGCCTAAAAACATAAAACAAACCAAGAACATGAACTTTTGATGGAAAAGAAATAATTTCAAAAATAAAAAATAAAATAAACAAATGCCTACATACATGCAAATTTACAAAAAAATGGGCTGAGAAACGGAAGATCTACTTTGTGGGACCTAAATGTACATACCTGTTTTAACACATTCACAAGGACTTTGATTTTCTGTTGTGGAAAATACAGGAGGTTGTCATTGTAAGTATTGAGCTTGGTCATGAGATCTGCCATATTTCTTTTCAAGATTTTGACTCTCATGTTATAATACATCTTCTTTTTAGAAACTGTAGTCTAGATAAAACAAAAAGTAACAACTTCTATTTTTCATAACAATATTCAGATCACAGTTGACCAATTTCATTCAAAATATTTTATATTTATAATTGGTTCATAATACACAACACAGAAATGAAAATTATAGATGAATTGATTCTCAAGTGTTTCCCTATGAGGTTTTTGAATGTTGAGTAGGTTTTAGGACCTTAGCATTATTGTTTTTGTTAACCTGATCAGTTTTGTTCTATTTGTCAGTTCATCAAGTGTTTATGAAAAGGTTCGATTTCAGCCCATTTTTTTTTACCTCTACTCAGCAGCTGCCATAGCAGTTTCCTGAAGGGTGCCAAAGTTGTTGACGGTTGTCAATTGTTTAGCAGATTCATTGTACAGTTGTCATGTTTGCCACTCATGGGCTGTTGTCATGCTTGCTGGATGTCAATTGTTCAGAGGCTTCTATAGGCTGTTGTATATTTGAATTTGTCTGCCAGTTGTCGACTGTTGTCCTGAGACAGAGAACCACCCAAGTTTTCTGAACATTTATGAAAGTATACTTGGGTGAATGTTTTACGAAATATGACATGACAACCAATATTTTTACAAAAAAAAATTAAATACTGATGTTTTTTTCTATCTGCAAACTTGACCACCACAGTTGTCAATAAGTTGACCTAGGGTGGGGACTTTGAAAATCACAAATTGACTGGTAACATGTATTAGACAAGATCTCTGAGCATTTTGTCATTAGATCTCATTATTAGGCTACTTTTATATACTTTAACACACACGTCTGGACAATGACTGGGGTAGAACATTATCTGCTCATGAGAAAGCCCATGTCCTCAGGCAATATCAAACTAGCATACATGCTAGAAGGACAGCTATAATGTTTGGTGTAACATTCTTGTATGGTAATGGGATCAAACTGATGAGGACCAACTTCATACTCTCATAGAGATGGATATACCCAATAGTGACTAGAATGAAAGTGTCAATAACACTGCAGCTTAACTTGACTGTGTGTATGTTAGATGAAAAGGATACTGTTCAATATTTATGAAAGAATTATGAAATAAGACAAGAATTGTGATAATTGAGAATATGTTAAGTTGTGGCCCTAATAGTTAACGTACGCCAACCAAAGTTACCAAGTTACAGTAAAATCATTTCAAAATGAGTCATCCTACCAAGTTTCAATGAAATCCATTCATAAATATTCCTCATAGACTTTGTTAAAGGAATCTAGGTCACATGCTCATCTGACGGTCACACTTGACCGGTCACAACCAAAACAAGATATTCTCATCTAGATATCATACCAAGTCATCCTACCAAGTTACAATGAAATCCCTTCATAAAAACGACCCCTAGACAGTGCTAAAGGAATCTAGGTCACATGCCCAAGCAGTGGTAATGGCTGACTAATCGTGACCAAAATAGGACATTCTCATCTTGATATCATACCTCGTTATCCTACCAAGTTACAATGAAATTGCTTCATAAATGTGAACTGTAGACTGTGTTAAACAAATCTAGGCCATGTGCATGTGCGTGGCCATCACGGTTTACCGAAAATGACCAAAATAGAACATTTTCATCTACATTAAATGGCGTCATCCTACCAAGTTACAATGAAATCCCTTTGTAAATATGACCTGTAGACTGTGCTAAAGGTTTTCGGGTTTAATGCCTGTGCAGCCATCACGGTTGACTGATCACAACAAAAATGGGACGTTTTGATCAAGACATGATCTTGAACCTGCACATGAAATTTTGTGATGATCGGACAAGAACTACAGGGTGTAGCCTGTGCTAATGATAATGTGACAGACTCACAGACTTTCACACATATGATGGTAATAGTTTATAATGACTTTGTCAAGTTGACCTAAAAATGTGGTATTTGGGTGGTTTATAACTTTTTTGTGCACTATCCTTGGACTCCAATCACAAGTACTGGTTCAGCTATTAAAAAGCTTCAAAATTTGTGGATGTGCTTTATATTCTTCAAGGAGAGAAACTATTTTGTGTGTACAGGTTTGTTTTTCAATAGTTTATTGTAGGGCACCTGTAACCAAGGCCCGGCGAACTGCACATTTTCAATTCAAATCGAATCTCGAATCGAAGCACTTTTATTATTCGAAATCAAATCGAACATCGAATTAAATCAGTGGCACCTTGAAGATGACTGATGGAGATTGCGGTGCTATAAACCTGATTTGTTCCCACTGTACTGACTCAAGTCCCAACTGATAAAATAATCTAACTACATATCAAGCATGCCTTCAGAGAATGCATTTCTTGATGAAGTAGTTGGAGTTTTTCCACGTAACAGTGGTAGGGATTAGAGATATTGAAATAAGCATGGCTGGTGGCACAAGTGCAGATGTTATTTATGTTAATGTAGCTGAAGTTAGCATGGCTGGTGGCACGAGTGCAGATGTTATTTATGTTAATGTAGCTGAAGTTACACATGATCTTTTATTTCCACATTATTTTTGGCCAATTTCCATCCGAACAATACGCTTTGTGAGATGATGAAGTTGACCGATACCAAGATATATTCCTATAAAAAAGAATTGAGAAGAAACGAATTAGACAGCCAATTTAGAATCAAACAGAATATCAGCTTAAGATTCAAAATTGAATCAAATCTCAAAGCTTCGTGGGGCCTTACCTGTAACTCTTTCTAAAACACTGTAACAAGGCAAAGAAATGTGTACAAATTATGATGATAAAAATTATAAATTTTAAGTAATTTGTATATTTTTTATACTTACCAATGGCCCAGCCTAGCTGGTGCTAACTCAAAAAATAATCCAGGGCCAAACACAGATTTTGCCCCCCAATCCCCAAAATTTGCATGCAAAACCCAAAAAATAATGTCCTATCTGGTCCTCCATACTTCTCAGATCTCCACATACGCAGTATCCAGGAAGACACTAGAATTGGCGCCAACCATGATTCTTTCTATAATTGCCTGTTAAATGTTGTAAACAGCGGGGAGGTATGAGTGCCTACTCATGGGAGAGCCGTACCCGTCTGGGCCATTGGTAAGTATCAAAAATATACAAATTACTTAAATTTATAATATTTTTATATAACAACGAATGGCCCAGACTAGCTGAATTGTAAAAAGGCTGATGGGCCTTGGACATAAAGGAAAATCCAATCTCTCAATCACTTCAGTAAAGGATATCTCCTACAGGAGAACAGGAGAAGATAGGAATTATATATGTCTTTCTCCTTTACGAGAAACGAGAAAGACATAACACCAATAATGTAATTGAGTATTACATAATATATAATTCTCCATTTAATGCCAGCATAACCTGTTATGCTAATTCGGTGAAGGAAAGCCAATATATAAAGATAGTCCAGAGAATGAGACTCTTTATACTCATTTAAAAGTGTCAGAGGATTGTATATTAATGACCGTTTGACACGTGACATATACAAATGCTTCACAGTGAGCTACACTTTAAAAACAGTACATAAATGAGACAAACTTATTGCTTCACACCAAGCTATACATTAAAACCATCCCAGCACCGACTCAGGACTACTGACACCGGAGGTCTTCCCTTGCTTTTCACTATAAAGCCAGATGATCATAAGGGAAAAAACTGACCTCCCTCCCCTTCCCCTTGTTCTGAGGTACATGTCCTCAGAATGAAGAGGGCAGCGGAACAGCGTCACTGCTGGAATTGGCTGCTTAAATAACTATAGCTGTAACCATTAAAGGACAAGATTCTGAGCAACAGAAAGAGGACCTAAAGATCTACTGTCAGCAGAGATGGACTTTCTCAGGTAAAACTAGGTAAATGTAGAGGGCTGTGTCCACTTCGCAGCCTTCGTGAGATCAGTAATGGCTATATGGTTAGAATAAGCCCAAGAAGTGGACAGCGCTCTAACTTCATGCGCTGATATCTTATTAACAGAACGTTGATCCGAAGATAGATTTTCATAGGCAATGCGTATTGCCAACTGAATCTATCTAGCGACTGAATGAACAGAAATATCCTTCCTGTTAGGAATCAATGAAAGAAAGAAATACTTTCTTCCTTTTCTAATAAAATCTGATCAATGTTTATATATGCGCATAGCCCTGACTGGACACAGCAAAGGTCTACAGTTGTCCGAGGACGACAGAGCCTTAATGATAATAGGTGCAGGCCACTTGTCTGGAGTCTGATTCTTAGCCAAGAATCCCACTTCTGTAGTCAGGGTAAGGGTATTACCCACACTACGGTAGTGAGATTCATCAACCGTAGCAGATGCAAAGGCTAAGAGAAATGCGGTTTTATAGGTCAAGAATTTGAACTCTACAACGTCCAGCAGCTCAAACGGAGCTTCTTTGAGTTTCAACAGAACCCAAGCCAAATTCCACTTAGGAATTAATCTGAGGGTTCTAGGTCCATTAATAGAGAAATTTCTAACCAGCTTGGAAAATGAAGAATTTGATCCAATAGCCAATAGCCAAGTTACCATGATGAGCGTAAGTGTCTTGATAACATAGACCTATAGCCCTTAATTGTGACGGGCTGCAGTTTGAGATCGTCAAACAAGTAGACCAGGAAATTGACAATATTTGGTATGGACGGATCATAAACATCTATCGACTGATCTTGACACCAACAGAAGAAAACCCTTCACTTCGCTATGTAGTTCAACGAAGAGGAGGATCTCCTGCAGTTAGAAATTGCATCCACTGCTCGTCCTGTTAACTGTTTTTTGTGCAAGAAGGACTGCACAACGGAAATATGTGAAGGTTGAGACCTTCCGGGTTGCGATGCAGTGCGCGTGACTTTCCCTGATAAAGGTCCTCTCGTGGAGGAAGCTTCCGGGGAAGTCTCATAACAGACACGTGAGAAGATTGATCCAAGGTTTCTGTGACGACAGAGGTGCTACTAGCAGGATTTTGCAGTGAGACTGTTTGATTTTTAACAGAATCTGCTGAATCAACGGAGCAGGACGATATGCATATCCTATCATTCCATCCCATGAGATTGACAGAGCATCTACTGCGTACGCTCGATGGTCTGGACATGGCGACACAAACTTTGGTAACTGATCAGGAGCGTTGCAAACAGATCTATCATGGGGTGATCCCACTGGTAGCAAATCTGCCTGAATACTCGCTTGTTGAGTGTCCACTCCGATGGCAACAGGCGACCTTTCCGAGAGAGCGAGTCTGATAGTACATTCAGATGACCCGGTATATGACGGACAGAAAGATGAACATGATGATTCATGACGTATAGGAGAATCTTCTCCGTTAGTTCACATAATGGAACTGAATGAGTGCCGTCCTGGTTCCTGATGTACGCTACTACTGTCGAGTTGTCCGTCAAAATCTGAACATGGACATCTGCTATTATGTGAATCCAATGTTGTAGCGTTAGCCATATTGACATAATCTCTTTGATGTTTATGTGCTTCTCTAGGAACCGAGGGTCCCAAAGACCCTTACACTTCAAGTCTGCGGGACTTAGGGTCGCGCCCCAACCCGTCTGACTCGCATCCATCATAATCGTGAAAGCTGGATCCGGCAGTTGCAAAGGAACTCCCTGAGTTAACCACTGAATATCTGCCCAAATCTGAACCCTTTGTTTTACTAGGTCTGTTAAAACAATACTGGTTTTGAGCGAATGTGTCTTCACACTCCAGTTCTGAGTAAAGAATATCTGGAGGGGACGCGTGAGTAGGCGGCCCATCGGAATAAGATTCGCAGCCGCTACGCACAACCCCATCAGTCGCATGAATTCCCTCGCTGTTAATGCATCTGAGTGTAGACAAAAGCGAGCATAACAACTGACCAATTTCGCTCTGGGTATGGCAGACAAACCAGATTGTTGTAAGTCTCGAAACTCATTCCCAAGTGAGTGAACGACCTGGACGGAGCTAGATCCGACCTTTCTTGTTTACGATGAAACCGAGACATCAGAGTAATAGAAGCAGACTCTGAACATCGTTCTGAAGAATTATTCTGTTGCTGCATCTCTGTAGAATGTCGTCCAATTGAGTCGACGTTACTGCAGACGAATGAGCTCGGAAGTATGACATTACCGAGTTCATTATTCGAGTGAATGCCCAGGGACCCAGGTTCAGACCAAAGCACATTGCTGAACTGTTACACCTTCCCTTGTACGGTGAACCACAGGTACTTTCTGAATGCCAGATGTACCAGGACATGAAAGTATGCATCTTTTAGATCTATGCTTGCCGCATAGTCGTTCACTCGAATGCTCGCCGCATAGTCGTTCACTTGAACGCTCGCCCTTACCAACCGAATGGTCTCCATATAGAATTTTGGAGCCGCGATAAGCTTGTTTATCCAGCTCAAGTCTATTACCGGTTGGAACAAGCCGTCTGGTTACTGTACGAGGTACAGGTGACTGTAAAAACCCTGAGAATCTTGATTCTCGACGACCTCTATTGCTTCCTTAAATAAGAGAGCCTGTACCTCCGCTAGGAGAGACTCTCTTTTGCAAGGATCCAACGGAAGATTTGTCCAATGCAGACATCTTGTTAGTGGGGTTTTCACTCGGAATGATAGCCGTAAGTCGTCCGAGACTAAATCTCTCACCCACTGATCTTCCAGGACTGTTATCCAGTTTCTCGCCAAGTTTGAAAACCTTTCGTCAACTGGCAAGCAATAGAGGTCTTGACCATCACCTGTATGACCTGCAAGGCTTACGGGAGGAGAAACGTCCCCCCCCCCCCCCCCCCCCCTGAAGAACCTCGTCCCGTCGGCCTTGGGGCGTCTGACCTATAGTCCCGATCAGATCTACGCCCCTTTCCCGAGTCGCTATACTGACGACCTCCAGACTAATTGTAAGAGGATTTCTTGTACTCTCGTGAGGAGTTCCCTTTTGACGATTTTGGTCTGGAAAGCCCTCCTTTACTCTTGTCTGCTGAAGCGGGTTGTTGAGATGCCGACCTCAAAAGCAGGGCACTAGACGCTTTCTTAGTAGCCTGTTCATAGACTAACAAAAGCTTGTCATCGAAAATAGATGTCCAGAGACCGGAGCAACTCAGAGAGAGCTTTTCAACTTGTCATCTATCAGTGATGATGACGCAAGGGCAGCATCACGTCTGATTAACTCCAGATTAGCCACTGTTAGGGCGAAGTTATACATGGTATACATAATTGCCCTGGAAAGCACTCTAAGAGAGGTACGAATGTCCTCAAATTCCTTTCCGTTGGAACGTTGCGCCACAGCTCTTGTGAGGTGATCTGCGTACGACATTGCGTCCAAATTCACTCTATTTGAAGAAATTGCCGTCTTAATTGTGTCTGAGCGAATAGAGAATGATGCAGGTAAGGATACCTCTAGATCCCCGGCCTGCTCATCCAAATGCAGAGGAACTCTGAACATCTTCCCTGACCATTTTAAATGAACGTAGTCCAAGAAAAGGTATGTTTATGGAAGATGAAGTTAAGAAATCACCTTTTTTCCTCACACTCGAGATGTTATATACAGCACCGTCTATATGGCCGAAGGCCTGCGACACCTACATAGACTGAACTGGAAAAGAAAGAACTTCTTCCTTTCTTCATATAAAGTCTGCGTCCAATGACGCCAGCGGTTTCTCTCTTGTCGCAGAATTCTTATTCATTGGAACAAATTCAGGATAGTGTTGATGGATGAAATCCATCACAACCATGTGTTGTTCCAAAAGGGAAGAGTAATCCTCTTCCTTATCCCTTTCACCATCCGAGAGAATCAGTTGTGAATCTCGGTCCATTGCATCTGCGTGAACAGACGACTGGACCGACCCAGCACTGTCCGACAGCTCAGGTTCTGAATCTGAGGGAGACTGCTCCTGCACTTGCTGGGATGCTGCGATCAGCTGCACAATCTGCGACAGCAAGTCTGTCACCAAGGCCTGAGGAGCAGCAGTCTTCTGTTTCTTAGCTGCTTGCTGCTCCTGGGTTGTTGTGTCAGAGATGGCTCTCTTCTCCTAATGTCCCGATGATCGAGGCCTCGACTCCCTGGCTACCGGATGGTCCGACTTCACGGGTGAAGAGTGGCCCCTTCTTCACGCAGCAGGCTGGATATACGAAGTCAGGTAGCTAGAATGCGGTCATGTGTGCTTTGAATTCGAAGTGGAAGAAGCTGTGTCTGTAGCCGAGGCCAGCTGCATTCTATACAGAGCGTCCTGAACAGCAGGTGTGGACGAATGCTCCGGCCTGCACAAGTTCTTCACCACAACATCTGGCCCCAAATGTTGTTGGGATAGAGAGACCTCTCCCGCTCCTTTCAGACCTCACCGAGCTTCCCACAACACTTGCTGGCTTCTTCCCTAGTTCCGTCGTCGCTGGGTGAGCATGTTTAGATTTTAAGTTTCCCGCTCTACCCACTATACTTCCTTCAACCGCAACGGACATACCCAGTGTCACTGTACCCACGGACGGAGTAACCACTTCACCAGTCGAGCTAGCTGCTGACAAGGGACTAAAACCACCGGTTAGTGGCTTTATCCCCTGCCTAATATTCAGGAGCACTTTGGCAGCTAGCTCTGTTTGCTCATCAGAGCGCGATGGTGGTAGCACACTTTTGGTAGGTGTCACATAACCATCACAATGTTCTTGTTCCTCTGAAAAAGAAATTGAGAAAGTTGAAAGACTTTGCGGCGAGAGGACCGGCATTGGCCTCTCACCGCTAACAACATAGCGTGACACCGATGTCCAACATTTGTCATCTCGATCAACACATGTAGGACAAGAATTCACGGGAGTACATCGACTACAAGCAAGGCAACAAGCATGTAAATCTGAGGAAGACTTTCTCGCCTTGCATTTTGTGCAATTAGCTTTCATGATTTAACAAACAAAGTCTATTCAACTCGCACCAACTCCACAATAAATATATGATAAAGATACATAATAATCAACATTCAAAATACAAATCAAAAAATTAATTCCAAAAAAATTTTCAAATAAATTTGGAAAAAGGCCCAAGTTCCCAAAGGGAACATGAAGATCCCAAGAGTATCCCGATAGAGCCTAAGTGTGGACAAAATTCCAAAAATTATTGCTACACTACCGGAATATTATAACATGTATCTTAGAACAATCCTACAGTAATAATAAGTCGAAAATACATATATTTATAGGACGTTGCCAATGTAAACAACGTCAATGAAACAACGGGAAACAAGACCTCAGACACTGAATAAAAAAGAGGCCTGAAGTCAGTAACAGATTTTAAAGCTACCCGATGTAAACCAAGATCTTTAGACGAAGAAAAAACAATACATCGGATAGAAGATGCATGATCCAAACGCCCAAAGACCCCTAGGGTGAGGATGTAACAATGGGGATATACAGAATAAACTCCCAAGAAATTTAATAAAAAATTTCTTCAATAAAAATAAGCCAAAAAGATTGGGAGTTTAACAGGAGGGCTTCAAGGAAGGATATGGGAGGAACACTTACCAAACAGTGGATAAATCCTTAGCAAGAATGATGACGTAAGGCCCATGTCCTGAAATTGGGAAACATGAAATAATTTTGATAAAAATTATAAAGTTACAGCCCTGAACGTTCCAAACCACCGTTATTCACTTACATCATCCAATTATGTCCTTGGATCCACCACTTTTACCATTGATTTGTGTCTGGCATCCTCAAAAATGAGATTTAAAAGAACAGATGTCAGTTCATTGTTGCCGACTTCAGGGCCAAACAAAGAATGATGGTTTGTGCCAATTTCAGTGTCTTCCTGGATACTGCACATGTGCAGATCTGAAAAGTATGGAGGACCAGATAGGACATTATTTTTTCGGTTTTGCATGCAAATTTTGGGGATTGGGGAGCAAAATTTGTGTTTGGCCCCGGATTATTTTTTGACTTAGCACCAGCTAGTCTGGGCCATTGGTTGTTGTATAAAAGTTAAAAAATTTATAGTAATTTATATAAGGAGAAAAGGCTTTACATGTATCTTTCTTATTTGTATCAAAAAAGAAAGACACAATACCATTCTGTAATTGAGCACAATAACATCAATGATCTCTATTAACATCCAGTATAACCCGTTATACTAATTTTTTACAGGAAAGCCAATAAATAAAGAAAGTCCAGAGAATGAGACTCTTTATACTCATGAAAAGTGTCCGAGGATTGTATATTAACGCTTGTATGACACGTGACATATACAAATGCTTCACACCGAGCTACACTTTAAAAATATTACATGAATGAGTTAAACATTAGCTTTACACTTTAAAACCATCCCGGCACCGACTCGGAATTACGGACTCCAGAGGAGGTATTCCCTTGCTTTTCACTATAAAGCAGGTGACCTAAGGGAACACCATCACCCCCCCCCCCCCTTCCCCTTGCCCTGGGTCAAATACCCAAGAGCGAAGAGGGCAGCAGGACAGAGTCACTGCCAGAACAGAAAGCCTGCATAACTATAGTTGCAACTGTTTAGTGGACCTAAACAATGCAGGTCTCCAGAAATGGACTCAATATTTCTAAGATAAAAATTCGTGAATGTGGAAGGCTGAGACCAATATGCAGCCTTCATCAAATCTGTAATAGCAACACTATTAGCATAAGCCCAAGATGTAGATAGAGCTCTTACTTCATGCGCCGAAATCTTAAGCACAGACTGCTGAGTTGAAGGTAATTTTTCATAAGCAGTACAGATAGTTAATTGAATCCACCTTGCAATAGAATAGACCGTAATGTCCCTTCTATTAGGCAGCAAAGACAGAAATGTTTACGTCCCTTTCTGATAAACTCAGATCTAAGTTTGTAAATACGTATAGCTCTAACAGGACAGAGTAAAGGCCTATGCCCGTCTGAAGACGGAAGAGCCTTAATAACAATAGGTTCCGGATACTTATTAGGAGCCTGATTCTTAGCCAAAAATCCAACATTAGTAGTCAAGGCAATAGTATTACCTACACTACGATAGTGAGAATCATCAACAGATAGTGCATGAAGCTCACTAACTCTTCTAGCCGAAGAGAAGGCTAAGAGAAAAGCTGTCTTATAAGAAAAGAATTTGAAGTCCACCGTGTCAAGAGGCTCAAATGGCACTTCTTTTAGCTTAAGAAGAACCCAAGCTAAATTCCACTTAGGAATTAATCTAAGGGTTCTAGGTCTATTTATCGAAAAGTTTTCACTAACTTAGATAAAGAGACATTAGATCCAATCTGTAAACTATCATGATGTGCATAGGTATCAGATAGCATAGACTTATAACCCTTAATGGTAACAGGCTGCAGTTTGATCTCATCAAACAGGTAGACTAGAAAATTAGCAATGTCTGGAATGGAGGGATCATAAATATCAACAGAATGATCCCTACACCACCGCGAGAAAACCTTCCACTTAGTAGCATAATTTAGCAAAGAGGAGGTCCTCCTACAGTTAGAAACTGCATCCACTGTTCGTCCTTGCCGTGCAAGAAGGACCACACAACGGAAATACGTGAAGGTTGAGACCTTGCGGGTTGTGATGCAATGTGCGCGATTTCCTCTGCGAAAGAAGATCCTCCCGTGGAGGAAGCTTCTGCGGCATGTCCCACAACAGACACCTGAGTAGATTTATCCATGGTCTCTGGGGTGTCAGAGATGCTACCAACAGAAGTCTGCAGTGAGATTGCTTTATCTTGAGCAATATCTGCTGAATCAATGGCGCTGGAGGATACGCGTATCCTATCATTCTGTCCCAAGAGATCGAGAGAGCGTCTACTGCAAACGCTCGAGGATCTGGACAAGGCGACACATATGTCTGCAACTGATTGTTGAGATGCGCCGCAAATAAGACTATCATCAGATGCTCCCATTGGTAGCAAATCTGATTGAATACTCGTTGTTGAGAGTCCATTCTGACGGCAACATGCGACCCCTCCGAGAAAGAGAGTCTGCCAAAACGTTCAGACAACCCGGAATATGACGGATCGATAGGAGAACTTGATGCTCTAGGACAAACAGAAGGATTCTTTCCGTTAAGTTGAATAACGGAATGGAATGAGTGCCTCCCTGGTTCCGAATATACGCTACAACCGTCGAACTGTCGGACAGAATTTGCACATGTGAATTCTGAATAATGTTCATCCAATGATGTAGCGCAAGCCAAATTGAATCATTTCTTTGATGTTTATGTGCTTGTTTATGAACTGCGGATCCCAAAGACCCTGGCACTTCGAATCTGTTGGGCTCAATGTTGTGCCCCAACCTGTTTGACTGGCATCCATCATAATCATAAAACTCGGATCCGGCAATTGCAGCGGACCTCCCAGAGTTAACCACTGAATATCTGCCCAAGTCTGAATCTCTTGTTTCACTTGATTCGACAAGACGATGTTCGTATCGAGCGAATGAATCTTTACACTCCAATTCTGAGTCAGAAAGATTTGGAGTGGCTGAGTATGTAGCCGCCCCATCGGAATAAGATCTGTGGCGGTTCCGCACAAACCTATAAGTCGCATGAATTCTCTCGCTGTAACTATGATGGAGTGAAGACAAAAGCAAGCGTAACAACTGATTAATTTCGCTCTGGTTAACGGCAGACGAACGAGATTGTTGTGCATCGAAATTCATTCCCAGGTGGGTGAATGACTTGGACGGCACCAGATCCGACTTCTCGTTTACTATAAAACCGAGACGTCGGAGCAGTTGAAGCAGATTCTGAACATTGTTCTGAATTGTTAACTCGTTGCCATACCTCTGAAGAATGTCGTCCAGGTAGGCCGACGTTACCGCAGACGAATGAGCTCGGAAATGAGTCATTACCGAGTTCATTATTTGAGTGAAAGCCCAGGGCGCTAGATTCAGACCAAAGCACATTGCTTGGAATTGATAAACGACTCCTAGGACAGTGAAGCGAAGATACTTTCTGAATGCCAGATGTACCATGATGTGAAAGTACACATCCTTGAGATCTATGCTCGCAGCATAGTCGTTCACTCGAATGCTCACTCTGACCGATTGAATGGTCTCCATATAAAATTTTGGAGCCACAATCAGCTTGTTTATCCAGCTCAGATCTATGACTGGACGAAACGAGCCATCTGGTTTCGGAACCAGAAACAGATGGCTGTAGAAACCTGGAGATTCCTGGTTTTCTACTACCTCTATCGCATTCTTCTCCAGAAGAGATTGGACTTCTAATAGAAGCGAACCTCTCTTCTGAGGATTTGACGGAAGCAGAGTCCATCTTGGACTTCGAGTTAACGGAGGTTTTCTTTTGAAGGACAATTTTAGCCCTTCTGAAATCACCCCTCGAACCCAAGGGTCGTCCGTAATCGACAACCAATTGGTTAAGAAACTTGATAGCCTTCCGCCCACTGGAACACGATAGAGGTTTGCACCATCACCTCCTGGATCTGCGAGGCTTGCGGGAGGAGAAACCACGTTCTCCACGACCCACACCTCGCCCCGTCGAGACGTCTGACCAGTTGTCTTGGCCAGTATTACGGCCCCTACCTGAGTCGCTACCTTGACGGTCTCTGGAGTAAGACCTAGAAGACTTATAAGAACCTCTATAGGAACTTCCCTTGGACGTACTCGCCCCAGAAATGCCTGTCTTACTTTTCTCTGCTGAATCCGATTTTTTAGAAGTGGACTTGAACAGCAGAGAGTCTGAAGCTTTCTTAGTAATCTGATCATAGATTATGGAAAGCTTGCCGTCGAAGAGAAGCTCTCTGGAGACCGCAGCGACTCGAAGAGAGTTTTTCACCTTACGATCCACCCGAGTGGATGCAGCCAGGGCAGCATCACGTCTAACTCCAAATTTGCCACTGAAAGGGCGGAGTTATACGTAGAGTATGCTATGGCCCTCGAAAGAACTCTTAAGGAAGTGTGTACATCCTGAAATTCTTTTCCTTCGAGACATAATGATAACGCTCTGGTAAGGTGATCTGCATACGATAATGCGTCTAAGCTGATCCTGTTAGACGAGATTGTTGTTTCCAACGTAGTGGCTGGAATAGACATAGATGACGGCAAAGACAATTCTAGGTCTTCAGCCTGGTCGTCCAGACGCAGAGGAACTCTCGGAATGCCCTGTCCTGCCGTTTCAAATTTATTCCTTGAATTGATGAAAGGCAGCTGTAGAGCATTGGCCGCTAAGAAACCAGACATGCCCATCTTGGAGGCAAGTTTGAATATAGCGTCATTCAAAAGTTCAAATGTCTGTGTGACATTTCTTGACTGGGTCGGAAACTCAGGTGCCATGTCCCTAATCCGACCGAAGAAATCTGTGTCCAGTGACGCTATCAGTCTCTAATCTGGCAACGCAGCATTCTGGTCCGGAGGAACAACATCAGGAAGGTATTGCCGGATGAAATCTACGGCTACCTTATGTTGCTCAGAAAGGGAAAATTCCAGCTCCTCTGAATCCCTTTCGCCATCCGGCTGGACCACTTGATAATCTCGGTTGTCCCTTCCTGACTCTGCAGCGGAACGAACCGACCCAGCTTCCTCAGACAATTCCTGATCCGAAAAAGTTTCTAACGGCTGCTGGGATGCTGTGATGAGATGAGATGAGCTATCTGAGATAGTAAGTCTGTTACGGAGGCTTGTGGAGTCGCGGTCTTACGTGATTTAGCTGCTGGAAGCTCCTGGGATGTTGAATCCTGCATACTTCTTTTATGCGAACGTCCCGACTGTAAAGGCCTCGTATCCCTGGCTACCGGATGGCGTGACCTGGTCGACGTGGAATCCCTGGTCGGCGAAGCTGGCTGGATATCAGCGGTCACATAGCCAAGGTGCGGTGGTGTGTGCTGCAGTGAGGATGAGGAAGCTGATAGACAAGTCTCTCCAGACTGTCTATGCAACGGAGCGTCCCGAGCAGGTGGAGTGGACGTATGCTCCGACTGACGAACGTTACGTACAACATCTGGGCCCAGATGTTGCTGTAAGAGAGAGGGGCCTCTCTCGCTCGTGGTCCGGGTGACCTCGACGAGCTAGCTACGGAACCAACAGGTTTCCTCCATACTATCCTCGGATCTGTCGTCACTGGGTGTGCACGTTCAATGTTTATAGTGCTCGCATCACCCGAAATCCTTCCCTGGACCGCAACGGACGAACCCGGCTGCTGAGCCATTCCATGAATGGTCGCTTCACCGGGCGAGCTAGCGGAAGACAACGCCGTCGATCCTACTTGGGACCTCTTAGGCAATTGTCGTATTTCCATGAGCACTTTAGCCACCAGCTCTTCGTTAGATTGCAACTACGGAGGCATACTTCTTGAAGACATCACGGAAACATCACCCTGTTCTTGTTCCTCTGAAAAAGAGACTGAAAAACTAGAGTGACCCTGCGGAGAGAGGACCGGCATGGACCTCTCACCTCTAACAATATACCGTGACACACGTCTCCAACATTTGTAATCCCAATTGACACACACTGAGCAAGAACTAGTGCGAGTACATTGACTACAAGAAACACAATGAACATGAGAATCAGAGGAAGACTTCCTCGCATTACAATTTGAACAATATTCTTTCATCAAGAAAAAATATAAACAGTTATAGTACTCGCACTAACCCTTGAAAACAAAGATACATAATATAATATAATCCATTATAACATTTCGAAAAAATAATTCAAAAGAAAAAAATTTCAGGAGAGCCCAAGCTCCCAATGGGAACAATGATCCCAAATGGATCCCAAAAAAGTCTAAGTGTGGACAAAAATTTTAAAACATATTTAAAAATTAATGTAACACTTACGGACAATATTAATGTATCTGGCTATGAGCAGAACTAAACAGAAGACAAGTAATCACTATCAGAAGTAACCGTTGTCAACGTAAACAAAAGTGTACAAAAACCAGAAACATGACTCCAGGCACTGTAAACATGGCCCAAAATCAGTTACCAATCTAAACACTATCCGATGTAAAACAGAGACTTCTAGAGAAGAAACTGCAGTACATTGGATGGTAGATGCAGACCAAAATGCCTAACCACCCAAGGGTGAGGACGTAAGCATGGGGAAAAATAGAATAATTATTCTGTTACCAAGCCAAAACTCCCAAGAAATTTTAGTAAAAAAAATTACAAAAATTATGCCAAAAGCATGGGAGAATAGCAAGGGGAGAATAAAGGAAAGGAAGAGAGGAAACACTGAACAAACAATGGTAAATTCATAGCAAGAATGACAACATCAGGCCCATGCCCCGAAATTAGGGAACATGAAATAATTTTGTAAAAAAATGATAAGTTACAGCCCTGAACACATCCTGCCACTCTTTCTTCCTCTCATCCGTTCATTTCCTCCTTAGATCCACCATTTCTTTCATAATTATGTGTCTGGCATCATTTAAACTGAGATTTACAAGCACAAATATCAGTGAGATGTTACTGATTTTAAGGCCAAACAAAGAATGACATTTGGCGCCAATTTCGAGACCTCCTTGACACTGTGCATGCGCAGTGGATAAAAAGTATGGAAGACCACATAGGACATTGAAATTTCGGATTTTGATGCAAATTTTGGGGATTGGAGGGCAAAATTGTGTTTGGCCCTAGAATTTAAGGAGTTAGTACCAGCGAAGTCTGGGTCATTGGTACAGTATAAAAATATATTGATTTAGTACTGTAATAGTTAATCCTTAAAAGCTTGAAAGCCTGGAGATTTTGAGCCATTTTTGCTACAAAATAATATTCCACGCCCTGTGGCTTTGCAATTGTTTCTCAGCAAGTCTTGGCCGCCTATCTCCTCAAACAAGACTTGCCGAGAAACAACCGCCAAGATTCTTAAAATGTTAACTTGTAGAGTTATCCTCAAACAGCATATTAGGACACTTGTTTTTTTGTAGTAAAGTAGTAATTAGGCCCACAACTTTTACCTAATGAATCGCCACCATCTGACCATGTAATTTAGAAACTGAGCATTAAAAACAAAATTTAAACAATATCATATCATGTGACCCATCATTGGAATGAACTTGCCAATTTCATTGGTATGGTTTTGTTGACATATGTGAATAATTTGAAAAAAAAAGGTAATTAAAACACCAAACTGTGATAGCATGTGCATTAAGGTAAAGGGTTAAGGGTCAAAATGACTAACTTTTCTCTACCTACTTTCTTTTAGCACCATTATTATTGGGTAAATATGGAATATAAACATTACTTAACAATTCTAAAAACCGAATGAAAACAATAAAAATCCATCAACGTTTTTATGTTCCCTGTAAAACCATTATTTCTTGTTAATAAATTATACTTTGTTTGAAAACAACTTACAGGATATTAGAGAACTATCATTATAACCAGTTTTCATGTCGGGTGCCAATTTACACAATTACACTAAAAAGATTGATTTGGCACAAAAACGTCTCCGATTGGATGAATATTTGGCACCAAATAAATCTTTACTTTTATGGGAAAAAACCCATCGGACAAAATCCCATGGGACAAAAATGTCCAAAACCCCATACATGAGTGGCAAAAACCATATACACAAGTGGACAAAATCCCATATATTTCCCTGTGCAGTTATTTAAATATATATTCTAACAAAGTAACCATGTTTTGCAAGGTTTATATTTTATACTTATATTTAAAAGAAAATTTTACAGTTTTACACTATTGGTATCTCAGCGCAGCATGTGATATATTTCATAGCACATTTTAAAATATTAGCACATTATAAATTTTGAAGCACAATAAAGCAGAAAAAAGTACTAAGAAGCCTTGACATGACCAATTGTTTTAATAAACACAAGACAGATACAATGAAACAACTTGCCAAACTGCAAAGAAGAAAAATATTAGAAAGTGGTGGCTAAAGATTGTTACATAAGAAAGTAACAATATTTAATCATAGTTAAAAGGTATGCTAATGGAGCAACTCCTTTTGACAGGGAGGATGCAATATATTGCTTTTTACTCAATCTCTCAATTTATTGAATTCCAACCAGGCAATAATGGATAAACACAGGAAACTGCTGAATCAGATAACGACACACAGATGACATAAACATGCTTGAAAATTTTGATTGCATTTGTAAATGTACCATCCATATGCCAATGATCACTCCAGGCCAGCAAGCAAAGGCAAACATTTGAAGCAAACATTAAAATTCTGTTCATGACATCTGAAACACTCAAAAATCAAAAATTGTGCATGGTCCATTCCAGCTGTTGTTGCCCATCCACTACTTATGAGAAGTTCCCCACAGTTTGGGGTTTTGGCATCTAATGACTCAACAAATGGTCTTCATTTTCCAGTTTTCTGCTGTACGTCATTATCAGTTTGAAGAACTGCTTCTACCTGAAATTGGTTGCTTTTTATTTTCTGCTTTCTTGCATCAGACTTAAGTTTTAGTCTAACTTTACAACCGTCCATGTCTGATTCATCATTTTCAAAATTATGCTCTCAGTAGTTCAAAGTGTTTTCATGACTAAGTCCAGTGTAAGTGAACCACTATATTGTTAGGAAGTGTGTTTGCTTCAATCACATTCTTCATCTTTTTGTGTAGAGGTAACCACCAGGACACAACTTAAGACCACTCTTGTTGCTTAGTATCACTTCCATGTTTGACTGTCAGACCAGCAAACATATTTGTCTTCTATACCGTTTAACTTTTTAAGAAATGACAAAACAAGCAGTTGAAAATCAAGTGAGTAGATGGAATGATTAAAGGTTCACTAACAAAAGGACATGCTTTTTAAACAACACCCAGAAATTGAAATAACTGATCGTCATTAAAATTAATTAAAGTGGTTTAAACAAACAAAATAGCTGAAACAACCAAACAAACACAGATGGAGACTGTAGGGCTAAGGAAACAGGTTTGTTAAAAGAATCACTTGAAGCAAAAAATTATCAGTATATATGAGATTGTCTGCTTTTAAGGATATTTATTTAAACGTTTACCAAACACTGTGTTTTAAAAAAATAAATTAAATTTCACATTTTTCGAAAACAAATTTCACAATTTCAATAAAACCATACCAATATGGATATCATTAGAACCAGAACAACAAGCTGGTTCTAATGATATCCATATTTGTATGGTTTTATTGAAAAACTTTTGAAATATTTTAGGCTGTGGAAGGTTTATTCTGGTTAACTGTCTGGATGTTTTTGGCTGCTATGTTAGGTAAAGGGTTAATAATGTGTTTTTTATCCATTTTAGTATTAAGAGTAGGGCCCAGCAAATCACAATTTTTTGCTCAAATTGAAGTTCGAAGCTGAACTGAACCTTAAGTCAAATGCAACTATTAGAGATGGGTGGTATTGGAATTTTGAGTTTGGTATCAGTTTCAGTATTTTTCAGGGGGCATAAGTCAGTATCGGTTTGGTATTTAGTATCTGACTTGACTGTGATTTGCTGATAGTATCAAAGGGAAAAGAAAATCAGCCACTTCTTTCAGGAAAATGAACCCTTTAATTGCTATCATGCCTCAACAGGGCCTTATAAGTAGTGAATGTAGGAAAATTTGAAAATTCAGACAGTTTGGGAATTAAATGATTGGTTTGGTTCGGTTTTTCGGTATGCCCATGCTATTAGTATTGGTTCATCTTTCTGGTATATTGCTCATCTCTATGTCAACTATTATAATAGTATGGCCATCGTACTAATGCTGTTGGTGTACCTATGACTTGTTTCTGAAAGATTGAGCAATATATTTACATGGTTACCACAAGTATTCTGTGTAGAAAGTTTGGCATCCTGTACACGATCATGTAAATTTTTGTTATCTAATACCTGGTTAGATTGGATACAGGCCTTAAAATTTCTCATGATTCACGAGAATAATGTCTGATTCTTGCAAACTACTGCTGCGAGAATCAATTTTCCGCTGTTAGATAATTTAGAATTTGAGAGTACTGTTATACACTTATGAGTGCAAGCAGTACCTATTCCATAGTAAAAAACAAACATCATATTTATATATTTACAAGAGTTTAACCCTTTAGGGATGAGTTCCAATTTTGGGGAGTTTCTTGTCTTACATACTGGCTTTGGTGGTCTTTCATATTAAAGTTATACTACTTGGCAGTGGTGTCTAGCAAAATCTTGGCTGCCTATATAGGCAGCCAAGACTCCAATAGACACCACTGCTTTCAAGTTTTGGGACCTTATTGTGAGGAAGCAAAAAATAAGAATTCTCTTTGCTTTTTAAGGAAACCTTCATAATCTATGACGAGAACCAAATGAACATTTTGCAAGAATCAAAGTTGATTCTCATTGTTTACTTTGTGAGAATCATTTGTACGATTCGATTCTGATTCTCGCCTGAATTTTAAACCCTGTGATATGATCAATCTTGTTCCGCAGGAAACTGTAGGGTGAGTTGTCATCCACAGAATGTCAACAATAAAGAAATGTATGAAATCCTAACCTGCAACTCTTTGTGAAGGTGTGATTCATTAGAAGCGATAGTATAGGGGGCCCTATATGAATAGTTTGCCAAACATTCTGGAATTGGATGCTTTTTGTTTGGGACTTCTTTCAATCAAGTTCCTTGTCTTCTTAGATCGAATATGATAAGTTTTAAGTAATTTGTATATTTTTTATACTTACCAATGGCCCAGACTAGCTGGTGCTAACTCAATATAATTCAGGGTTAAACACAAATTTTGCACCCCCCCCCCCAATCCCCCAAATTTGGATACAAAACCAAAAAATTCAAGGCCTATCTGGTCCTCCATACTTTTGTTAACTGTGCATGCGCAGTATCCAGGAAGGTACCAAAATTGGCGCCAACCATCATTTTTTCTACAGTGCCTGCTAAATGTTAAAATCAGTGGGGAGGTATGAGTGCCCACTCATGGGAGGGCCATCCCCGTCTGGGCCATTGGTAAGTATAAAAAATATACAAATTACTTAAAAATTTAACATATTTTTATACTACAACCAATGGCCCAGACTAGCTGAACCGTAAAAAGGCTGGGGGCTAGGACTTGAAGGAAAATCCAATCTCTCAATTACTTTGATAAAGAATAGCTCCTACAGGAGAATAAGAGAAGACATAGGAATTAGATATGTCCTTCTCTTTTATAAGAAAAGAGAATGACACAACACCAACAATGTAATTGAGAATTACATAATTTCTCCATTTAATGCCAGCATAACCCGTTATGCTAATTCGGTGAAGGAAACCAATATATGAAGCTAGTCCAGAGAATGAGATGCTTTATATGCATTTAAAAGTGTCTGAGGATTGTATTTTAACGCTCGTATGACATGTAACATGTACAAATGCTTCACAGCGAGTTACACTTTAAAAACAGTACATAAATGAGACATAGTTATTGCTTCACACCGAGCTACACATTAAAACTACCCAACACCGATGCTGGACTACTGTCTCTGGAGGAAGTATTCCCTTGCTTTTCACTATAAAGCCAGATAACCTAAAGGAAAAAACTGTCCCCCCCCCCCCCCTTCCCCTTGTTCTGAGGATAAAATCCTCAGAACAAAGAAGGCAGCATAACGGCGTCAGTGCTTGAGCCGACTGCCTAAACACCTTGTAGATGTAATATTAATGGACGACATTCTGAGCAACAGAAAGAGGACCCAAAGATCTAAGGTCACCGGAGATGGACTCTAAATTTCTAAGGTAAAACTTGGTAAATGAAGAGAGCTGTGTCCAGTATGCAGCCTTTATAAGATCAGTAATGGCTATACTGTTAGAATAAGCCCAAGAAGTGGACAGTGCTCTAACCTCATGTGCTGAAATCTTGTTGACCGAACGTTGATCCGAAGATAGACTTTCATAGGTAATATTTATTGCCAACTGAATCCATCTAGCGATAGAATGAACAGATATATCTTTTCTGTTAGGAATCAATGAAAGAAATAATGTTTTTCTTCCCTTTCTAATAAAATCAGATTGACGTTTATGAATGCACATTGTTCTAATTAGACACAAGGGTCTACAGTAATTCGAGGACGGTAAAGCCTTAATGATAATAGGCTCAGGCCACTTATCTGGAGTCTGATTCTTAGCCAAAAACAGTATTACCCACACTACGGTAATGGGAATTGTCGACAGATAATACATTTAGTTCACTAACTCTTCTGGCAGAAGCAAAGGCTAAGAAAAAAGCCGTTTTATAGGTCAACAATTTGCACTCTACATCGTCTAATGGCTCAAATGGAGCTTCTTGAAGCTTCAACAGAACCCAAGCCAAATTCCATTTAGGAATTAATCTGAGGGTTCTAAGCCTATTAATAGAGAAATTTCTAACTAGCTTTCATAAAGAAGTATCTGATCCAATAGCCAAGTTATCATGATGAGCGTAAGTGTCTGATAACATAGACCTATTGCCCTTAATAGTGACGGGCTGCAGTTTGAGTACGTCAAACAGGAAGACCAGGAAATTGGCAATCTGTAGAGTAGACAGATCATAGATGTCTACAGACTGGTCCGTACACCAACAGGAAAAAACCCTCCACTTCACTGCATAATTCAATGAAGAGGAGGTCCTCCAACAGTTAGAAATTGCATCCACTGCTCGTCCTGTAAAATGTTTTCCATGCAAGAAGGACTGCACAACAGAAATACGTGAATGTTGAGACCTACCGGGTTGTGATGTAGTGTGTGTGACTTCCCCTGATATAGATCCTTTCCAGGAGGATGCTTCCAGGGAACATCCCATAACCGACACCTGAGAAGATTGATCCAAGGTTTCTGTGATGACAGAGGTGCTGCTAGCAGGATTTTGCAGTGAGACTGTTTGATCTTTAACAGGGATTTTGCAGTGAGACTGTTTGATCTTTAACAGAATCAGCTGAATCAACGGAGCAGGACGATATGCATATCCTATCATTCCATCCCATGAGATTACGTTTGATGATCTGGACATGGCGACACGAACGTCAGTAACTGATTGTTCAGGTGTGTTGCAAAAAGATCTATCATGGGACAATCCCACTGGTAGCAGATCTGACTGAATACTCACTTGTTGAGAGTCCACTCCGATGGTAACAGGCGAACTTTCTGTGGGAGCGAGTCTGCTAGTACGTTCAAACGACCCGGTAGATGGACTGAGAGATGAACATGATGTTTCAGAATGAATAGGAGAATCTTCTCCGTTAATTTCGCATAACAGAATCGAATGAGTGCCACCTTGGTTACTGAGATAAGCTACTACTAGTAGAGTTGACCGACAGAATCTGAACGTGGATGTTCGCTATTTTAAGAATCCAATGTCGTAGTGGTAGTACGATAAACATCATCTCCTTGATGTTTATGTGCTTCTCTTGGAACCGAGGATCCCAAATACCCTGACACTTCAAGTCTGCGAGACTTAGGGATGCACCCCAGCCCATCTGACTTGCATCCGTCAGAATCGTGAAAGCCGGATCCGGTAGTTGAAGCAGAACTCCCCGAGTCAACCACTGGAGATCCGCCCAAATCTGAACTTTATGTTTTACTAGGCCCGTTAAAAGAATCCTGGTTTCGAGCAAATTTGTCTTCACACTCCAGTTCTGAATAAAGAATATCTGGAGAGAAAGCGTGTGCAGACGGACCATCGGAATAAGATCCGCAACCGCTCTGCACAGCCCCATCAGTCGCTCGCCATGACAGCGGGAGAGTTTAGACAAAAGCGAGCATAACAACTGACTAATTTCATTCTGGGTTCCGAAAGGAAAGGATAATCCTCTTCCTTCTCCTTTCGCCATAAGACTGATTCAGCTGTGAAGTTCGGTCCACCGCATCTGCATGTACAGATGACTGGACCGACCCAGCATCACCCCTGAAAGCTCACCATCGGAGTCTGCGGAAGGCTGCTCTTGCACTTGCTGGGATGCTGCTGGGATGCTGCGATTAGCTGCGCAATCTGCGACAGCAAGTCCGTTACCGAGGCTTGAGAAGCAGCAGGCTTCTGTTTTTTCACCACTTGCTGCTCCGGAGGTAGATCTTTTCTCCGCACATCCCAATGAACGAAGCCTCGGATCGCTAGCTACCGGATGGTCCGACTCTCACGGGTGAAGACTGGATCCGTCTTTACGCAGCTGGCTGGATATCCAAAGTCAGGTACCTAGCATGCAGTCGTGTGTGCTTTTCTAACGTAGCAGAGGAAGCCTTGACTACAGCCGACCCCGGCTGCAGTCTAGATGGAGCGTCCTAAGCGGGGGGATGTTAACGTTAGCTCTGGCTCATGCAAGTTTCTCAAAACAACAGTCTATCAGACCTTGCCGAGCTTCCCGAAGAGAAACTTGCTGACTTCCTCCCTATTTCCATTGTCGCTGGGTGAGCTTTAGTTTTTGAGGTGCTCACTCTACCCAATTCTACACTTCCCTCGACCGCAATGGACTTACCCGGCATCACAGCTCCCACGAACGGGGTAACCGCTTTACTGGGTCAAGCTAGCTGCTTGCAAAGGATTAAGAGCACTAGCTAGAGGCCTTATCCCTTGTTTAATATTCATGAGCACCTTTGCAGCTAGCTCCATTTGCTCATCAGAGAGTGGCGATGGTAGCACACTTTGGATGGGTGTCACAATACCATCACCATGTTCTTGTTCATCTGAAAAAGAAACTGAAAAACTCGAATTATTTTGTGGTGAGAGCTCTGGCATAGGAGCCTCACCGCCAACGAGGTACAGCGACGCCCATCTCCAACGTCTGTCATCCCAAAGTACACAAGTAGAACAAGAATCTGTAGGAGTGCATCGACTACAGGCAAGGCAACAAGCATGTAAATCTGAGGAAGACTTCCTTGCCTTGCATTTAGAGCAGTAAGCTTTCATAATTACAATCAAAAGACAAAGTTGATAGCACTCCTACAAACTCCACAACAAAATATATGATAAAGATACATGAATAATAGCAATCAAAATTAAATTCGAAAAATTTTTCGAAAAAATTCTGTGAAAGTTAAAAAATTTATAGTAATTTATATATTTTTTATACTTACCAATGACCCAGACATAGCTGGTGCTAACTCTTAAAATATAGGGCCAAACACAAATTTTGCCCCCCAATCCCCAAAATTTGCATCTAAAACTAAAGAAAACATGTCCTGAAAGGCCCTCCACACTTCGCCCCTACTGCGCATGCGCAGTGTCAAGGACGTTCCGAAATTGGCGCCATTTATCATTCTAATAACCAGTGCCTGGTAAGCGCTATGTACTCAGCGGGGAGGCAAGAGTTCCCAACTCCTGGGAGGGCCATCCCCGTCTGGGTCATTGGTAAGTATAAAAAATATAGAAATTACTATAAATTTTTTAACATTTTTATACTGTACCAATGACCCAGACATAGCTGAATAGTAAAAAGGCTGGAGGGCCAAGGACATAGAGCAAAATGGAATACGCTCAATAAAATAAAATAGAGTCATCCCCTGTAGGGAAAAGAAGAAATAGGCCTTACATGTATCTTTCTTATTTATGATAAATTAGAAAGATACAACACCTTCCAAAAATTGAGCTTCATACATCCATGTACTCTATTAATATCCAATAATCCTTATACTAATCATTTTTAAAGTAAGCCAATAATAAAGTAAGTCTAGAGAATAGAGACTCTTATACTCCTAAAAGTGTGTGAGAATTGCATAATCATGTCCGTTGACATATGCAATATTTCAAAAGCTATACTTTAAAAACTAAGACTTGAATGAATTTTATAAACTTAAACTTCTCACTAAACAACCATCCCAATAACAGCTCAGAATTACTAACTCCGGAGGAGGTATCCCCTTGTTTTCATAGTAAAAACAGGTGACCCAAGGGAACACCCTCCCCCCCCCCCCCCCCCCCCCCCCTTTTTCTTGCCCTGGGTCAAATAGCCCAGAGCGAAGAGGGCAGCCGAACGGAGACACTGCCGAAACAGACAGCCTACCTAGCTATAGTAGCAACTGTTAAGTGAATGACATTCTGAGCAGTAGATAATAGACCTAACAATAGAGGCCTCCAGAAATGGACTCAAAATTTCTGAGATAAAATTCATGAATGTGGATGGCTGAGCGCAATGAGCAGCCTTCAAAAATCTATAATAGCAACACTATTAATGTAAGCCCAAGAAGTAGAAGAACTCTTACTTCATGAGCCGAAATCTTAAGCACAACTGCTAATCCAATGATATACCATAAGCAGTACGCTAGTTAATAGAATCCATTAACAATAAAATGGAGCGTAACGTCCTTCTACTAGACATCAAAGACAGAAGAAGCTTACGCCCTTGTAATAAACAGATATCTGTTTATAAATACATAAACTGTACCCGGAAAGAGTAAAGGCCTATGCCCATACGAAGACGGAAGGACCTTAAAATAATAGGTTCCGGATAATAGGAGCCTAACTCTTATGCAACAATCCAACCTAAATAGTAACGGAAGTATTGATTCCGAAACTATGAAAGTGAAAATCATCCATCGATAGTGCATGAAACTCACTGACTCTACAGTAAAAGAGAAACCAACAGAATTACTGTCTAAAAGGTCAGAATTTGAAAACTACTGTTTCCAGAGGTTCAAATGATTACTTAGCTAAATAAGAACCGAAGTTAAAATCCGTATAGGAATTTAATCTAAAGATTCTAAGTCTATTTATCAAAAAGTTACTAACTGACTTAGATAAAGAGACAAAAGACTCAATTGTAAACTATCGTAGAGTGCATAGGTATGAGGTAACATAAACCTATAACCTAAATAACAACAGGCTGCAGTAGATCTTGTGAAACAAGTATACTAAAAAAAAGCAATGAGTAGTATGGAGGGATCAACAATATGAACATAATGATCCCTACACCACGACGGAAGAGCCTCCACTTTAGTCGCATAGAATAGCGAAGAAGAGGATCTCCTATAGTAAGAAATCGCGTCCAAAGCTCGTCCAGTACAGTGCTTACAATGCAATACGGACCACACAACGGAATACATGAAGGTTGCGACCTTGCTGGTTGTGATAAAGATGACACGATTTACCCAGTGAAAAAAGATCCTCACATAGAGGAAGATTTCACGTTAAGATCCACAGTAGACAAGAGAGTAAATTACTCATGATCTCTGTGAAGATAGAGATGCTATCAACAGAAATGTATTGTGGTTGTTTATCTTAGCAATACCTGCTAAAACAACAGCGCCGGAGGATACGCGTATCCTATCATTCCGTCCTATAGATCAATAGAGCGTTAACAGTATAAGCTCAGAGATCTGGACAAGCCAACACATACGTCTGCAATTGATTAGCAAGCTGTGTCATAAATAAAACATCATTGGGCGCTCCCATAGATAGCAAATCTGATTGAATACTTGTTTGTTGAGAGTCCATTCTGACAGCAACAAGCGACCCGTAAGAGAACGGGAGTGCGATAAAACAATCAGACGACCCAGAATATGACGGACCAAAACTGAACTTGGTGTACTATAACCAACAGACGGATTCTTTCCATTAAATTGAATAACGGAAACGAAAGAGTGCCTCCCTGGTTCCGGAGATACGCCACTACTGTCGAATTAAAGGACAGGAATTTGGGCATGCGTTTCTGAATAATGTTCATGCAATGACATAAAGCAAGCCTAAAAAACATTATTCCGCGGAAGTTAAACTGATAGCTAAAAGACTGCGGAACCCAAAGACCCTGGCACTTCGAATCCGTAGGGATCAGTATATATCCCAATCTGTTTGACTGGCAACCGTCATAACAGCCACACTCGGGTCCGGCAACTGCGGCGGCACTCTCTGAGTCAACCACCGAATGTTTGCCCCAGTCTGAATCTCTTGTAACACTAGATAGACAAGAGAATGTATAAATCGAGCAATTCATGGATTGCCGGAAAGTTGCCGTCGAAGAGAAGCTCCTCCGAGAACGAAGCGACTCTGAGAGAGTTCTTAACCTACTATCCACGCGTGGATGTAGCTAGGGCTGCGTCACGTCTAACCAACTCCAATCAGCCACTGAAGGGCGGAGTTATACGTGAACAAACTACTGCCCTCAAAAGAAATTACATTGAGAATAATATCCCGTAAATCTTTTCTTGAAGACGTAATGATAACGCCTCAGAAGGCGGATTACATATAATAAAGCGTCTAAGTTAAGTCTACTATACATAATGTCGTTCCCAACATTGAAATTGGAAAAGACATAAACGGAGAAAAAGAATATATGCAGTCTTTAATCACACCGTCTAGATGCATATGAACTCTCGGTATGCCCTGCTCTGCCAAAATAAACTATTTGTAAAAAAGATAAAATGGCAGAAATGAGCCACGCGGACAAGAAACTAAAACTATCATGCTTAGTAGCAGGCTTGTATATATATATAAATATATAGCGTCGAAAAATAAAACACATGTTGTAATGACAATATTGGACTGCGTCGGTAAGTCAGGGACAAAGTCCCTGTACCGATCGAAAAATCCGAGTCCAATGACGCTATAAGTCTCTTATCCAAGATCGCAGCAATGAAGTCCGAAAAATAATCACTGGAAGAAATGCCAGAAGATATGAAAGGCATCTTCCGATACTACTAAAGGGAAAACTCGAAATCTTTCGAATCCCTTTCGCCATCCTGTCGGACCCTATAAAGCGTTCGGTCGTCCGTAGCTTGATGCAACCGCGGACCGCACCGACCCAGCGCCGTCGGATAATTCCTGATTCGACCGAGAAACTGTCAATTGCTGGGATGCTGCGAAACAACTGTGCTAACTCGGATAGCACGTCCGTCACTGAGGCCTGAGGAGCAGCGGTCTTACAAATGCATTGCCGCAGGAAGCTCCGAGATCGTTACCCCGTGCATACTTCCAATATGCGAGCGAACGGAGTGTATAGGCCTCGTGTCCCTTGGCTACCGGATGGCGCGACCTATTCGCTGTGGAATCACTGAATGCCGAAACTGATCGGATACTCGAGGTCACGTAGCCAATGTGCGGTCGTGTGCCCTGCTGTGAGGATGAGGAAGCATTAAAGACAGTCTCTCGGACTGTCAATATAACGGAGCGTCCCGAGCAACGGACATATGCTCCGAATGTAAAATATCTGAACCACAACATGCGGTCCCCTATGTTGTTGGCTTCCTCCAATCTGTCCTCAATCTGCCGTCACTGGGTGAGTACTAAAGTAATTAAAGTGCTCGCATCACCCAAATCTCCTTCCTAGACCGCAACGGACGAACCCGGCAGCCGAACCATTTGATGAATGTACGCTACACCGGGTGAGCTAGCGAATGTCACACCGTAAGCGATAGACATATTCCATGAGCACTTAATGCCGCTAACTCTTCATTAACTATGACGACAGAGGCACACTTTTGAAAGACATCTCCATAACTCTTCGAACAAGAAACCAGAAATGCTTGGATAGCAAGCATAAAATAATAATATATATAGCGTCGTTCAATAATTCGAAAGTTTGTGTGACATTATTGGACTATGTCGGAACTGAGGGACGATGTCCCTGAACCGAACCAAAAATTTCTAAGTCCACCGACGCTATCAGTTTCTTATCCGGCATCGCAGCATATGTTGTTCCGAAAGGGAAAGCTTGAAATCCTCCGAATCCCTTTCGGTATCCCGTCGGACCGGATGAAACTTTCGGACGTCCATACCCGCTTCCGCGGAGCGTCCCGACCCAGCATCGTCGGATAAAATATATGCGACAGATTCAGTTGATGCTGGGATGCTGCGATAAACTGTGCTATTAAGGAAAGCACGTCCGTTCCCGAGGCCTGTGCAGTAGCGGACTTACGATGCATTGCCGCTGGAAGCTCCGTGTACGTTGACTCCCGCACACTTCCTATGCGAACGTCCGGAGTCTGCAGGCCTCGAGTCCCCGGCTACCGACCCAGCGCTGTCGGATAATTCTCGATCCGACACCGTTTCTGTTGGCTGCTGGGATGCTGCGATAAGCTGTGCTATGTGCACAAGAATGTCCGGCGTCGAGACCTGCGGAGGCGCAGTCTATCGCTGCTTCGCCGAGGGCAGCTCCGCATCAGATGGCTCCCGCATACTTTTCCTATGCGAACGTCCGGAGTCCATCGGTCTCGAATCCCTGGCTGCCGGATGGTGTGACCTGGTCGCCGAAGAATCCTTGATCGGCGAAGCTGGTAATATATCGGCGGTCACGCAGCCAAGGTGCGGTCGTGTGCGCTGACGAGAAGAGGAAGCCTTAGCAGTCTCAGCGGACTGCTTATACAACGGAGCGTCCCGAGCGACGGACGTATGCTCCGCTAGCGACACATTTGTACCACAACATCTGGGGCCAGATGTTGTTGAACGAGAGAGGGGCCTCTCTCGTTTGCCGTCCGGATGGACCGGAACGAGCTATGAACCGGACTAAAAGGCTTCCTCCGTTCTCCCTCCGATCCGCCGTCACTGGGTGTGCATTAAGTTAATTTTATAGTGCTCGCAACACCCCAAAATTCCTTCTAGACCGCAACGGACGAACCCGGCTGCCGAACCATTCGGTGAATGGACGCTACACCAGGCGAGCTAGCGGACGTCAAAGGCCGTCGAACCTACTAGGGTCCTCTTAGGCAATTGGCGTATTACATGAGCACTTTTCCGCTAGCCCTTCATTAATTGTGACGACGGAGGCACACTGTTGGAAGACATCACAGATACATCACCCTAATCTTGATCGTCTGAAATAGAAATTGATAAAGTAGAGTGACCCTGCGGGGAAAGGACCGGAGTGTCCAAATCCCCAACAACATACCGTGACATACGCTTCCCATATTGTCATCGAAATCATACGATACAGAACAGGAGTTAATGCGAGTACACTGACCACATATAGAATGATAATAAGGTCAGAGGAAGACTTCCTCTTAAAACAATTGATCAATATCCTTTCAATGTGAAAAGAAAACAAGTCCTGGTACTCGCACTAACCCCTGGCAATCAAAATACATAATAATAATATGATCCATTAATATAGAAAAAATAATTGAAATCAAAATATTTTGAAAAAATATTTTTTCAGAACAGCCCAAGTTTCTGAAAAGTAACGTTGAGCCCCAATGGATCCCAAGCCTAAGTGTGGACAAAAATTTTAAAAATATTTTAAACAATTTATTCAACACTTACGAACAATAATAATGTATCTAGTTATGATTAAAATAACATAAAGATATTATTATTTAGAAATCCCCCCCTCACACAGAGGGCTGTTGTAAATGTAAACAATGAGTGTAAAAACACTAAAATAAGACTCCAGGCACCCAGGCCCGAAATCAGTTACCAAAAATACACCATCTGATGCAAAACAGAGACTTCCAGGGAAGAAACTCCAGAACATCAGATGGTAGATGCAGAACACAACGCCTAACCACCCGTAGGTGAAGACGTAAACATGGGGAAAGAACAGAATTCATTCTGTTATTCAGCTAAAACTCCCAAGAAATTTTAGTAATAATAATTACAGAAACTATGCCAAAAGCATGGGAGAATAGCAAGGGGGAACTTAAAGGACAGGGAGAGAGGAAAACACTTGAAAAAACAGTGTAACTAAATAATCAGAATGACAACAAAATGGCTGCTGCCTTGAAAATAGGTAACTTAACATAATTTCATTAAAAAATTTTAAGTTACAGCCCTGATAATATTCTGTCACACATTCTTTTCCTCTCCTCCTTTTCTATCCTCCTTAGAATCACCATTTCACTAATATTTATGTGTCTGGCATCATTTAAACTGAGATTTAAAAGCACAAAGATCAGTCAGATGTTAACTGATGAAGGGCCAAACTTAGAATGATAAATGGCGCCAATTTCGGAACGTCCTTGACACTGCGCATGCGCAGTAGGGGCGAAGTGTGGAGGGCCTTTCAGGACATGTTTTCTTTAGTTTTAGATGCAAATTTTGGGGATTGGGGGGCAAAATTTGTGTTTGGCCCTATATTTTAAGAGTTAGCACCAGCTATGTCTGGGTCATTGGTACAGTATAAAAATATGTCTAAGTTCCCAAAGGGAACATCATGAGCCCAAGGGCATCCTGGTAGTGCCCAAGTGAGGACAAAATCAAAATTTTATGAGCTACACTACCGGAATCATAATCAATGTATCCTACAGTAATTCTACAGTGTTATAATATTAAATACTACATATATTTAAAGACATTGCCAATGTAAACAACGTCAAAGGAAAAAAAAATGTATACAAGACATCAGGCACACAAAAAGGTCCAAAGTCAGTAACCGATTTAAATGCTACCAGATGCAAAGCTAGATCTTCATACAAAGAAAAAACAATACATCGGATAGAAAATGCAAGACCAAAATGAGCTAACACCCCTAGAGTGAGGACGTAACCATGGGGATAAACAGAATAAACCTTCTGTAATACATGTTAAACTCCCAAGAAATTTAATAAAAAATTTCAATAAAAAATAGCCAAAAAGCTTAGGAGTTTAACAGGAGGGGTTCATGGAAGGATAGGTAAGGAACACTTAACAAACAGTGGATTAAACATTACCAAGAATGATGACGTCAGGCATATGTCCCCAAAATGGGAAACATGAAATAATTTTAAAAATTATTATAAAGTTACAGTCCTGAAACCACTGTTATTCACTTCCATCATACATTTACAGCCTTGAATCCACCAATTCTTTCACTGATTTGTGTTTGGCATCTTCAAAAAGGAGATTTTAAAGCACAGATGTTAGATCATTGTTACTGACTTTAAGACCAAACAAAGAAATGATGGTTTGTGCCAATTTCGGAACCTTCCTGGATACTGCACGTGCACAGTTAAGAAAAGTATGGAGGCCCAGATAAGACTTGAATTTTTCGGTTTTGTATGCAAATTATGGGGATTGGGAAGTGCAAAATTTGTGTTTGGCCCTGAATTATATTGGTTGTAGTATAAAAATATTGGTATTCTCAGCAACTGATTATTTGTCTAAGTCACAACACTTCAATGCCTATGGTAACAACACAAAGTGACGATTTCAATATTGTAGGGAAGAGTGTGAACAGATGTGTTCCATGCACAGCTTGTCATACTGAGAGTTTCAAAACTCACCTTGGTTCAAATTATTTTTTTTAATAACCAAGATGGTTTTGAATTGAACTGAATCAGTGAAAAGATTTGAAACCAAACTGAATCTTGAATATTTGCTGTGCCCCAAATAAGGGGTATGAGGTTATGTCCATTTTACTGATAAGGGGTATGGGATTTGCCTATTTAGTTATTAAGGAATTTGGGGTTTTATCTGTTTAACTCTTTAGGGGTATAACTTTTGGCCTTTAAGTTTTTTTTGTCTGTGCTATATTTATGGAGTTTTGATCATAAAGGGTTTTGTCCTGTTTGTCCTGTGGTTTTTGTCTGCACACCCTGTTTAGTTTGTGACATTAACTGAGTCATTGGCATTGAAAAAAATAGTCATCTGGGGAATGGTGGATCCCTTGACCTGTGCAATGACTACAAAGGAAATCATCAGATTGGTACATTTATTTATGCAATGGTGAAACCAGGGACTAGCCTAGAGGGTAATTTGAGGGAGAAGTCACTTCTCCCTCCACTGACTTTAGGGAGAAGTCAGACGAATCAGGGAGAAGTGAGAAGAAAATGTAGAGCGATGATTCTGCATTCGCATGATCTACCGGTATATTATATTTTCATCTCTCACAAAAATAAATCACTACAATTGGGCAATAACACATCTCTTTGTGTAAATTTATTTGTACAAAGAATTGTTTAGAAAAAAACATGCCTCTCTGTATTAATTTATTTATAATAAGAAAAGTTTACAATTCAAATTCAAATGGGCATTTACTTTTTAGAAGAGACAGATCAGCCTTGAATTAAACAATTCAAGTGTGTCCATTTCTTGGTCCAGAGTGAGTAAAAAGCAGGTCAATGTTCTGTCCTGTTCTGTTCTGTTCTTTTCTATTCTGGTCAATATACTGTTTTCAAAACATCTTGGACAAAAGTAAAATCCAGATTGGAATTAAAACTTCAGCTTTTACAAAAAAAAAAAGTGTTGTTTTATGAAAAACTGCTCCCCAGAAAAAAAATTTTGAGTGTGAAAAATAGTTATTTTAAAGATAACTTAAATAGAAAATCTTGTCTTAACTTGACGACTTGTCACCTAATTTCAGCCTAGACGGTTCGCGATTGCATTATTAATCGGGCATTGTTTTTAGATGCTGATTTTATTTTTAGTTACTATGAAAATTAATCACAATAACAATTAACCCTAGCAATCATACTCTTTTCAGATGGAAATTACTTTGTAAATTCTATGTGAATTCACCTAATTTCAAGGTAGGTCAATTGGGAATTTACAAATTACAGGGCGACACGATTTCGCTTTTTAGTGAAGTCAGAGCGAAGTTATGCAATCCAAGGCGACTTTTTTGCCCCAGTCGCCCGGTCAGCTGGTCTCTGGGTGAAACCTGTTCTTGAAAGTTTCGATACATCTTTTCCTCTTGTCAATATGCACCAATGTATTAAGTTTCAGAAAAATCGGTCTTGCTTTGAGATTTGGTGACTTGAATGATTTTTGTTTTGTCTATAGATAGAGGTTTTAAAACAAAGATGCCTGGCTAATTTGCATAATTTATGCAGGAGAAACCTGTCTAATATGTTTTGTACTTTGTGCTTGTTGTTTCCCATTCTAAAAATAATCAAAATATTCATCACCACTTGGAAGTTCCTGGTTGCCAAAATGCAAATTGTAATATCCTCTTCGTCTTGTCAAAAAACACCACTGAATTAAATTTCATAGCAATTGGCCATGAATTAATTGAGTTTGGGTCATTTGGTTAATTTTGGGGTTTTTTGTGTACAGATGGACAGTTTGGAAAATTAAGATGGTTGGCTAATTTGCATAATTTATGCATTCAAGAAAAACCCTTTATACACCATGTTATGTTAATTCTGGTAGTTGTTCTCCATACCAGAAATAAACAAAATCTTTTTCACTGTTTGAAAGTTATTGCTTAAAAAGTGTAATTGCTATTTTTGTACAAAATGGCAGACAGTTCTCATTTTTTATAACTGTCAAAATCCAAAATGTGACGTCCTCTTCCTTTTGTCTATAAACACCATTGAATTAAATTTTATAAGAACTGACCTTCAATTAATTGAGTGTTTGGTGATTTGGATGTTTTGGGAGTTTTGTCTTTTAACGGTTTTAAAAACAGAGATGGCTGGTTAATTTGCAAAACTTACACATGAACTTGTATACTATGTTATTTAAATGGTGCCATTTGTTTTCCATACCAAAAATAATCAAAATCAAAATCAACGTTAGGAAGTTCATGCTTAAAAAGCAAAATAGTTATTTTTAGAACAAAATGGCCAACTGTGACCAGTTTTAAAGGCTGTGAAAACCCCAATGTGATGTTAAAAAATTTATAGTAATTTATATATTTTTTATACTTACCAATGACCCAGACATAGCTGGTGCTAACTCTTAAAATATAGGGCCAAACACAAATTTTGCCCCCCAATCCCCAAAATTTGCATCTAAAACTAAAGAAAACATGCCCTGAAAGGCCCTCCACACTTCGCCCCTACTGCGCATGCGCAGTGTCAAGGACGTTCCGAAATTGGCGCCATTAATCATTCTAATAACCAGTGCCTGGTAAGCGCTATGTACTCAGCGGGGAGGCAAGAGTTCCCAACTCCTGGGAGGGCCATCCCCGTCTGGGTCATTGGTAAGTATAAAAAATATATAAATTACTATAAATTTTTTAACATTTTTATACTGTACCAATGACCCAGACATAGCTGAATAGTAAAAAGGCTGGAGGGCCAAGGACATAGAGCAAAATGGAATACGCTCAATAAAATAAAATAGAGTCATCCCCTGTAGGGAAAAAGAAGTAATAGGCCTTACATGTATCTTTCTTATTTATGATAAATTAGAAAGATACAACACCTTCCAAAATTGAGCTTCATACATCCATGTACTCTATTAATATCCAATATAATCCTTATACTAATAATTTTTAAAGTAAGCCAATAAATAAAGTAAGTCTAGAGAATAGAGACTCTTATACTCCTAAAAGTGTCTGAGGATTGCATAATCATGTCCGTTGACATATGCAATATTCAAAAGCTATACTTTAAAAACTAAGACTTGAATGAATTTTAAAAACCTAAACTTCTCACTAAACAACCATCCCAATAACAGCTCAGAATTACTAACTCCGGAGGAGGTATCCCCTTGTTTTCATAGTAAAACAGGTGACCCAAGGGAACACCCTCCCCCCCCCCCTTTTTCTTGCCCTGGGTCAAATAGCCCAGAGCGAAGAGGGCAGCCGAACGGAGACACTGCCGAAACAGACAGCCTACCTAGCTATAGTAGCAACTGTTAAGTGAATGACATTCTGAGCAGTAGATAATAGACCTAACAATAGAGGCCTCCAGAAATGGACTCGATATTTCTGAGATAAAATTCATGAATGTGGATGGTTGAGCGCAATGAGCGGCCTTCAAAAATCTATAATAGCGACACTATTAATGTAAGCCCAAGAAGTAGAAGAACTCTTACTTCATGAGCCGAAATCTTAAGCACAACTGCTAAGTCAATGATATACCATAAGCAGTACCGATAGTTAATAGAATCCATTAACAATAAAATGGAGCGTAACGTCCTTCTACTAGACATCAAAGACAGAAGAAGCTTACGCCCATAGTAATAAACAGATATCTGTTTATAAATACATAAACTGTACCCGGAAAGAGTAAAGGCCTATGCCCATACGAAGACGGAAGGACCTTAAAATAATAGGTTCCGGATAATAGGAGCCTAACTCTTATGCAACAATCCAACCTAAATAGTAACGGAAGTATTGATTCCGAAACTATGAAAGTGAAAATCATCCATCGATAGTGCATGAAACTCACTGACTCTACAGTAAAAGAGAAACCAACAGAATTACTGTCTAAAAGGTCAGAATTTGAAAACTACTGTTTCCAGAGGCTCAAATGATTACTTAGCTAAATAAGAACCGAAGTTAAAATCCGTATAGGAATTTAATCTAAAGATTCTAAGTCTATTTATCAAAAAGTTACTAACTGACTTAGATAAAGAGACAAAAGACTCAATTGTAAACTATCGTAGAGTGCATAGGTATGAGGTAACATAAACCTATAACCTAAATAATAACAGGCTGCAGTAGATCTTGTGAAACAAGTATACTAAAAAATAGCAATGAGTAGTATGGAGGGATCAACAATATGAACATAATGATCCCTACACCACGACGGAAGAGCCTCCACTTTAGCCGCATAGAATAGCGAAGAAGAGGATCTCCTATAGTAAGAAATCGCGTCCAAAGCTCGTCCAGTACAGTGCTTACAATGCAATACGGACCACACAACGGAATACATGAAGGTTGCGACCTTGCTGGTTGTGATAAAGATGACACGATTTACCCAGTGAAAAAGATCCTCACATAGAGGAAGATTTCACGTTAAGACCCACAGTAGACAAGAGAGTAAATTACTCATGATCTCTGTGAAGATAGAGATGCTATCAACAGAAATGTATTGTGGTTGTTTATCTTAGCAATACCTGCTAAAACAACAGCGCCGGAGGATACGCGTATCCTATCATTCCGTCCTATAGATCAATAGAGCGTTAACAATATTAGCTCAGAGATCTGGACAAGCCAACACATACGTCTGCAATTGATTAGCAAGCTGTGTCATAAATAAATCATCATTGGGCGCTCCCATAGATAGCAAATCTGATTGAATACTTGTTTGTTGAGAGTCCATTCTGACAGCAACAAGCGACCCGTAAGAGAACGGGAGTCCGATAAAACAATCAGACGACCCGGAATATGACGGACCAAAACTGAACTTTGTGTACTATAACCAACAGACGGATTCTTTCCATTAAATTGAATAACGGAAACGAAAGAGTGCCTCCCTGGTTCCGGAGATACGCCACTACTGTCGAATTAAAGGACAGGAATTTGGGCATGCGTTTCTGAATAATGTTCATGCAATGACATAAAGCAAGCCTAAAAAACATTATTCCGCGGAAGAAAACTGATTGCTAAAAGACTGCGGAACCCAAAGACCCTGGCACTTCGAATCCGTAGGGATCAGTATTATATCCCAATCTGTTTGACTGGCAACCGTCATAACAGCCACACTCGGGTCCGGCAACTGCGGCGGCACTCTCTGAGTCAACCACCGAATGTTTGCCCCAGTCTGAATCTCTTGTAACACTAGATAGACAAGAGAACGTGTAAATCGAGCAATTCATGGATTGCCGAAAAGTTGCCGTCGAAGAGAAGCTCCTCCGAGAACGAAGCGACTCTGAGAGAGTTCTTAACCTTACTATCCACGCGTGTGGATGTAGCTAGGGCTGCGTCACGTCTAACTAACTCCAATCAGCCACTGAAGGGCGGAGTTATACGTGAACAAACTACTGCCCGCAAAAGAAATGACATTGAGAATAATATCCCGTAAATCTTTTCTTGAAGACGTAATGATAACGCCTCAGTAAGGCGGATTACGTATAATAAAGCGTCTAAGTTAAGTCTACTATACATAATGTCGTTCCCAACATTGAAATTGGAAAAGACATAAACGGCGAAAAAGAATATATGCAGTCTTTAATCACACCGTCTAGACGCATATGAACTCTCGGTATGCCCCACTCTGCCAAAATAAACTATTTGTATAAATGATAAAATGGCAGAAATGAGCAACACGGACAAGAAACTAAACTATCATGCTTAGTAGCAGGCTTGTATATATATATATATAGCGTCGAAAAATAAAACACATGTTGTAATGACAATATTGGACTGCGTCGGTAAGTCAGGGACAATGTCCCTGAACCGATCGAAAAATCCGAGTCCAATGACGCTATAAGTCTCTTATCCAAGATCGCAGCAATGAAGTCCGAAATAATAATCACTGGAAGATAATGCCAGAAGATATGAAAGGCATCTTCCGATACTACTAAAGGGAAAACTCGAAATCTTTCGAATCCCTTTCGCCATCCTGTCGGACCCTATAAAGCGTTCGGTCGTCCGTACCTGATGCAACCACGGACCGCACCGACCCAGCGCCGTCGGATAATTCCTGATTCGACCGAGAAACTGTCAATTGCTGGGATGCTGCGAAACAACTGTGCTAACTCGGATAGCACGTCCGTCACTGAGGCCTGAGGAGAAGCGGTCTTACGATGCATTGCCGCTGGAAGCTCCGTGATCGTTACCCCGTGCATACTACCAATATGCGAGCGAACGGAGTGTATAGGCCTCGTGTCCCTTGGCTACCGGATGGCGCGACCTATTCGCCGTGGAATCACTGAATGCCGAAACTGATCGGATACTCGAGGTCACGTAGCCAATGTGCGGTCGTGTGCCCTGCTGTGAGGATGAGGAAGCATTAAAGACAGTCTCTCGGACTGTCAATATAACGGAGCGTCCCGACCAACGGACATATGCTCCGAATGTAAAATATCTGAACCACAACATGCGGTCCCCTATGTTGTTGGGCGAGAGAGGGACCTCTCTCGCTCACAGCCCGGACGGACCTGGACAAGCCAGGAACCGGACTAACAGGCTTCCTCCGATCTGTCCTCAATCTGCCGTCACTGGGTGAGTACTAAAGTAATTAAAGTGCTCGCATCACTCAAATCTCCTTCCTAGACCGCAACGGACGAACCCGGCAGCCGAACCATTCGATGAATGTACGCTACACCGGGTGAGCTAGCGAATGTCACTCCGTAGGCGATAGACATATTCCATGAGCACTTATTGCCGCTAACTCTTCATTAACTATGACGACAGAGGCACACTTTTGAAAGACATCTCCATAACTCTTCGAACAAGAAACCAGAAATGCTTGGTTAGCAAGCATAAAATAATAATATATATAGCGTCGTTCAATAATTCGAAAGTTTGTGTGACATTATTGGACTATGTCGGAACTGAGGGACGATGTCCCTGAACCGAACCAAAAATTTCTAAGTCCACCGACGCTATCAGTTTCTTATCCGGCATCGCAGCATTCTGGTCCCACGAAAGAAGCTGTAGAAGACCAAGTCAGATGACATACACAACAGCATATGTTGTTCCGAAAGGGAAAGCTCGAAATCCTCCGAATCCCTTTCGGTATCCCGTCGGACCGGATGAAACTTTCGGACGTCCGTACCCGCTTCCGCGGAGCGTCCCGACCCAGCATCGTCGGATAAAATATATGCGACAGATTCAGTTGATGCTGGGATGCTGTGATAAACTGTGCTATTAAGGAAAACACGTCCGTTCCCGAGGCCTATGCAGTAGCGGTCTTACGATGCATTGCCGCCGGAAGCTCCGTGTACGTTGACTCCCGCACACTTCCTATGCGAACGTCCGGAGTCTGCAGGCCTCGTGTCCCTGGCTACCGGATGGTGTGACCTGGTCGCCGAAGAATCCTTGATCGGCGAAGCTGGTAATATATCGGCGGTCACGCAGCCAAGGTGCGGTCGTGTGCGCTGACGAGAAGAGGAAGCCTTAGCAGTCTCAGCGGACTGCCTATACAAAGGAGCGTCCCGAGCGACGGACGTATGCTCCGCTTACGACACATTTTGTACCACAACATCTGGGGCCAGATGTTGTTGAACGAGAGAGGGGCCTCTCTCGCTTGCCGTCCGGATGGACCGGAACGAGCTATGAACCGGACTAAAAGGCTTCCTGCGTTCTCCCTCCGATCCGCCGTCACTGGGTGTGCATTAGGTTAATTTATAGTGCTCGCATCACCCCAAAATTCCTTCTAGACCGCAACGGACGAACCCGGCTGCCGAACCATTCGGTGAATGGACGCTACACCGGGCGAGCTAGCGGACGTCAAAGGCCGTCGAACCTACTAGGGTCCTCTTAGGCAATTGGCGTATTACATGAGCACTTTTCCGCTAGCCCTTCATTAATTGTGACGACGGAGGCACACTGTTGGAAGACATCACAGATACATCACCCTAATCTTGATCGTCTGAAATAGAAATTGATAAAGTAGAGTGACCCTGCGGGGAAAGGACCGGAGTGTCCAAATCCCCAACAACATACCGTGACATACGCTTCCCATATTGTCATCGAAATCATACGATACAGAACAGGAGTTAATGCGAGTACACTGACCACATATAGAATGATAATAAAGTCAGAGGAAGACTTCCTCTTAAAACAATTGATCAATATCCTTTCAATGTGAAAAGAAAACAAGTCCTGGTACTCGCACTAACCCCTGGCAATCAAAATACATAATAATAATATGATCCATTAATATAGAAAAAATAATTGAAATCAAAATATTTTGAAAAAATATTTTTTCAGAACAGCCCAAGTTTCTGAAAAGTAACGTTGAGCCCCAATGGATCCCAAGCCTAAGTGTGGACAAAAATTTTAAAAATATTTTAAACAATTTATTCAACACTTACGAACAATAATAATGTATCTAGTATGATTAAAATAACATCAAGATATTATTTTTTAGAAATCCCCTCCTCACACAGAGGGCTGTTGTAAATGTAAACAATGAGTGTAAAAACACTAAAATAAGACTCCAGGCACCCAAGCCCGAAATCAGTTACCAAAAATACACTATCTGATGCAAAACAGAGACTTCCAGGGAAGAAACTGCAGAACATCAGATGGTAGATGCAGAACACAACGCCTAACCACCCGTAGGTGAAGACGTAAACATGGGGAAAGAACAGAATTCATTCTGTTATTCAGCTAAAACTCCCAAGAAAATTTAGTAATAATAATTACAAAAACTATGCCAAAAGCATGGGAGAATAGCAAGGGGGAACTTAAAGGACAGGGAGAGAGGAAAACACTTAAAAAAACAGTGTAACTAAATAATCAGAATGACAACAAAATGGCTGCTGCCTTGAAAATAGGTAACTTAACATAATTTCATTAAAAAATTTTAAGTTACAGCCCTGATAATATTCTGTCACACATTCTTTTCCTCTCCTCCTTCTCTATCCTCCTTAGAATCACCATTTCACTAATATTTATGTGTCTGGCATCATTTAAACTGAGATTTATAAGCACAAAGATCAGTCAGATGTTAACTGATGAAGGGCCAAACTTAGAATGATTAATGGCGCCAATTTCGGAACGTCCTTGACACTGCGCATGCGCAGTAGGGGCGAAGTGTGGAGGGCCTTTCAGGACATGTTTTCTTTAGTTTTAGATGCAAATTTTGGGGATTGGGGGGCAAAATTTGTGTTTGGCCCTATATTTTAAGAGTTAGCACCAGCTATGTCTGGGTCATTGGTACAGTATAAAAATATCCTCTCTGCCTCGTCACTATGCACCATTGAATTTGTATCAAGTTTTAAAACAATTGGCCTTGAACTAAATGAGTTATGGTGAATTTTGTTTCTTGTCCACAGAAGAATGGATACGGACCAATAATAAAAAACTGATTGCTATACCATTTTTTGTTAGTGGTGGTGGTGGGGAAGAGGGGGAGGGGGGTTGGGTTAAAAGCAGATGGTGCCCAATAAGATGCTCCAAACACACAAACCAAGCATTTTGTAGGAAAACATCATTTCTATAATTTCTTGAATAAATGTGCATTCATGCTTAAATACTTGTCAGATGTTAGCCTCAAGACCTGTTCCTTTTTGACACACATTTTTAAAAATACTTCCCACATGGAAAGACATCTTATCTTGGGACAGATTTAAAGCCATGGAATTTGGAGTTGCAAATCTCCACATAGTGCCTCTTGCTGGTAAGTTAAAGGTCACCACCAAGAAAACTAGCCATAACACTGAAGTGAGTTGTAGATACTGACTATCACACCGGTGATTGTTTTTATTATTATTATTATTATTTTTTTTGGGGGGGGGGGGGGGGGGGGTCATATCTAAAAATCAAGAAAGTATAAAGTATCGTTGAGGTCATTTTAGCTCCTTGGACCTAACTCTGATTGCTCCAAGGAGAAAACTTGACTGTGGTTTCTTGTCCAAACAGGCAGCATAGACTTGAGTAGGAAACAATGCTGAGCTGAAAATCGCTAAAGCTATGAAGTAACAAAACTTCTAAAAAAATAACATAGACTATTATAAAGGGTAAAGCATAAACATGAATACTACCTCTGCAACATCTGTCATGGATCTGCTGCTGATGTCGTAAGTGTCAAGTCTCTTTAGGTTGGGAAAGTGATATAAACAGTGTGTGGAGTAATTACATAGTAAGCTGACTGGACATGGTGAGAACATTGGATCTTTCAAACTAAGACTTTTCAAATTTGGCAATCTTGACAGATTAGTCAGATCCTACAAAAAACAAAACAAGTACAAATTTTGGATAGCTGAAATTTTAAAATGTGTAACCCTTAACTGGTCGAGTGCTGGAAGCCTATATTTGGGCTTATTCTAAAGAGTCGGTACCACAATTTAAAGGCTTGATACTCAGTGAATGTTCTACATATCACCACTGAAGTAAAATTATTTAGTCTGTGAGGATTTGCCTTGTTACAATTTATAGGAGAGTGCCTATTGGCACTTTCCCATAAACTGTAACAAGGCAAAGATATGTGAACAAATTCTGATGACCAAAAATAATTTAGCACTCTACCAGTTAAGGGTCTAATTCTGACTTTCGTCACTTTTTACTACAGTAGAGCAGGTGCATTAACATGTCCAGGGAAAGTAGGAGATTACATTCTAAGTACCTTGGCAGTTGTTTCCTGGCAAGTCATGGCTTTCTATACAGGCAGAAAAGACTTGCATAGAAACAATTGAAACCCCATGGGATTTCAAAGTGCAGAAAAAATATATAAATCTCTCCAGTCACTAAAGTGTTAAATAATGTGAGTTGACTAAATGAGGAATCTTCATGAATTCCCTGTTTATAGTGAAAATTATGAAACAAGTTTAGTAAATTTAGTCTGGATCTTTAGTCTATAACAAATGGTTTGACCATGTGATGAATATTCTTACACTATTTTATTCTCAGGTGCCCCTTCTTTGAATAACCATTTATTACTGTTTAACCCTTCCTTAAAGGCTTAGGGATAAGAGATTTTTTATATAATTTTGCTGTAGCCTGACAGTCTACATCTAGTTGCTTTACAGTTGTATTTATTTATTTATTTATTTATTTATTTATTTATTTATTTATTTATTTATTTGTGTTTTAGGTCACTTTCAGCATCTATGGCTATCTAATGACCACAACATGATAGGTATGAAGTCAAGCTTAGCCAGTCGTTGATGACTATGCTGCCCACAATAGAGGACTTCCACCAGAGGCATTGGTTACCAAGTCCCATTTTAAATGTAAAGAACAACTTGTTTACTACAGTAAACAAGCATTGATCTACCTCCTGGAGTATCCACTGGGGTGTAGTTGTTTCTAGGTAGTCAGCAAAGCCTTGCCTAGAAACAACTGCATAAGCACTTGGAAAGTTTACCTAGAGCAAAGTCAATATTTGGCTTTAGGGGTTAAAACTTAATGATCCCCTATTACGTCACCTCAGAGTTCAGCCATAATGATTGAGAATTTCTTTGGATTGGCACCACATTTTTATACATGTTTTTTGTGGTGATTATATTCCCCAAATTTTCAAATGGCTGAGGCTCAAACTACAAGGTCAAGAAATATATCTAAAATCGGCAATGCTTGCTTTGGATCAAATTTTAATTCCCAAAATGAAGTTGCGAAGTTTCAAATGCACAGAAAATGAAAAATTTGAAGTAATTTGTATATTTTTTATACTTATTAATGGTCCGGACTCAGCTGGTGCAACTTTAATAATATTAAGGGCCAAACACAAATTTTGAACCCCCCCCCCCCCCCCCCCACCCACTCCCCAATACCAACTGAAAAACAGATGACTGCACCGACTCAGCAGACAGCTCACTACTGGAGACTGTTGATGGCTGAACTTGAGACTGCAGGTAAGCTGCGATAAGCTGTGCAATCTGCGACAGCAGGTCTGTGATTGAGGCTTGTGGAGCAGTGGTCTTCTGTTCTTCACCACATGCTGCTCACGGAATGGAGATCTGACCCCAGATCTTTTCGATGCATGTCCCGTATGTATATGCCTCGAACCACTAGCTGCAGGTTAATCTGACTTCAGTGGTGAAGACAGGGAAAACCTCCAAAGAACAGCTTGAACATCCGAAGTCAGACAGCTAGTCTGCGGTCTAACGTGCTTCATCAATGAAGCAGAGGAAGAAGCCATATAGCTGCAACTGGCCCCGGCTGCAGTGTGGAAGGGGCATCCTGGACCACAAGCGTGAACCGACGCCCCAACTCACTGAAGTTTCTCGAAGCAGAAACAGTCTACCCCGATTGCTGATGGAACAGACAGGGTTCTCCAACTTGCGATCTGACCCCAGATCTCGCCGAGCATTCCATTGAGAAACTTGCAGGCTTCTGCCCCTTAGCATGCTTTTCCATGGAAGAAGAGGAAGCAGCCGTAAAAGCAGCCGACCCAGGCTGAAGTGTGGAAGGAGTGTCCCGAACCGCAAGCGAGGACAGTTGCTCCGACTCACGGAAGTTTCTCGCGATGGAAACAGTCGACCCCGACTGCTGACGGGACAGAGAGGGTTCTCCAACTCGCGATCTGACCCCAGATCTCGCATAGAGAAACTTTCTGGCTTCTTTCCCTTTGCCATCATCGCTGGGTGAGCTTTTGTTTTTGAGGTGCTCACTCTACCCACGTCTACACTTCTCGATCGCAATGGACCTACCCGGTGTCCTGGCTCCCACAAGTTGGGGAACTGCTTTACCGGTCGAGCTAGCTGCATGCAGAGGATTAAGAGAACTAACTAGAGACCCCAATCCCTGCTAATAATCATGAGAACCTTGGCAGCTAGGTCTGTTTATTCATCAGAGCGGGGCTCATCAGAGTGCGATGAAGGCAACAAGTAACGGACAGATGTCAAAGTACCATCACCATGTTATTGTTCCTCTGAAAAAGAGACTGAAAGACTAGAATTAGCTAATTTCTTAATATAAAAAAAATAACTGTTGTATACTAAACACTGAATTAATACGTATCCAAAACATTATTGAACAGAAAACGTCAAGAGGAAAAACCAGAAACTAACCAAACAAACAGGCACAACAGAGGCCCGTAGTCTGTAACCGATCAACAACTGCCTGATGCAAAGTTAGATCTTCATAGGAAGAAAAAACAATGCATCTGGTAGAATATGCAAGAATACAAAATGTCGGACGTAAACACAGGTGATAAAAGGAATACCCATTCTGTAAAACAAGTTAAACGCCCAAGAATTTTAATAAAAAATTCTCAATAAAAAAGCCAAGAGAGCTTGGGAATCTAACAGGAGGGTTCAGGAGAGGAAAGGGAAGTAACACTAACAAAACAACAGTGGAGTCATAGTATAAATGACGACATTCAGGCGCATATCACGAAAATGGGAAACATGAATAATTTTATATAAAAGTTAAAAAATTTATAGTAATTTATATATTTTTTATACTTACCAATGACCCAGACATAGCTGGTGCTAACTCTTAAAATATAGGGCCAAACACAAATTTTGCCCCCCAATCCCCAAAATTTGCATCTAAAACTAAAGAAAACATGTCCTGAAAGGCCCTCCACACCTCGCCCCCACTGCGCATGCGCAGTGTCAAGGACGTTCCGAAATTGGCGCCATTTATCATTCTAATAACCAGTGCCTGGTAAGCGCTATGTACTCAGCGGGGAGGCAAGAGTTCCCAACTCCTGGGAGGGCCATCCCCGTCTGGGTCATTGGTAAGTATAAAAAATATATAAATTACTATAAATTTTTTAACATTTTTATACTGTACCAATGACCCAGACATAGCTGAATAGTAAAAAGGCTGGAGGGCCAAGGACATAGAGCAAAATGGAATACGCTCAATAAAATAAAATAGAGTCATCCCCTGTAGGGAAAAGAAGTAATAGGCCTTACATGTATCTTTCTTATTTATGCTAAATTAGAAAGATACAACACCTTCCAAAAATTGAGCTTCATACATCCATGTACTCTATTAATATCCAATAATCCTTATACTAATAATTTTTAAAGTAAGCCAATAATAAAGTAAGTCTAGAGAATAGAGACTCTTATACTCTTAAAAGTGTGTGAGAATTGCATAATCATGTCCGTTGACAAATGCAATATTCAAAAGCTATACTTTAAAAACTAAGACTTGAATGAATTTTATAAACTTAAACTTCTCACTAAACAACCATCCCAATAACAGCTCAGAATTACTAACTCCGGAGGAGGTATCCCCTTGTTTTCATAGTAAAAACAGGTGACCCAAGGGAACACCCTCCCCCCCCCCTTTTTCTTGCCCTGGGTCAAATAGCCCAGAGCGAAGAGGGCAGCCGAACGGAGACACTGCCGAAACAGACAGCCTACCTAGCTATAGTAGCAACTGTTAAGTGAATGACATTCTGAGCAGTAGATAATAGACCTAACAATAGAGGCCTTCAGAAATGGACTCGATATTTCTGAGATAAAAATCATGAATGGATGGCTGAGCGCAATGAGCAGCCTTCAAAAATCTATAATAGCAACACTATTAATGTAAGCCCAAGAAGTAGAAGAACTCTTACTTCATGAGCCGAAATCTTAAGCACAACTGCTAAGCCAATGATATACCATAAGCAGTACGCTAGTTAATAGAATTCATTAACAATAAAATGGAGCGTAACGTCCTTCTACTAGACATCAAAGACAGAAGAAGCTTACGCCCTTGTAATAAACAGATATCTGTTTATAAATACATAAACTGTACCCGGAAAGAGTAAAGGCCTATGCCCATACGAAGACGGAAGGACCTTAAAATAATAGGTTCCGGATAATAGGAGCCTAACTCTTATGCAACAATCCAACCTAAATAGTAACGGAAGTATTGATTCCGAAACTATGAAAGTGAAAATCATCCATCGATAGTGCATGAAACTCACTGACTCTACAGTAAAAGAGAAACCAACAGAATTACTGTCTAAAAGGACAGAATTTGAAAACTACTGTTTCCAGAGGCTCAAATGATTACTTAGCTAAATAAGAACCGAAGTTAAAATCCGTATAGGAATTTAATCTAAAGATTCTAAGTCTATTTATCAAAAAGTTACTAACTGACTTAGATAAAGAGACAAAAGACTCAATAGTAAACTATCGTAGAGTGCATAGGTATGAGGTAACATAAACCTATAACCTAAATAACAACAGGCTGCAGTAGATCTTGTGAAACAAGTATACCAAAAACTAGCAATGCGTAGTATGGAGGGATCAACCATATGAACATAATGATCCCTACACCACGACGGAAGAGCCTCCACTTTAGTCGCATAGAATACCGAAGAAGAGGATCTCCTATAGTAAGAAATCGCGTCCAAAGCTCGTCCAGTACAGTGCTTACAATGCAATACGGACCACACAACGGAATACATGAAGGTTGCGACCTTGCTGGTTGTGATAAAGATGACACGATTTACCCAGTGAAAAAAGATCCTCACATAGAGGAAGATTTCACGTAAAGATCCACAGTAGACAAGAGAGTAAAATACTCATGATCTCTGTGAAGATAGAGATGCTATCAACAGAAATGTATTGTCGTTGTTTATCTTAGCAACACCTGCTAAAACAACAGCGCCGGAGGATACGCGTATCCTATCATTCCGTCCTATAGATCAATAGAGCGTTAACAGTATTAGCTCAGAGATCTGGACAAGCCAACACATACGTCTGCAATTGATTAGCAAGCTGTGACATAAATAAAACATCATTGGGCGCTCCCATAGATAGCAAATCTGATTAAATACTTGTTTGTTGAGAGTCCATTCTGACAGCAACAAGCGACCCGTAAGAGAACGGGAGTGCGATAAAACAATCAGACGACCCAGAATATGACGGACCAAAACTGAACTTGGTGTACTATAACCAACAGACGGATTCTTTCCATTAAATTGAATAACGGAAACGAAAGAGTGCCTCCCTGGTTCCGGAGATACGCCACTACTGTCGAATTAAAGGACAGGAATTTGGGCATGCGTTTCTGAATAATGTTCATGCAATGACATAAAGCAAGCCTAAAAAACATTATTCCGCGGAAGTTAAACTGATAGCTAAAAGACTGCGGAACCCAAAGACCCTGGCACTTCGAATCCGTAGGGATCAGTATATATCCCAATCTGTTTGACTGGCAACCGTCATAACAGCCACACTAGGGTCCGGCAACTGCGGCGGCACTCTCTGAGTCAACCACCGAATGTTTGCCCCAGTCTGAATCTCTTGTAACACTAGATAGACAAGAGAATGTATAAATCAAGCAATTCATGGATTGCCGGAAAGTTGCCGTCGAAGAGAAGCTCCTCCGAGAACGAAGCGACTCTGAGAGAGTTCTTAACCTACTATCCACGCGTGGATGTAGCTAGGGCTGCATCACGTCTAACCAACTCCAATCAGCCACTGAAGGGCGGAGTTATACGTGAACAAACTACTGCCCTCAAAAGAAATTACATTGAGAATAATATCCCGTAAATCTTTTCTTGAAGACGTAATGATAACGCCTCAGTAAGGCGGATTACATATAATAAAGCGTCTAAGTTAAGTCTACTATACATAATGTCGTTCCCAACATTGAAATTGGAAAAGACATAAACGGCGAAAAAGAATATATGCAGTCTTTAATCACACCGTCTAGACGCATATGAACTCTCGGTATGCCCTGCTCTGCCAAAATAAACTATATGTAAAAAAGATAAAATGGCAGAAATGAGCCACGCGGACAAGAAACTAAACTATCATGCTTAGTAGCAGGCTTGTATATATATATAATATATATAGCGTCGAAAAATAAAACACATGTTGTAATGACAATATTGGACTGCGTCGGTAAGTCAGAGACAAAGTCCCTGTACCGATCGAAAAATCCGAGTCCAATGACGCTATAAGTCTCTTATCCAAGATCGCAGCAATGAAGTCCGAAAAATAATCACTGGAAGAAATGCCAGAAGATATGAAAGGCATCTTCCGATACTACTAAAGGGAAAACTCGAAATCTTTCGAATCCCTTTCGCCATCCTGTCGGACCCTATAAAGCGTTCGGTCGTCCGTAGCTTGATGCAACCGCGGACCGCACCGACCCAGCGCCGTCGGATAATTCCTGATTCGACCGAGAAACCGTCAATTGCTGGGAAGCTGCGAAACAACTGTGCTAACTCGGATAGCACGTCCGTCACTGAGGCCTGAGGAGCAGCGGTCTTACGATGCATTGCCGCAGGAAGCTCCGAGATCGTTACCCCGTGCATACTTCCAATATGCGAGCGAACGGAGTGTATAGGCCTCGTGTCCCTTGGCTACCGGATGGCGCGACCTATTCGCTGTGGAATCACTGAATGCCGAAACTGATCGGATACTCGAGGTCACGTAGCCAATGTGCGGTCGTGTGCCCTGCTGTGAGGATGAGGAAGCATTAAAGACAGTCTCTCGGACTGTCAATATAACGGAGCGTCCCGAATGTAAAATATCTGAACCACAACATGCGGTCCCCTATGTTGTTGGCTTCCTCCGATCTATCCTCAATCTGCCGTCACTGGGTGAGTACTAAAGTAATTAAAGTGCTCGCATCACCCAAATCTCCTTCCTAGACCGCAACGGACGAACCCGGCAGCCGAACCATTCGATGAATGTACGCTACACCGGGTGAGCTAGCGAATGTCACTCCGTAAGCGATAGACATATTCCATGAGCACTTATTGCCGCTAACTCTTCATTAACTATGACGACAGAGGCACACTTTTGAAAGACATCTCCATAACTCTTCGAACAAGAAACCAGAAATGCTTGGATAGCAAGCATAAAATAATAATATATATAGCGTCGTTCAATAATTCGAAAGTTTGTGTGACATTATTGGACTATGTCGGAACTGAGGGACGATGTCCCTGAACCGAACCAAAAATTTCTAAGTCCACCGACGCTATCAGTTTCTTATCCGGCATCGCAGCATATGTTATTCCGAAAGGGAAAGCTTGAAATCCACCGAATCCCTTTCGGTATCCCATCGGACCGGATGAAACTTTCGGACGTCCGTACCCGCTTCCGCGGAGCGTCCCGACCCAGCATCGTCGGATAAAATATATGCGACAGATTCAGTTGATGCTGGGATGCTGCGATAAACTGTGCTATTAAGGAAAGCACGTCCGTTCCCGAGGCCTGTGCAGTAGCGGACTTACGATGCATTGCCGCTGGAAGCTCCGTGTACGTTGACTCCCGCACACTTCCTATGCGAACGTCCGGAGTCTGCAGGCCTCGAGTCCCCGGCTACCGACCCAGCGCTGTCGGATAATTCTCGATCCGACACCGTTTCTGTCGGCTGCTGGGATGCTGCGATAAGCTGTGCTATGTGCACAAGAATGTCCGGCGTCGAGACCTGCGGAGGCGCAGTCTATCGGTGCTTCGCCGAGGGCAGCTCCGCATCAGATGGCTCCCGCATACTTCCTATGCGAACGTCCGGAGTCCATCGGTCTCGAATCCCTGGCTGCCGGATGGTGTGACCTGGTCGCCGAAGAATCCTTGATCGGCGAAGCTGGTAATATATCGGCGGTCACGCAGCCAAGGTGCGGTCGTGTGCGCTGACGAGAAGAGGAAGCCTTAGCAGTCTCAGCGGACTGCCTATACAACGGAGCGTCCCGAGCGACGGACGTATGCTCCGCTAACGACACATTGTACCACAACATCTGGGGCCAGATGTTGTTGAACGAGAGAGGGGCCTCTCTCGCTTGCCGTCCGGATGGACCGGAACGAGCTATGAACCGGACTAAAAGGCTTCCTCCGTTCTCCCTCCGATCCGCCGTCACTGGGTGTGCATTAAGTTAATTTTATAGTGCTCGCATCACCCCAAAATTCCTTCTAGACCGCAACGGACGAACCCGGCTGCCGAACCATTCGGTGAATGGACGCTACACCGGGCGAGCTAGCGGACGTCAAAGGCCGTCGAACCTACTAGGGTCCTCTTAGGCAATTGGCGTATTACATGAGCACTTTTCCGCTAGCCCTTCATTAATTGTGACGACGGAGGCACACTGTTGGAAGACATCACAGATACATCACCCTAATCTTGATCGTCTGAAATAGAAATTGATAAAGTAGAGTGACCCTGCGGGGAAAGGACCGGAGTGTCCAAATCCCCAACAACATACCGTGACATACGCTTCCCATATTGTCATCGAAATCATACGATACAGAACAGGAGTTAATGCGAGTACACTGACCACATATAGAATGATAATAAAGTCAGAGGAAGACTTCCTCTTAAAACAATTGATCAATATCCTTTCAATGTGAAAAGAAAACAAGTCCTGGTACTCGCACTAACCCCTGGCAATCAAAATACATAATAATAATATGATCCATTAATATAGAAAAAATAATTGAAATCAAAATATTTTGAAAAAATATTTTTTCAGAACAGCCCAAGTTTCTGAAAAGTAACGTTGAGCCCCAATGGATCCCAAGCCTAAGTGTGGACAAAAATTTTAAAAATATTTTAAACAATTTATTCAACACTTACGGACAATAATAATGTATCTAGTTATGATTAAAATAACATAAAGATATTATAATTTAGAAATCCCCCCCCTCACACAGAGGGCTGTTGTAAATGTAAACAATGAGTGTAAAAACACTAAAATAAGACTCCAGGCACCCAGGCCCGAAATCAGTTACCAAAAATACACCATCTGATGCAAAACAGAGACTTCCAGGGAAGAAACTGCAGAACATCAGATGGTAGATGCAGAACACAACGCCTAACCACCCGTAGGTGAAGACGTAAACATGGGGAAAGAACAGAATTCATTCTGTTATTAAGCTAAAACTCCCAAGAAATTTTAGTAATAATAATTACAGAAACTATGCCAAAAGCATGGGAGAATAGCAAGGGGGAACTTAAAGGACAGGGAGAGAGGAAAAACACTTGAAAAAACAGTGTAACTAAATAATCAGAATGACAACAAAATGGCTGCTGCCTTGAAAATAGGTAACTTAACATAATTTCATTAAAAAATTTTAAGTTACAGCCCTGATAATATTCTGTCACACATTCTTTTCCTCTCCTCCTTTTCTATTCTCCTTAGAATCAACATTTCACTAATATTTATGTGTCTGGCATCATTTAAACTGAGATTTAAAAGCACAAAGATCAGTCAGATGTTAACTGATGAAGGGCCAAACTTAGAATGATAAATGGCGCCAATTTCGGAACGTCCTTGACACTGCGCATGCGCAGTGGGGGCGAGGTGTGGAGGGCCTTTCAGGACATGTTTTCTTTAGTTTTAGATGCAAATTTTGGGGATTGGGGGGCAAAATTTGTGTTTGGCCCTATATTTTAAGAGTTAGCACCAGCTATGTCTGGGTCATTGGTACAGTATAAAAATATTATAAAGTTACCGCCCTGAACATCCAAAACCACCGTTATTCACTTCCAACATGCTGCTACACTGTTGATTCCATGAAAACCATCATTGATTTGTGTCTGGCATCTTCAAAAATGAGATTTTATTGCACAGATGTCAGTTGAAATGTTTACTGACTAGGGTCAAACAAAAGAATGATGCTTTGCGCGAATTCCAGTCTCTTCCTGGTTACTGTGCATGCACTGTACTAAAAGTATGGAGGACCAGATAGGACTTTCAAATTTCAGATTTGTATGCAAATTTTGAGGACTGAGGGGTTCAAAATTTGTATTTGGCCCTTGATATTATTCAGGTTGCACCAGCTAAGTCTGGGCCATTGGTTCTAGTATAAAAATATGGTATGTCAAGTTTCATAGCTGTGTAATTTATATATGTGGAGCTACAGTAATCACAAAAGTGGCATTTTAACTGAAATATGACCAAAGTCTTTTAAGTGACGTAAAAACGTCAAAATGACAATAAAACAAAAAACAGCTATCTCCTAATTTTCTGAGCTCTACAATGAATTAAACTTACAAAAAAATCTGGCATAATTAAATTTTTGACCTTTCATTCAAGGAGTTTCTGTATCTGGTTGAGTGCTGGAAGCACAAATTTGGGCTCAATTCAGAAGTGCTGATACCACAACTAAAAGGCTTCATATTCTGCGGATGAGTTTCATATCATCTTGGGAGCAGAATTATTTTGTCTGTATGGCTTTGTCCTGTTGCAATTTTTTGGATAATATTTTTGGGTACTCTCTAAAAAACTGCAACAAGGCCTGTCAACAAATTCTAATGACTAAAATTATTTTTGTACTCTACCAGTTAAAGAGGATAATATGTTAATTATTTTTTATTTCCTACAACTATTTGAGAATTTCAGTGGTTTTAAAACATCACATGCAAGCTACATAATAGAGCATTTATGTCTAAGCAAAATCTGTATACAACTGATAATTAAGAGTTATCTCCCCTTTATCCAATAATCTGTAAGAATCTCAGCAGATCATACCTGTTTCTAAGCAAAATGTGTATACAACTGATAATTAAGAGTGATCTCCCCTTTATCCAATGATCTGTAAGAATCTCAGCAGATCATACCTGCTTCACATTAAACAAGTAAAACTTCTGTCATTTCTTATTGATCACGGTTGCTAGTTCAGTGTATTGAAAAAGTAGTTAGTTATAACATATATTCACTACACACTTTGTTAGTGACCTGATATGACAAAGCTCTCAACCAATATGGAATTAAGGGATATACCATATTAGTCCACAAAAAAACTGTGTAAATACTATTATTATGCCAGCTGTATTGATTAATCAATGAGCTGTCATAACTAGTGACCATGGTCTGATGAATACACTGACAATTATCATCAACAGTGGCCCCATATTAATTCAATATACCATCACTGGCAGTATATTAAATGACTGTGTCTGCGATTTCATTTTTATCGTAAAAAACGCAAATTGAATTTGGATAGTTGGTACTTTAGAAAGTTTGTTTTCAGTTCAAAGTGTTGAAAAGCGAACTGTAAAGTAAAGGTGCCTAAAAATGTTAGAAGTAATAAATCAATAATTTTCTTGGAGATCAATGAGATGTTAGATTACATCTCTTGCATTGTATTACTTCTGGTCTGCTTTTGTAAACAAATTGAATCCCAGGGGTCTTGAAAGAAAAATTTATAAAGAAAATCTTAAACAGTTTTCAAACACTTTGTAGGCTGGAATAATAAATATATTAAAGGACGTTTAGTTGGCTCATACAGTATCACATGAGGCTCAGCAGGAACAATATTAGGCTCGGCCAACACCTCACCTAATATTGTCCTCACTTCACCTCATGTGACTCCATATCTGCCAACTAAATGTGTCCTTTAACATGTATAGTATTCCAGCCTACAAAGTGTTTGAAACCAACTCACCCACAATGCTACGACACCAACGTTGACTTCTGAAGGCATTCCCGAATAAGATGTGCTGTGAATGATATATTCCATAATAAGTTATTTGATGATGATTATGTGATGAACCAATTTATGTGATAATGTTCCACAGATATGAGATTAAAAAACTAGAACTATCATTGAAGGTGATTAATAGCTGCACTTCCGGCTTACTAGAATGCACCTCTAAATGATGAGTTTGAAAAGTTCATGGGAGATACCTTGGTTAAGATTTTCGCAGATCAAACATTTTTGAATATGCATATGCCTACTTGTTAGCCGTAATGTTTGAGAAGTTTAATCAAAGTTGGTTCATTAATGAAGGAGGTGTCACACACAAAAGTCTCATGTACAAATCTATATTAAATCTAAGCTGAAGGGCAAATAACTTTGTAAAAATCACCACAGATGGAAAATTTGGAAATATGCACATGTTCACTCATTAGTGGCCACGCTTAAGAAGTTTCGTCGAAACCAGTTCAATAATGTAGGAAGAGTTGCACACAGAATCTCATTTTAAAATCCATAAGAAACCTAAGTTCAGGGGAGATAACCTGGTTAAACTTGTCTCAAATGAAAAATTTTAGAATATGAGCATGTTTACTTGCTAGTCATAATATGTGAGAAGTTCCATCGAAATCGGCTCAATAATGTAGAAGGAGTTGCACACCCAAGAATCTCATTTGAAAATCCATAATAAATCCATGTTCAGTGGAGATAACCAGGTTAAAACTGTTGCAGATGAAAAATTTTAGAATATGTCCATGTTCACTTGTTAGTTATAATGTTTGATAAGTTTCATCAAAATCGGTTCAATAATGTAGTAGGAGTTCCGTACACAAGAATCTCATTTGAAAATCCACAATAAATCTAAGTTCAGGGAAGATAACTTGGTTAAAATTGTCGCAGATGAATAATTTTGGAATATGTGCATGTTTACTTGCTAGTCACAATGACTGAGAAGTTTCATCAAAATCGGTTCAATAATGTAGGAGGAGTTGTGCACACAATATTGGATGGACAGACGGATGGATGGACATACAGGGCATCAACAATATAGCCCCCCACTTCGGAGAAGTGGGGTTAAAATAAAAGATATGGCAGCATACTTACCCGAAATGAAGATATTTTATTGCCCGATAGGTTAAGATCTTCCAGTCTAGTAACAGGATCCAGTGAATAACCTGAAAAAAATTTACAATCGGACTGAAAAATAAATTACATTCAATGTTCACAAACCTATCATTTTGTCACTGCTGTACCAAAAACCAGAAAATCAAAAATGACAGGTGATTTATTCAGTGAATGGATCCTGAAACTCAACAATAAGTTTGTTTCTCAAAAATGAAAGTTGCTGATGTTTGTAGACAATTGTGCAGCCCATCCAGTTGTTCAAGGGCTGAAGGCAATAACTGTGCTGTATTTTCCCCCAAATACAACATTTAATGTAGAAAATGCAGTGAAGAACATCACTGAGCATCGGTCAACTGGTTTTTTTTTAAAAATGACACATTAATTCTCCCTACATAAATGCACAAGTGTAGAGAACTGGATATAGTGAATCACTTCATTATATGGATACAGTGAATTCTGGCTATAGCGAAGCCATTTCAGCAGTCCCCATGACTTTGCTATAACCGAGTTTTATTGTATAATAATTTGACTAACAGATAGTAGGCAATACCATGCATTTAACAAACAATGACAACCAGTTTGAAATTAATCGAAAGATGCACAATCCACATGGTGTATAACAAGCATGATCATTTTCTTTTACACTGTCATTTTCAAAAATATATTGCAGTCATTCAACAAGAAGCACAACCAATACTAATCACATTTGTAAGCATATTCCTCAATGCACTTGTCCTTTCTATGTAAGAAGTGTGTTGTGTGTTGTTTGTTTGTTTGTTAGTTTGGGTTTAATGACACTTTCAACAGCCAAACTCACATCATGTCACTGATGGGTAGAGGAGGCCAGAGTACCCAGAAAGAACCACCAAGCAGTTGCAAGCAACTGTCAGACTCTCAAATATAGAAACTCTGCACAATCAGAGTTTGTAGCAGTTGAAGGCAAGTGCACAGTTACTGCTCGTTAGGATTAAGCTATCAACCTTTCAGTATAAAGAGTCCAATACTCTAACCACTGAGCCGGATAAAGTGGGTATTTATTCTGTTGTATTTTTTTGACTGAGATCATGGAGCTCTGTCAAACAAGATATAACAGAATAAATACTTATCCTGGAAGGATTGACAGGAAAAAGTACTAGGAACATTCAATTACCCAGGATGTTGTCATATCCTACATTGTGATAATAAATTGAGTATTTATGCTATTATATATTATTTATTTGGAGCTCTGTCAAACAAGATGTAATATATTAAGTGCTTGTATTGGACGTACTGAGATAAAAGAAATCTATAAAACTGGTAATTTGGAGATTTGTTAATACATTTTTTTTAATAAATCTCAACACTTTTTATTCAGTTGACTGGTTGAGTTCTAAAAGCTACTATTAGGGCTTTCAAAAAATTCCTTTCTTGTGTTTCATATTCAGTCAAACGCAAATAACATTTTGTTCATATAAATTTGTTCTTTAAATTATTTGAGAGTTCCTGGAGGCACTCTCCAATAATTTGTAATAAAACAAAATTTGAATTACAAATTCAGACCACCAAAAATAATCTAGCCCTCAACCAGTTAAAAGAGCTTTTTTTTACATTATCTATTTTTGAATTCGTTGATCAAATTTGTACGAAATCTATAGAAAATGATTTGGTGTTAAAAAGTGGTGTGCAATTAATATTGTTATTCTATCAAGCAACAGCCAATACTACATAAAGTCAAAGTATTCTTGAATAGTCTGGGATAAATTCTCCGACGGTTTCACTCTGTAAATTCAATACCCATAGTAACATGACTTACAAAGTTGTTTATGTGGAAGATTTTCAGGACACATCAAAACACTGCTAAAACTGTACCGATTCTGAGTACTTTGCAGCAAAACTGTGAACAGATATTCTGAATAAATTAAATGCAAACTTTTGCTAACTGTACAGTTGTGACAGAACATTTTTGCATGGGAAAAGAGGTGATATTTCATCTGAGATACCAAGAAATTGAATTTGAGGAAGGGAACAGCTACTTTGTTAAATGTACAGTCACTTTGCTGTGAAAAAAAATATCCAATTAACATAAGTTTTATTCAATCAACAGGAATTTATTCTAAAACCTATATGCAATTACACACAAGTAAAGATTTAATTTCACAATTGTCTATGATAGGATGAGAAAACAGTCAAATTAACAACTTCCAACTTGGGTATACAATTTTAAAATTCCATATTTTGGCATGATTTTTTATTTTTTTTTTTCTGGAGGGAGTGGGGAGGTGGGGTGGGGGTGCACAGTAGAGAAATCAACAGGAAACTGTTGAGATAATGATTTAATCATTATGTTGTGTAGAATCATAATGGTGTAAAATACAAGAAAATGCAGCAAATAGGTCATACATTTATCACTGGACAATTCCATATTGAGAGAAACATCAAAAAGTTACCTATTTTATCGATGCTGTTTTCTGCTAAATTCAACTGACGTAGTTTCACAAGGCAAGACAGATTCTGAAAGTATAAATCCAACAATTATAAAAAATCTTTTAAAATAACTTACTCATATCACAAACCCAATCTATTTCTTGGACACACTCTGTTCTAAGATTGCAGCAACCCATTTGTTCGTCGAATCTTGAAACAGTTGGAAATCATCAAGTTTGTCCTGACCTTATTGACTTATTACAGTGAAACAACTCTCTAAGCCTTTAAGAGCCGAGACAATTGTCCTGAATTTACACCTAACCACAGCCTGACAAGTCCAGATGCATAACAGTGATTTCTAGTCAAGTCTTGGCTGCCTTAACAGGCAGCCAAGACTTGACAAGAAGACACCGCCTACATAATTTGTTTCTTGTCAGCAGGACCTACTCATGATGGCATGTTAAGGGCACCTGTTCTGAGGCTGAAAAAGTCAGAAATAGGCCTTTAAGGATTAATAAGCAAAAGGTACACAGGGGCATGTAATGAAATTGCTGGATTCCCTTTTGAATCTAGTGACTGTTAAATTGAATTTTAAATGCAACACTTCAAAGAAGCAAAGGAGTCTAAGAGGCACTGAGGTAAAGTAGAGCAGTGAGCATTTCCAGTAGGACTTCTTGTTCTTTTGGCACAGGAAGCATTAAGCAATTGACACACGTGTATCCATTATTCCATGAGCCAACTGCTTTACATTTCCTGTGTAAACAGACCAGGCAGATTTCTGACCTTTCAAAGTGCTTGTTTAAAGCAAAATCTGGTAATCAATAGTTTATGATATCAAAGTTGAGGACAAGAAATATACCTCTTTGTACCTCATAGCACCAGGATATATTGGATTGCTCTGACATGACATGGTACGCAATTCAAATTGGAAATGCCTTTATCAACACTAAACTGATATGGAGTTTGCTGGACTCTCAGGACATACCACATATATTACAGCTTTGGGGACCAATTTTTGAACTAGACACCCACCAAAGCAAATTCTCTCTTATTTGTTCACCAATAATACCAGTGATTCTCAAAGAGTTCGGAGAATATTTTCCAAAAATCAGGGTCATAGACTGGTATTGTTACGGAGGAGCACATAAGAAAGATTATGGTAGTTGTCAGCACTCTATGTTTTTTTTCTGTTGTTCATCATTGTGCTTTAGGGAATGTGAAGTATTTGTAACAGTATTACAAAGCAACCCTGTTAACTGAATCATTTTTTTTTCAGTGAAAAATATTCATTTAACAGGGTGATATTCCTGTATTCTACTGACAAATTTAGTATGTATTTATTTATTGGTGTTTAAGGTCCCATATTTCTGCACAATGGCTAATTGTGACCACAACATGGAGATAAAGTCAATTTTAGTCAATCGTTTATACTGGGTCCTATTTTAGCAGTAAAACAGAGCATGTTTACCACACTAAGCAAACACTGCTTCACTTCCCAGGTTTCCATGGGAGATTTATTTTACTCTATTATATGTTGTTTGAGAGAGTTCACGCAAGAAATAATAGATTTACTTTCTTCACACCGACATCAAAATACCAAAATTTCAAGAAGAAATGAGATCTGTAAAACAAGAGTGAATCAGTTCAACTCCTAGTTGCATTACGGGAAAAACTTGTGTGCAGAGGATTAAATGCTTATATTAGAAATATTGAGACTACATGAGTCTGAAACAGAAATCTGAAAGATAGCCGAGTAATTTTTCGATAAGCCAGATATTCTTCAATTAACAGGAATTTATTCTATAACTTATATATATTCAACAGGTCAAAATGGTCTATGGTCACAACTTTTAAACACAGGAATCTCCATTAATGAAAGCTCTGTGAAGATGCAACTGCTTGAATGTAATGTTAAATTACCAAGCAGGAATTCCACCAGGCATAGTGATGGGTCCAAGCCATGGAACTGAGAACTGTGAAGTTTTTCAGAAGTTGACCCCAATGGGAGTCCATCCCGGGTTTCCAGCAACCAATCGCCTAGCCATAAATGCTCTGCAACAAGCACGAGACAAAACCCCCTAGTCATGTGATAGCTCAGTTGGTATGGTGGTACAGCATGTAATAAAAACAACTGGCCATAAATGCTCTGCCACCATACCAACTGCAACTGCCAATCCCTAGCCATAAATGTTCCGTTACCATACCAATTGAGCTACCAACTCAGTTGGTATAGTGGCACATCATTTATGGCCAGGCGATAGGGTGCCAGATGCCTGGGATTGACTCCTGTATGGGCCAGCTTCCAAAAAACAGTTTTTAGTTTATAGGCGATATATATTCAGCAGGTCATATTCATACTGAAAGGATGGTAAATGGTTTGCAATTTATATGCAGTCCAAATGATTATTTTATAAATTAAGTGGAACTCACTGGACTGGTATTTATTGAATACAAAATTAATAGTCCATATGCAAAATAACAAAAGTACCCAAACCTCTATCATCTTTATAGAGTTGTTGTTCAGCCACAATACCTCTAACTCTGACAAGTGATCAAGATTTTCTATCTTATTTATCTTATTGCTGTATAAGTACAAACGCTTCAACAGTTTATTTGCTTCTAGATTTTCTATTTTCTGAAATAAAGAAAACATCCTTTCAAGTGCATCCTAAAACTATTATATAAGATTCATTAATTCACTCTATGTCTATAAAAGAGTGCAGTGGGACTAATATGTTACATGGGACAAAAATTTAACTTTCTGAAATAACATAATTTTTTTTCATTAAAACAAAGTAGTTGGACTTAGTTCAATGCGAGAGAAAAATGAAAAATTTTAAGTAATTTGTATATTTTTTATACTTACCAATGGCCCAGACTAGCTGGTGCAAACTTTATGGTATTCAGGGCCAAACACAAATTTTGGCCCCTCAATTCCCAAAATTTGCATCAAAACACTAAAATTTAAGTCCTAAATGGTCCTCCATACTTTTTGATCACTGCGCATGCACAGCGTCCAGGAAGGTCCGAAATTGGTGCCAACCATCATTCTTCCTTCAGTGCCTGCTAAATGTTTAAATAGCAGAGAGGTATGAGTGCCCAATTATTTCTGTAAAGAGTAGCCCCTACAGGAGAATAGGAGAAAATAGGAATTATATATGTCTATCTCTTTTTCGAGAAAAGAGAAGGACATAACACTAACAATGTAATTGAGTATTACATAACACATAATTCTCCATTTAATGCCAGCATAAACCGTGATGCTAATTTGGTGAAAGAAAAACCAATATATAAAAATAGTCCAGAGAATGAGACTCTTTATACTCATTTAAAAGTGTTAGAGGATTGTATATTAATGCCCGTTTGACACGCGACATATACAAATGCTTCACAGTGAGCTACACTTTAAAAACCAGTACATAAATGAGACATATTATTTGCTTCACACCGAGCTACACATTAAAACTAACCAGCACCAAACCAGGACTACTGTCTCCAGAGGAGATATTCCCTTGCTTTTCACCTTAAAGCTAGATGATATAAGGAAAAAAAACGTTCCCTAACCCCTTCCCTTTGTTCTGAGGTAATTTTCCTCAGAAAGAAGAGGAACAGAGCTCGAGCAGACTGCCTAAAGACCTTTTAGATGAATATGTAATGGACAATATTCTGAGCAACAGAAAGAGGACCCAAAGATCTAAGGAGATGGACTCTAAATTTCTAAGGTAAAACTTTGTAAATGTAGTTGGTTGTGTCCAGTAAGCAGCCTTCATGAGATCAGTAATGGCTATACTGTTAGAATAAGCCCAGGAAGAGGACAGAGCTCTAACTTCATGCGCTGTAATCTTGTTGACAGAACGTTGATTCGAAGATACATTTTCATAGGCAATACGTATTGCCAACTGAATCCATCAAGAAATAGAATGAACAGATATATCTTTTCTATTAGGAATCAGAGAAAGAAAGAAACGTTTTCTTCCTTTCCTGATAAAATCCGATCGACGTTTATAAATGCGCATTGCCCTGACTGGACACAGTAATGGCCTACGGTTATCCGATGGCGGTAAAGCCTTAATGACAATAGGCTCCGGCCACTTATCCGGAATCTGATTCTTAGCCAAAAAACCCACTTCAGTAGTAAGGGTAATGATATTACCCACACTATGATAATGAGAATCATCAACAGATAATGCATGGAGTTCACTAACTCTTCTGGCAGAAGCAAAGGCTAAGAGAAACGCCGTTTTGTAGGTCAAGAATTTGAATTCTACATCATTCAACGGCTCAAAAGGAGCTTCTTGAAGCTTCAGCAGAACCCAAGCTATATTCCACTTAGGAATTAATTTGAGGGTTCTAGGTCTATTAATAGAAAAATTTCTAACTAATTTGGATAAAGAAACATCTGATCCAATAGCCAAATCATCATGATGAGCGTAAGTGTCTGATAACATAGACCTATAGCCCTTAATAGTAACGGGCTGCAGTTTGAGCTTGTCAAACAAGTAGGCCAGGAAATTGGCGATTTGTGGAATGGACAGATCATATACATCTATCGACTGATCCACAAACCAACGGAAGAAGACCCTCCACTTCGCAGCATAATTCAACGAAGAGGAAGCCCTCCTACAGTTTGAAATTGCGTCCACTGCTCACCCTGTAAACTGTTTCCTGTGCAAGAAGGACCGGAAACATGAAGGTTGAGACCTTCCAGGTTGTGATGCAGTGCGTGGGACTTCCCCTGATGAAGAAGGTCCTCTCGTGGAGGAAGCTTCCGGGGAATGTCCCATAAGACACCTGAGAAGACTGATCCAAGGTTTCTGTGCCGACAGAGGTGCTACTAGCAGGATTTTGCAGTGAGACTGCTTGATCTTTAACAGAATCTGCTGAATCAATGGAGTTGGAGGATATGCATAACCTATAATCCCGTCCCATGGAATTGACAGAGTGTCTCCTGGGTACGCTCAGTGATCTGGACATGGCAACACAAACGTCGGCAACTGATTGTTTAGGTATGTCGCAAACAGTTCTATCATGGGAGGATACTCACTTGTTGAGAGTCCACTCCGATGGCAACAGGCGACCTTTCCGGGAGAGCAAGTCTGCTAATACATTCAGACGACCCGGTATATGACGGACAGAGAGATGAGTGTGACAATTCAGCATGTAAATGTTTATGTGTTTCTCTAGGAACCGGGAGTCCCAAAGTCCCTGGCACTTCAAGTCTGCTGGACTTAGGGTCATGCCCCAGCCCGTCTGACTCGCATCCGTCATAATCGTGAAAGCCAGATCCGGCAGTTGCAGTGGAACTCCTTGAGTTAACCACTGAATGTCTGCCCAAATCTGAATCTTTTGTTTTACTAGTTCCGTTAATACAATACTGGTTTCGAGCGAATGTGTCTTCACACTCCAGTTCTGTGTAAAGAAAATCTGGAGGGGATGCGAGCGGAGGCGACCCATCGGAATAAGATCCACAGCCGCTCCACAGGCCCATCAGCCTCATGAACTCCCTCGCTGATACATCGCGAGAGTTTAGACAATAGCAGGCAAAGCAACTGACTAATTTCGCTCTGGATAATGGCAGGCGAACCAGATTGTTGTGGGTTTCGAAGTTCATTCCTAAGTGGATGAATGACTTGGATGGAGCTGGATCCGACTTTTTCTCGTTTACTATGAAACCGAGACGTCAGAACAGTTGCAACAGACTCTGAACGTCACTCCGAAGAATGTTTCTGTTGCTGTATCTCTGTAGAATGCCGTCCAAGTAAGCTGACGTAACTGCTGACGAATGAGCCCAGAAATAAGACATTACCAAGTTCATTATTCGGGTGAATGCCCAAGGGGCCAGGTTCAGACAGAAACACATTGCTCTGAACTGATAAACCTGCCCCTGTACTGCAAAGCACAGGTACTTTCTGAAAGCCGGATGTACTAGGATGTGAAAGTAGGCACCTTTTCGATCTATGTTTGCTGCATAGTCGTCCACTCGAATGATCACTCTTACTGACCGGATGGATTCCATGTAGAACTTGGAGCCACAATGAACTTGTTTATCCAGCTCAAGTCTATCACTGGTCGGAACGAGCCGTCTGGTTTCAGTACAAGGAACAGGTGACTGTAAAAACCTTGAGAATCCTGTTTTTCTACGACCTCTATTGCTTCCTTTATTAAGAGAGCCTTTAGCTCCTGTAGGAGTGACTCTCTTTTGAAAGGATCCACCGGAAGATTTGTCCATTGCGTACATCTGGTAAGTGGGGGGTTTTCCTGGAATGACAGCCGTAGGCCTTCTGAGACTACACTTCTCACCCACTGATCTTCCGTTACAGCTATCCAGTTTCTCATGAAGATTGATAACCTTCTGCCAACTGGCCCACAATAGAGGTCTGGACCATCACCTGTTTGATTTACGAGGCTTGTGGGAGGAGAAATTACGTCCTCCTCGTGAAGCACCTCGTCCCATCGGCCTAGGGGCATCTGATCAAGATCCCAGATCAGACCTGCCCCCCTTACCCGAGTCACTATACTGATGACGTCTGGAGTAGTCATATGAGGGTTTACTATTCCCTCATGAGGCGTTCCCCTTGGAAAAATTTTTAGTAGTGGAACGTCCTCTATAACTCCGGTCAGATGAAGTATGCTGTTGAGACACTGACTTCAAAAGTAGTGCACTGGAAGCCTTCTTAGTAGCCTGCTCGTATACTAACCAAAGCTTGTCGTCAAATAACGTATTGCCAGAAACTGGAGATACTCGGAGAGAGCTCTTCACCTTGTCATCTATCAGAGATGAAGATGCAAGGGCAGCATCACGTCTGACCAACACCAAATTAGCCACTGTCAGTGCGGAGTTTTATGTGGCATACATCACTGCCCTGGAAAGGACTCTAAGTGAGCAAAAAACATCTTCAAATTCCTTTCCGTTAAAACGTTGCGCCAAGGCTCTGGTAAGGTGGTCTGCATAGGACATCACATCCAGGTTTGCTCTGTTTGACGAAATTGCACATTCCATCACTTCCGAGCGTACAGTGAATGATGCGGGTAAGGACATCTCTAGGTCTGCGACCCGCTCATCCAAACGTAGAGGAGCTCTAGGGACATCTTCAGGAACAGTTCTAAAAGAATATGGCCCAAGGAACGGCATATCAATAGAAGATGTATTCAGGAAACCGCCCTTTCTCCTGACACTGGAGAGGTTATATACGGCGACGTCAACATGACCGAAGGAGGCCTTCGACACCTGTCTGGACTGCGTTGGAAACGAAAGAACGTCCTCTTTCTTCCATACATACTCTTCGTCCAGCGACGATAGCGGTTTCTCCCTCGACGCCGCAGCATGCTGATCACCTGGAACAGCTTCAGGGTAGAACTGATGGATGAAATCCATGGCCTCCACATGCTGTTCCAAAAGGGAAGGGTAATCATCCTCCTTGTCCCTTTCGTCATCCGGTTGGATCAGCTGTGATGCCTGGTCCTCTGTATCTGGCTGTACAGATTCGTGGACCGACCCAGCACAGTCTGACAGTTCGCTTCCAGTAACTGTGGAAGTTTGTTGTGTTTGCTGGGATGCTGCTATAAGCTGCACTATCTGCGCCAGCAAGTCCATAACCGAGTCCTGAGGAGCGGCGGTCTTCTGTTTCTTCGCTGCCTGAAGCTCCTGGGACGATGATGCGGATCTCTTTTACGATTGTCCAGTCAATGGCTGCCTCGGTTCACTAGCTATTGGATGACTCGACTTCTGAAGCAAAGAGTGACTTCGACTTGGCACTGTTGGCTGGAACTGTGAAGTCGCATAGCTAGATTGAAGTTGTGTGTCTATGAAAAATGTAGCAGAGGAAGTCGAAACTGCAGCTGTTCCCAGCTTCAGTGTAGAAGGAGTGTCCCAAACGGGGATGGACATATACTCCGACTTGTGCAGGTTTCTCAAAACAACATCTGGTTCCAGAGGTGGCTCTCTCACTCGCTGCCTTATTTTTTTTTTAGACCTCGTCGAGCCTTCCGAACAGAAACCTGCCGACTTCCTCCCTATCTCCGTTGTCGCTGGGTGAGCTTTATATTTTAAGGTGCTCGCTCTACCCAAATCATCACTTACTTCAACCGCAACAGACTTACCCGGTGTTACAACTCCTCCAGGTGGAGAAGCTGCTTCACCGGTCAAACTGGCTGCTTGCAATGAAACGAGGGGCCTCATTCCTTGCCGAATATTCAAGAGCACCTTTTCAGCCAGCTCTGTTTGCTCGTCTGAGCGCAACAACGATTGCACACTCTGAATGGATGTTACAGTATAAGTATTATGTTCTGGTTCCTCTGAAAAAGAAACTGAGAAGCTTGAATTACCTTGTGGTGAGAGATCCGGCATGGAAATCCCACCACTAACAATATACCGTGACACCCATCTCCAACGTTTAGAGTCCCAGTGTTTACATGTGGGACAACAATCTTTGGGGTGCATCGACAACAAGCATGCAAATCCGAGGATGATTTCCTCGCCCTGCATTTTGAGCAGAAAGTTTTCATAATTCAATATAAAAATTAAAGTCGATGACACTCCCAAATCTGCAAAAAATATATGATTAGATACATGAATAAAGCAATCACAATATCAACTGGAAAAATTGAAATTTTCAAAAATAAGTTTTTTTTTTAAAAAGCTCAAGTTCCCAAAGGGAACATGCAGAGCCTAAAGGCTTCCCAACAGAGCCTAAGTGTGGACAAAATTCCAAATTTTTTGCTACACTACCAGAATAATAATCCATGTATCCTACAGTAATTTATACTCATATAATATAATATACCGCATATATTTGAGACGTTGCTACTGTCAACAACATCAGAAGAAAAAACCGTAAACAATACCAAAATAGCCGGGAGTCAGTAACCAATTTACAAGCTATCAGATGTAAAGCAAGGTCTTCCTATGAAGAAAAACAATACATCTGATAGAAGATGCAAGACCAACACGCCCCAACACCGACCGGATGAGGATGTAACCAAGGGGATTTTTACAGAAAAAACATTCTGTAAACACACTAAACCTCCAAGAAATTTATATAAAAAATTTCAATAAAAATAGCCAAAAGCTTGGAAGTTTAGCAGGAGGGCCCCAGAAAGGATAGGGAAGGAACACTTCACAAACTGGAAATTACATTAGCAAGAATGATGACGTCAGGCAATTTGTCTCGAAATTTTGAGACATGAAAAATTTATAATATTATTTATAAAGTTACAGCCCTGAACGTCTCCAACCACCATTGCTCCTTTCCTTTATCCATTAGCAGTCTTGAATCCACCAATTCCTGTAATTACTTGTGTCTGGCATCTTCATAAAGAGAATTTTAATAGCACAGATGTCAGAACATCTTAATGACTGAAGGGCCAAACAAAGAATGATGGTTGGCACCAATTTCGAACCTTCTGCGCATGCACAGTGATAAAAAAGTATGGAGGACCATTTAGGACTTAAATTTTAGTGTTTTGATGCAAATTTTGGGGATGGGGGGCAAAATTTGTGTTTGTTTAACCATATTCATTTTGACAGGCTATGGATGAGCAGTGTGTTTCTGATAACCAGCAACGCACTATCTCTGACAATTTTACTACTACAGCAAAAGGTGACTTAACCAAAGAAGATGTGACAGGGATAAGTGAGGGGTTGGGGCAGAGGGGGAAGGAGCATTCAAGTCCTTAACTTCAACTGTTGGAAATTTTTGGACTCCAATCATAAAATGTTGAAGTTCTGAGATACAAGTTGGAAATTTGAAATTCTAGTTGGAAAATCCCCCTCTCACTTTTAGTGTGATACTGAAGATAAAATTGTCATTACCATACTGAGTGGTTCCAAGTGGTGTATTGAAGTCTTGACCTCATCTCTAGGCCATATATCGACTCGTCTTTCAGATTTTTTATATATACCCAGAGGTGAGGTCTCTACATCAATACACCATCTCTACCCTCCCCAGGTGGTAATAACCTATATTCATACCACTCATCTAGCAGACAAGTTAATGACATAACATGCTCATCCTAAAATCCATCCAAACTTTACTTTATACTCTTAAAAATAAAGAAACACAAAGACTCGTCTCTCAAATGATTTGCAATGAATCGGAGAGTAAGCTTCGACTACAATGGTCCAAACTTGTATAGTAAGCTTGCAAGTTAATTTTTGGATTCATATGCACAAAGGATGTAGCACACCAAACATTAACATATGCCTTTCCATCCAAGTCTGAATGAGGATCGTGCCAGGTTAGCTAAAAGAAACAACTATCAAAATAAAACAACCAGTCCAGTGACATGATTTTACTGAAAAACTCAGGGTGGTTTTGACAAAATACATAATGATTGTTGTGAGCACCTCTTCAGATTGTTCTGAAAGGGATTTTTCAGTCCGGCTATATAGATGTACAGTTGAACCTCTCTTGGGTGACCTCCCTCTAGAACGACCACCTGTCTTGAACAGCTGGGGGTTTTTTATGCACCAATCGATTTTCTTTTGAACTGACACTGCAATGAGTGGCCACATCTCTAACAAGACCAATGACTGCAATTTTCAAGACAAAGGGGAACTTTTGTATCTGCAATGAGTGACCAGCGACAAATTGCCTGCCCATGATAAAATTACTTTTGAGTGTAACATGATTAAGTCTGCCATTTTCACCATGTGTTTCTAGTTCAACTTGAACAAAACAAAGCAACTTCACAGCAGTTTCAAAATATGTATCAAGTAGTGTTCATTAAAATAAACACTATATTTTGCAACTTCCTAATTTGAGTTTCTAATCAACTTGATTGTTTTCAGTGAAGTGTTTTTGTGGTACATTCATGGTGTTATTTCCACACTAAATTCAAAACAATGTGCAGGGTTCCTGCCGGCAAGAACTGATCAAATTCAAGGCTATTCTAGGCCGTTTCTCTGCACATTTCAGCATTTTTCAAGGCCCAACAATAGCCAAATTCAACAATTTTCAAAGCCCTACATTCACTGATCGCAACTAGAACTCTCCAGTCATTACCCTATCGTCCCACTTCCCTTCAAGGGAAGTGGGAGGATGGAGGTAATGACCAGAGGTCCTAGTTAGGACTATGTCTTCACAATCTCTGCCACATAAAACTATATAGTTATGATTATGTGCTTTATCAGCATTTGTAATTCATTTAATGAATATTCAAGACTTCTCAATGCCTCCTGGCATATTTTCCAGGATTTCAAGGCCTTGAATGGTCAAAGTCAAGGCTGTTTCTTGACCTCAAGGTCACACGGGAACCCTGAATATAGCTCTTGCATGACATGACACCTGAATCATTAATACTCATATTCATGAACTTTAATGTGCTCTCCTGCTGGTTGACTTATAAATAACTAGAGGTGTGACTGTCCCAGATGGGCCTGTCCATAACCCCCGCTGAAATGAATATTCTAAGACGAAAAGTGTCACAACTCTGTAAAAAAAAAGTCTGATCGAAACTATGATCGGAGATGCACAGGTTCCAATGGTAGTGAACATCCTTACCAAGTTTCAAAGAAATCGACCCATAAACATCTGAGAAAATCTCCGGCATTCTAAGAAGAAAAGTGCTATAATTCTGGCAAGAAAAGTCCAATCGAAACTACAATAGCAGGTGCACACATTCCCATGGTAGTACACATCCACACGTAGTTTCAAAGAAATCGACCCATAAACATTGGAGAAAATCTCCGGACAAAATTCAGGCATTCTAAGATGAACAGGGGCATAACTCTGGGAAAAAAAGTCTGATCAAAACTATCAATCACAGGTGAACATGTTCCCATGGTAGTGAACAACCTAACCAAGTTTCAACGAAATCGACCATAATTTTCTGAGAATTTTTTATTTATTTATTGGTGTTTAAAGTCACATACTTATGCACAAATGGCTAATCATGACCGTGACAGTTTTATGGGTGGAGGAAGCCGGAGTACCCGGAGAGAGCTACTGAGCAACGACAAGCAGCTGCCAGCTCTCCATCGTAACTCCGCACTGCAGCACAGGCAGGGTTAGATTGGTTGAAGACATGCGCATCACTGACGTGCAGTACGCCTTAGTACACGGCGTCATCGTGCCCCATGTGGACAATGGGGGTAAAGTCCCTTGCCCAAGGACACAGCGCGGGAGTCTGAATCGATCGCTCAGACTGTCACCCATCCGATGATTAACTGTTGCTTAACTTCAGTGATCTAACAAGAATCGGTTACCGCAATGCCACTGCGCCCTCAATCATCTGAGAAAAACTCCGGACAAAATTCTAGGCAATTCACACATTCTCAGACAAAAAGGGGCATAACTCTAGCAAAAAAGTCCAATCAAAACTATAATCGTAGATGCACAGGGTCCCATGGTAGAAAACATCCATACCGAGTCAAAGGAATCAACCCACAAAATTCAGACATTCTAAGATGAAAGGGGCATAACTCTAGCAAAAAGGTTCCGATCGAAACTATAATCACAGGTGCACAGATTCCCATGGTAGTCAACATCCATACCAAGTTTCAAAGGAATCGATCCATAAACATCTGAGAAAATCTCCAGACAAAATTCTAGGCCTGCTTTTTCAAGTCGAAAAGGGGCATAATTCTGGCAAAAATAATCCGACTGGAAATATAATCAAAGGTGCACAGGTTCCTATGGTGGTGAACAATCATACCAAGTTTCCAGCAGATTGGTCCATAAACGTCTGAGGAAATCTCCAGACAAAATTATGTCTGTAGGCAAATGAACAGATGGATGGACAGATGGATGGACATACAGACAGAGATGGATGGATGGATGGATGGATGGATGGACGAGGTGATTCCTGTATACCCCCCCACAACTTGTTGCAGAGGGGTATAAAAAATATACATGCCAGTTTGAATACGGTGAATCACATTTGATTGTGTGTGGATCATTTTTATCTTTTACTATCAATGATTCAAATGAATAGGGCTTACAACAATCTATTGATGTTGTCAGTAATTTTTATCAATTTGTAGAAATGATTTTCACAGAAACAAACATGAATAACTGATTGCCAAATCAAAACTACCATACAAACCAGCCTTTTTTATTAAAATGACACTTGCGGCTGGGACAATTACATGCATACAACATATATATTTATTTTTTGTAAATAGGAGGAAATAAAAAAAAATATTAATAATTCAACATTTATTGTTTAAGAAAGCTACTTGCTCAACAGACTGTTGAAGTGAAACTACTCGCCAAATTTTAATTTCACTTATGGATGACCTGGCAAGTGGTTTTTGTGAGTCATGAGTTTTGCTAAGGCTACACAAAATAGATCTTCTGTTTCTCAGGCCATTATTTGTGAAACTGTATGCGGGCGAGCGGTTTTTATTTTATTTTTTATTTCAGTAATTACTTTTTTGCCATCAAAAGTTCATGTTCTTGATTCAAGTTTTAGGCCTCATAATCTACAGAATAGCATGGGTGGTGGTGTATTTCATCCCTTGAGTGCAAGAAGACTTTGCAATGCTAAAGCATTGCAAAGCCTTCTTGCACGCAAGGGACAAATTCATCAATTTTTTTAACTTGGGTAAAATATCAGACATAAACCATTTAATTTTTATTTTTTTTAAGTTTAAATTGGTTATAAAAAGAGAGCATGCGGCAGCCAAAAGGACCATGCGGGAGGGCCTGAGAAACAGATTTTTTATTTTTTTAGGCCTAATACAGCTTTATATAAAACCAACTCTGATTGGTTAATCTCCTTACATATCTTTATAAGAAATCTACCAGTCAATGTTTTAGATAAGATTCAAGATCTGATTAACCAGAATGATAAAAGAATGTTCCATGCAGATCCAGGCCAAGAAATGTTCAAATATTTCTACCTGTCACATGTGACAGGTGGAATTTTTTCTTACCTGCCACCTCCAATTTTTCATTTGAACACTGGATACTCAAGTGAATAAGATGCATTTTCATCAATGAACAAATTATTTTCAACAACACTAATTCATACTACGGCGTCAAATTTTAAGACTCCCATAGCACTTTTAAATTGGGTGCACTGTGGTGATCAAAATGTTCCCAACTTTGGTCAAAACACCCCACGTATTGGTCAGAATATCCCCTCACAATTGCCAAAGCATCCCCAAAGGAAAGAAATATTAATTTTTATACATAATTAAAGATGCCTCAAAAGAAAAAAGATTTAGTCATTCATATTCTTTGAAAATGGTCAGAACGTCCCCCAATGGAAATATTTTGTTTTTTAAAACTGTTCAGTCATGCAATATAAGTTGTTTCCCACTGCTCCAAACCATTCTTGCATAATCAATGAACCATGCCAAATGCACTTTTGGGAATGTTTTGACCAAGACGAGAATGATGGATGGAATTTTCATCAATTTTGGGGGAAGTTTTTCCTTTTGAGATGTGTTAACCAGCACTCTGCAAGTGTGAAGTGATGATCATCAAGACAAGTAACAGACTGACTGACTGAATGATCGTCTGACTAATACGTTGTTCAATTAAATCACAGGCAGATATTGCAAATTTGTGTGTTTCAACAGACACAAGGCACAACCTGACTTGACGGTGACCCAGGATGTGTTGACTCAAAATCAATAAACACTTACATGCAGGGACCAGCCGTGAGGGCGACTAGGGCGATTATGTCGCCCTTCTAAGCTCTAAGTCGCCTAGAAAAATAGTCGGGCGATTACAAGTTGCCCTCTAAAAATTTGCCAAAATGAGAAAAGGCTGAACTGAGTGATCCGAGGTTTACATAAAAACAATTATTTTTAAGAATCGAATGTGTTTGAAAGTGATAAATGGGCATTTTCATTCGTCAAATAATCGACCATTTATTTGAAATCACACGGCAATCAATTGGAATTGTCACTTTTGACGGATTTTTTTTAGTTCTGTTCCGTTTCAGTCAGAGCTTCAAGTGTGGAAACGAAAATAGGTGACTTTCGTGACTCAACAAAATAACCCAGTTTGAAAGTAGGTTACTTCGTTTGGGATGCCAAAAATGTATACACAACAGACGTATTTTCTAACACTGTATTTTTATTTTGTTTTGCTGTCGGCTGTTAACTGTTGGACCATCTATTCCCAGAAAAACATGAATGGAATTGAAACACATGAAAAAAAACTTTAGTGATGTCAAGAAAAGCCTACAGGGCTCAAGTGTGCATGGGAAGGATCTTGAAAAAGGGGTCCTCCTAAACACTGGAATGACACGAAATGACGCGGAATGACACCGGAATGCCATAAAAATGATGCGGAATGACATTTATTGTACAAAATACTCGACCCCAGAATGTATTTTGTTTATTAACTAACAAAGTACCTTCCAAGCAACCTTTTTACATCTGGTCCTGTTCACACTTTCAGACTTAGGAAATTATTAGCATAGTTGACTTTGGTGAAAGGCAACCACAGGAGGGTGCTGGGGGATTGGGGTGAAGAAGAGGGGAAGGGTCATGAAGGAGAGGGTAGCAGTGGGTGATTTTCATTCAGTCAATAATTACTTTGTGATTTTTTAACCTGGCATAGATGCATCATAGACAACTGGACCCGGATTAATCAGACGTTAATGGAGGACCACAAGTTGAAAATATGAAAGGTTGGTGGGTGGGGGGGGGGGGGGGGGGGGGGATAGATAAATATTTAATTTTCCCCACTTGCCTATGAAGTCTCCCTACTTGACTCTGCAGTCTACCTATTTTTTCTGGAGGGAGACATGAAGTCTCCCTAAAATTCCCCCCTAAGCTGGTCCCTGCTTACATGTGGTTGAATTTCGGTTTCGTTTGTGCATTTCTGCAGGCAACAAATTGGGAATGGGAAAGAGAGGATTTGCACAAGTTCCCTCTGAGTTCTTAACCAATAGCATTGCCACATTGCTGAGTAACAGAAATATAGTTAGGGTTAGGATTTCCCCCCAGTTTCCTGTACTTTTATCCACTGAAGCATTTGAGTGGTTCCTTTATGAGCCATGTGATGTCAAAGTGGGGAAAGCAAGTAATGTTTCCATCACTTGATATAAAGTTCATCGCAGTGAAAGTTTTTTTTACGAAGAATAATAAATAAAATATTGACGGGTTTGAATACAGTGGAAGCCTGTTAATTGAATAGCCACTTTGCCAATGAAAATGATTCAATTAACAGGAGTATTCAATTTACAGGGATTATGTCCCTAAACTGTATTCTAGAAATAAACTAAATAAGCATTTATTCGATTATATCTTGTTTGACAGAGCTCCATGAGTTCTGTCAAACAAGATATAATAGATTGAATGCCTGTATTGGATGTACTGAGAATCAGGGTAATTTCTCGACAGGTTACAAGATTTTTTATTCAATTAATAGGAATTTACTCTATAACCTGTATTCAATTAACAAGTCAAATTTGTACTGGAGGTATGGTAAGTGGTTTTGTGTTGGGAAATTATATTCAATTAACAGGGTTATTCAGTTAAGAGATATCCAATTACATGGGCTCTACTGGACTTTTTAAACATTTCCGCAGTCTTGATGCTCACGCCGGAAAATGTCTCATTCAACTAAAAAATTTCTATTTTTTGCCTCCAAAATAAAGCATATGACCTTTTATTGGAATGAACTCATTCCAATGAGGGGAGTAAAAGGCTATGTTTTTGGGGCATAAATAGTAAAATTTGAATGGAGATTTTTTAGAATGCAGCTGGCAGGATAAGGATAAGCAATTGTGTTAGGTAAAGGGCAAAATTATACAGTTCTGGCAATTCACCCTTGGCAATCGGCAATGCCGAGGAAAATGCTGTAGTAGCATTGCACATCATCGGTACAAAATTGCCAAGGGTGTAATATTGTAAAATGTCAGCACCCCCCCCCCCACCCACCCCCCAAAAAAAACAAAAAAAACTGTGTTTAGGGTAACCAGACCAACCTGAAACAAATTATGCCAACCCTAAAATTTTATCGAATAACAGTCACTCATTTAGTACATTGTAACCCTAAATTACCATGCGACTTCAACTGTGAATTTGAAACCAATTTTGGAGTTCAAGCTTTCAAAATGTAGAAATAAATATATCGGACAGTATAAATGTGGAGCAAATGGCAAGTTCAGTTCAGCACAGGAAACAACATTTGATAACTGATAAAATTTTACAATGCTTCACCTTTGTTGTTGCCAGGTTATGAATATTAATAAATATCGTGTTGAGTTTCATGTATTGATGCTGAAAGCCCCAAAACTTGGCCTACTGTCTTGAAAATGCCATTGGTGCAAGTATAGTGTACAACAGGTTTTTTGTTAATTCCATTCACACATCTGAATAGAAATTATTGATAGTGGCCAGTAGATGCATAGATATTGATAAGTGAAGTATGAGATCATTTCAGTACTTCGATATTTATTTTATTTCTGTCAGAAACCACGTGGCACTTTTAATGTCATGCCGAATGGGGAGATTTTTATCACTGGTCATTTCAAGGAAAGTTAATTCAATATGCAAATGTGACTATACTGTGGCACCCCAAAAGATTCAGAAGAATAATTTGAATACACTAACATGGGTAACCTCTTTAAATTGAATTTGAATTGCCTCAATAATCAATGAGAGTTAGTACATTTCAGAACAGAGTATATGTGAAGCTGAGAAGCCTGTCATTATCATATTGATAAACAAACTGATGAAATATCTGCCGATAACTGGGATTTTGGGGCAATTTGAAACATGCTGTCAGAAAGGGAATTTTTTTGCCATCCAAAAAACCAAGCGCATTTGCTCCCGAAAAGCTACCATAAGGCTCCATTTGATAGCACATTTCAAATCTTTTTCTGCCCCCCCACCCCCCCAATCTGCCAAACACTCATCAAATTGCTTGTGCCATGAGCATCAGATGATTTCAGTATCTGAATGCAATGACCCTCTGCAATTGATGGTGGAGGGACAATTTCCATTGGCATATTTCTGCCAAGGGAGCGATGGCAAATTACCAGGAGTGAATTATATTGACCTATTGTTCTAATGGTCATAAAGTTTCTTCACCCGACATCTTCACGCCAGATTCAAACACAAAATTTCTCACAACATACCTTAACTTGACACTCAGCAATCCACAAGTCTTTCAGTTTTGAGAGATATGACAACCCTTCTAGCCTTTCAACCAACTGCCCCATAATAGTCAGAGATGTCACACAAGGAAAGTATGACATGCCTACAATTCTTGGGTAACCAGAGAAGAATATTTCCAGTGTCTCCACTGGATGAACATCTGCATTTTGTAGCTGACCTGGAGATAGTCCATTGACAGAACACTGCAATGAGAAAGAAATAATGAAGTTCTTAATTACTTTATGGCTATCTATTGTTTAACCCTTTACCTAACATGAAAAGGGGACAATTGCAAAAAAAATTCTTGAATAACTAATTTTTTTAATTTTTTGTCTCAAAAACATAGGTTATGACCCCTCTTTGGAACGAGCTCATCGAGCTCGTTCCAACAAGCGGTCATAACCTATGTTTTTGAGACAAAAAATGAAAAAAATAATGAAAATTAACTGGCGATTTTTGAGACTAGTGCTGGCCGGTTTTGGCCATTACATTGGGTAAAGGGATAATGTAACTCTGCAAGATATTGGAATTTTTAATTCATCAGTTTCAGTATTTTTTAGTGGGGAGGGGAGGAGGTATACCTCGTATCGGTTTAGTAATCGGCATCTAACTTGACTTGAGGTTTACTGATAGTACCAAAGGGGAATTCAAATCAGGAAAATACAGAGTAAGTTGTTCTTGTATCATTCTAACATGGTACCACAAATCATATCTAAAGTAATTTTTTGACATGTTCCAAGCACACCGTTACCTTTTATTTTCGGCTTTTGCGATCTCAGAGCATGTGCCCTTAACATGCCATCATTAGGAAGTCCTGCTTACAATAGACAAATCACCTGGGCAGTGATTTCTAATCAAGTCTTGGCAGCCTTAACATGCTGTGTATGCTGCCTATATTAACTGTAAAATCGATACCCCCCTAAATCTACTGTGAGGTGGGGTTTCGGACCCGACCACGTGACCTCATTACATAATACTCTTTCACCATATTTAGCAGCATGGATTTTCCAAGTTGCAAAGACAAAAATATGTCAGCGGAAAATAGAGCCAAATATTTTATTTAGTCAGTATTTTGTCCATATACATATAAAATTTCTCACCCACATATACCAAAAACGATTTAATGATTTATTTATTTATTTATTAGGGTTTAATGACACTTTAACAGCCAAGGTCATATCGTGTCATGGACAGTTTTACAGATGGAGGAAGCTGGAGTATCAGGAGAGAACCACCGAGCAACGACGAGCAGCTGCCAGCTCCCCAACATCGTAACTCTGCACTGCAGCACAGGCAGGGTTAGACTGGTTGAAGACATGCGCACCATCAACGTGCAGTACGCCTAAGTGCAGGGCATCATCGTGCCCCCATGTGGACAATCAGGGTTAAGTGCCTTGCCCAAGGACACAACACAGGAGTCCGAATTTATCGCTTAAATGGTCACCCATCCAAGGACTAACCGGGCTCGACGTTGCTCAACTTCGGTGATCTGACGAGAACCGGTTACCGCAATGGCACCATGCCCCTTATGATTTAATGATACAATTGGGTATATTTCTCTCATAAAACGTGAATAAAGACTTGATTTATTGCATTTTAGGATTGTGGATGGATATTTTAGGAGATTCTCTGATATTAATCTTCGGTGTCAATTATAAATATGTAGTTGTAAGAAAATTGAAAAAATGTTGCTCAAACTTGCATGACGTCAGAACTCGGCTCAAGAGAAATACTGCGACGATGCAGTGAAAGGATGAGAGTAAGGGACGCTGATATCAAAGTAGGCTTCAAATTAATCTGTCCATGGAATAGTCTTAAAATCAATATTTGCAGCTTTACTACAAATAGGTTTCCCACTGTTTCTTGTCAGAAGGTTGTTCCCGTCAAGGGCAAGTACCACAGAAAATTTGGAATACTGGGCAATATGCATAGTACTAAGACTTATAATGGGAATGGGCTAACTTGCCAAGAACACCCCCAACCCCCACCCCACCCCACCCCATTGACCTTTCTATGTTTAGAAGCATCCAGGCCAACTGGGAGAGAGCGTGGTTGCGGCAAGCATAGCTGGCATACTGCCCTGGGGAAAGAGCCCTGAAAATATGGGTTGCCCTGCACTCTGATGCTCCCTGCAGCCCTGCAAAGCACTTCTAGTTGCAGTTGTCATTATGTTAGATGTTGGGAGAATAAAGTAAAAATAAGTAAGTACAATGTGGGTGGGCAGTACCTCAGAAGTCTGAAGTGCAATTCATAGGATGGGGAGCAGAGTATAACTGAGAAGTAACAGTAGACGATATACGATTTCCATGAATCCTCTCCAAGATGAACTCAAAAGTAAGTATATATTTATTATCAAGAATAACTGCCCATAAGTTCCACTCTCACTGTGTCCCATTTCATCAGTCAATTCCACAGTGTCACACACCAGCAGTCGATTTGTCCCAACAAAATTACCAAGCTTACCATCCCCCTCCCAGCCTCTTTCTCCAACCAAACACACACTGAAAGGTACACCTCACTTCATAGTCCACACTGCACTGAATGATAAGAAAGCAGTAAATAAAGTTAGCTACAATGGGATGAGTTACTTATAATTTCAAATACAGAGGTGATGCTATAGCATTTCCCAGACTGGGGGACCAGGTATATACTAGTCTGTAAGATGGCTATAGACTGCCCCCCCCCCCCCCCTCCATCCCCGGGTGGCAGAGTGGCAGTATATAGCCATCTTACAGAGGCTATGGTGTGCCCTAAAAACCTTACATTAAAAAAGGAGAGTTCCCCAACATGGGGAGGGGTGGGTGGGGCAGGTATTTACTACTCTGTAAGGCAGTTATCAAATGCAGTGGTGGCACCAGCGTTTCCCCGACAGTGGGGTTAGGTGTATACTAGTCTGTAAGACAGTGATATACTGCCCCTCCTCCATCCCAGGGTGGCGGAGTGGTAGTATATAGCTGTCTTACAGAGGCCATGTTGTGCACTAGATACCTTACAATAGAAAAGGAGAGTTCCCCAACATGGGGAGGGGGGGCAGTTATTTACTACTCTGTAAGATGGTTATCCACTGACCCTTCCTCAGATTGGTGCTCATGCCTCGGGGCTTGAAGAGGGGCAGTATATAGCTGTTATACAAAGGTTAGGGTGTGGTCAAGAAACCATACAATAAAAAAGGAGTTCCCTGATAGGGAAGGAGCTAGGCCTCGACGGCGAGGGGGCTGTAGCCCCTGCTAACCCTGGCTTAAAGCCACCCCTGCTAAAATATTAATTTGGATTTTTTATAGTCCATCCCTTTCACTCTTGACTTTCAAGCTCACTGTCATAACCTACTAGTACAGTTCCAGCGTTTATTGAATCCACCATGTTGTGATCTTCGTTCTGCAACATGTATGTCCACGGATATTTTCGGATATTTTGGAATCTATATCATGTCACCAACTTAGTTAAATGGCAATGAGTATGGGAGTAACAATTTTGATGTGTTTTGAACCAAGTTTTAGTCTAAAATATTTTTCTCTCTTTGGTTGATTTGTAAGGGATATTTGTCGCATATGATTATCAATGCACGTTCATGGTTGCATCAATGATCGTTGACTTGCACTATTGCTATCCAAACGGCTTGCTTTTAGGCTATATGTTCCCTCATAAATAAATAGTTATTTATTATGTTGCTTTGTTCGTGTCATAATAATTCGCTTCATTCAGATCAAATCCTGTAAATTTTGTATGAACTAAAGTTTGTCAAATTTCCATCACCCGGCAATCATTTTTAGGCCTACTTGCAGTTTCGATAAGAATTATGTACCTCTCTGCTTCGTCATACCACCTATTCTCTACTTTGAAATCTTTTAGGACCATAGCACACAGATCCTGGATGCATTCGCAGCAAATGTCTAGTGTATCAGAGAGCTAAGATCCTAAATGAACATCAGGGCCAGCACTTTTGCCACCCCAACCCCTCATAAGGTGTCAGCTTGTGTTCAAGTTTTGACACATGCTTTTGTCTCTGATATTTCTTGGCAAGCCATCCTTTCAAAGTGTGAGGAAAAGATTTTAAAATAATATGAATGCCAAAAAGAGGCCAAATTTTAGTTAAAGTTAGTGAAAAAAAACAGCACTCCGATTTTTTTTTTCAAAGATATTTGATGACCTCTCATTAGCACAGGCTTGTAATGCTCGTTCCAATGGGGGGGGGGGGGGGGGGGGGTGTTATGGGTGTGGGTGGGGGTGGCAGGGGGGCATGTTAGGTTCAGGTTTCTTCAAATCCATTCCTTAATGTTTTTCCATGAAATTTACCTCTCATGACTTCATTCCTTTATAGTGTTGATGAACCATGTCTAACTGAATGTGACACCAAATACTTCTTTGAACCACTTTGGCAGGTGAGCGATTAAGGCCCCTTGGGGCCTCTTGTTTTTTTTTTCATATTTTAAAAATATTTCAACAAAATCATATCATGTGACATCTCATTGGAACGAGCTCAACCATTACATTACCATGTGAAAAGATGACATAATCATGTATAACAACTGGGGTCTAATAGGAGATAACTGATATAGGGACTGTACATGACATGACAGGCAGGCAAGACTTTACTAGAAATCATTGCAATTGCCCAGGCCTCTAAGCATTAACAAAACTGAAAGAGGATATCAGTCACTTCTTTCATGAAAATGAACACTGCAGCTACTATCAAGCCTCAACAAGGCCTTATAAATAGCAAAAGCAGGAAAACTTGAAAATACAGATGGTTTGGGTATTCAATGACTGGTTCAGTTTGGCCTTTCACTACCCCTATGATATAGGTATTGGTTTAGTTATTCTATCTCTAAACACTGTATCTTCACCATGTCTATTTTATCTCTGTAAACAAGCTAAGTAGCCCAAATACATCCCAACACAGTGTTGTTTTATTAAAATAAACAGGTATAATACACTATTCTCAAAGAAAGTTTCATGACTTTTCTGATCACTTTTCCAAAATTAAGACAAGACATCACTTTCCAAGACAATTCATAATCACAATGACTTATCCAGGACCACCTCATTTTCAGAAAAATAAGCTTTCAATAGATTTGCACTGAAATGTTTCTTCCAAACAAATTTGCAATTTTTCTTCAGAATTTTATCACATCAAAGCAAGGCTGATTCCAACTTCAGGAACACTGTTGAATGATGAGATCCTGAGAGTCATCATGCATCATGACAGTTTAGTACATCACGCGACAAATCCCCGTATTCTCATTGGCTGTATTGATAGGGACTATGAAAGCATAGTGCATGCATAGAGTCATGCAATAGTGCGCACGCATTGCAAACAGAATCCCGAGGGGATTCCCCTTTTCTTCTGAGCAGACGGCAAATGTGGAGACGAATAGAAATAAAATGAGCGTTTCGAGATTCGCAAACGAGAATGTTAATTCTTTTCTTGAACAACATCAGAGCCGAAAGACTGTTAGTTTAACCAAATATGCTGTCAATATTCTCCGGCAGTTCTGTTCTGACAGAAAAAGGAATGGTGCATTTGAAACGTTAGATGTTGGAAGATTAACGGAACTATTGAAAGACTTTTATACAAACGTTAGAAATCGCGATGGTGATTTGTATTCCAAAAGAAGTATTTGTGCCATTCGTCAAGGAATAAGAAGATATTTGCAAGAACCCCCACATGAGACACACTTTGATATAATAACAGACCCAGCTTTCAAAGGTGCTAATCGTGTATTCGACAGCATGATGAAGAAAACAAGAGAAGACGGAAAAGGAACAGTCCGACACAAAAAACCCATTCCGCCAGGTAACTATAAAAAATACATAATAAAATAAAACACAACAAAACTAGAAAGTGAACAAGTCAGTGTCTGCAATAGACAGTGGTGTTGTAATTATTTGTTCTCGTATAAATACACAGTCTTGTTAATTACATGCAATAGACGAGTGTTGTTTATTACTCAAATTGACAAGAGACACATAAGAACAGTTGTGAGAGAAAGTAAATAAATAACGGCAGCAATGTTTGCTGAAAGTTATCATAAACATGAATAAATAAATAGATAAATTACGGGGAGCAATGTATGTGGAAAGTTATCATAAACATGAATAAATAAATAAATTGTAGACCTATCAATTAAATAGTTTTGAATAAGAGTGTTAGAGAGGGCACTGAATATTATTTATCTTCGATCACAATAAACGATTGTGATTGACCGTGTAAACATTTATTCTGCTTTGATGCTTAGTGTTTCATTCTATTTCAGGCGATCTAAGGAAATTATATCAGCACCCAATTGTGTTTAATCCGGACATTCCAAGAGGTCTTTTGAATAAAGTAATGTTTGAGCTTTTATTTTACTTTTGTCGGAGCGGGAGAGAAAACATTCGAGAGATTAAAGCTTGTGATTTTGTAGTTAAAACTGATGACACTGGAAGAAAATACATCCTGAAAACTACTTCTGAGCGAACAAAAAATCACACAGGTGTAACGAATGAGGATGAAGGTGATGGACCTAGAATGTATGAAACTGGCACAAAAATGTGCCCTGTTAATAGTTTTCAACGATATCTTATGAAACGAAACCATGAGTGTGATGCGTTCTTTCAAATTCCCAAAAATTCATACCACGAGAATGACGAATGTTGGTTTGAGCGAAGGGCAATGGGAAAAAATTCCATAGGAGAGTTTATGGTAAAAATGTCTAAACAAGTTGGTCTTTCTGATACATATACCAACCACTGTGTGCGTGCTACGACCATAACAATTCTTAATGATTGTGGATTCAAAGATCGTGATATTATTTCTTCATCGGGACACAGAAATGAAAAATCATTGTCAAGTTACGTTTCGGACACAAGAGCTGATGTCAAACGAGGTATGTCAGAGAGCTTGAGTTCCATGGTCGATAATGCAGATGCTGAACATTCAGAAATGCCTGCAGCAAGGAATGCTGTTGAGAAAACAACAACGCAACTCTCTTTCCAGTCAGCAAATTCCACAGTATCAGCACCCGAATTATTAGATACCGATATTGATGACAACGATCTGATAAGTGTGTTGGAGGAAATCGAGTGTTCAAAAAAACTCAACATCAATTGACATTCCAAAGCAATCCAAAGAAATATGCAACAAAATGCAGTATTGTGCACCAAAATTCAATTTCAGCAATTGTGTTGTAAATATTTACAATAATTAAAATGTGCTTGTACATCAGAGGAAGTACCCATAACACGTTCAATGGGGTGAACGTTAATAAAACTTTAGTGCCATGAATAATGGAATTTCTATAGTGCCTCACAAGCTCTGTTAATACCACCATATGTGAGACATTGATTCTGTTGTATGATACCTTGTGTTAACCAGTTATGTGCCACATGATTGGTTGATCGGTTTCATGTGTTTATTTACATTATTCTACTTTACCCGTTGAGTTCGAATCCAGTTGATAGTTTAATGTTTTCCTGACATTTTTATGTTATTAATTTCATTGTTTTATTTTGGATAGTAAAGTGTTAGTTATCTCTCTGTTCCTTCTTTAATATGTTATGGAGATGGTCTGGGTGTGATGTACTAAACCCATTAAAGCCTTCCGTTTCGGGCACTAAGCTCTCATAGTGTTGCTTCGGGAACCAAATAGTGCCCTCGCGACTATTGCATCCCTCAGCAACACTATGAGAACATAGTGCCCTCAACGGAAGGCATTAATAGGTAAATATCATCATTCAAATAAAGTCAGTTGATACAATGGAGTCCACTTAATTGGATATCTCTTAACTGAATAACCCTGTTAATTGAATATAATTTCCAAACACAAAACCATTTACCATACCTCCAGTACAAATTTGACCTGTTAATTGAATATAGGTTATAGAGTAAACTCCTATTAATTGAATACAAAATCTTGTAACCTGTCGAGAAATTACCCTAACTCTACCCAGTTTTCCTTTGTTTATAGAGCTATTTGGCCTCAGTACATCCAATATAAGCATTTAATCTATTATATCTTGTTTGACAGGCCTCATGGAGCTCTGTCAAACAAGATATAATAGAATAAATGCTAAGTTTATCTTTAAAATACAGGAAAGTGAAACAATCCCTGTTAATTGAATACTCCTGTTAACTGAATAATTTTCATTGGCAAAGTGGCTATTCAATTAACAGGGTTCCCCTGTATTTATTAACACATGTCCAGTCCAACAAAGAGACCCTCAGACATAATTCCTTGGATTATGTTGGGATGTTAACACCTTGGAATGTGAAGTCGTGTCGACTCAATACAGTACTGTTACACTGTGCCAAACACATACCAATTCTTTAAGTATTTCTTCATCTTCTTCTTTTCGACTAGAGGGTGTTTTCTTTTGTGGACTAGATGCATCAGCAGATTTAACCACGACCTGATCTGCTTTGCTTGAGTTGGACATAACTCAACAGTGCCTTTTTCTTCAGGTCATACTAAATCACTGTGGCCACCTTCCATTACCAATTCTAAAAACTACAAATACAATTAAATTATTGTTGTTGACTGTTTCAGTACCAAAACTGTTCTGATTTGTCAAAATATCCAAAATAATTCAATAATTTTCCATTATAATAATGACCTTCTAACCCTTTACTTAATGAATATGCCAAATTTACAAATTAAGCAGTTGAAAAACACAATATATTTTTATTTTATTTCAACAAAACTATATCATGTTACCCCTCATTGAAATGAGCTTGTTGAGCTCGTTCCAATGAGGGGTCACATGATATGATTTTGTTGAAATTTTTCTTAAATATGAAAACAAAAACAAGTGGCCCCAAGGGGCCTTAATCGCTCACCTGCCAAAGTGGTTCAAAGAAGTATTTGGGCCACATTCAGTTAGACATGGTTCATCAACACTACAAAGGAATGAAGTCATGAGAGGCAAATTTCATGGAAAAACATTAAGGAGTGGATTTGAAGAAACCTGAACCTAACATGCCCCCCTGCCACCCCCCCCCCCCCCATAGAGCCCAAATATTAAGCCAGGGACTCAAATTGAACAAACTTAAATCTGATCCCTCTTGAGATGTCATATACCAATATGAAAGAATTCTGACTGGTGGATCTGAAGTTAAATTTGGGCTCAAATAGGGAGCCAGAATATTAACCCAGGAACCCAATTTGAACAAACTTGAATCTGACCCACCTAGAGATGTTGTATACCAAATATGAAAGGATTCTGATTGGTGGATCTGAAGAAGAAGATTTTAGTAGAAATTCCCTCATATTGCACTTAGTTAAAATCCAGGCTCCCATAGGTAGCCCAAATTAATAACCCAGGGACCAGATTTGAACAAATTTGAGTCTTACCCTCCAAGAGATGTTGTATACCAAATATGAAAGGATTCTGACTGGTGGATCTGAAGAAGATTTTTAAAGAATTTCCTCATACTGCACAAAGTTAAAATGCTGGCTTCCATAGGGAGCCCAAATATTGACCGAGAAACTTGCTTTGAACCAACTAGAATCTGGCCCCCCTAGAGATGATGTATAGCAAATATGAGAGGATTCTGACTGGTGAATCTGAAGAAAAAGATTTTTGAAGAATATTCCACGCACTGCACAAAGAAAAAATTTGGGCTCCAATAGGGAGCCCAAATATTAACCCAGGGGCTCGATTTGAACAAACTTGGATCCCCCCCCCCACCTCTAGTGATGATGTATACCAAATATGAAAAGATTCTGACCACTGGATCTGAAGAAGAAGATTTTTAAAGAAATTTCCTCATATTGCACTAAGTTAAAATTTGGGCTCAAATATTAACCCAGCGACTCGATTTTAACAAACTTGAATCTGACGCCCCTAGAGATGTTGTATACCAAATATGTAAAGATTCTGACTGGTGGATCTAAAGAAGAACATTTTTAAAGAAATTACTTCATATTGTACTAAGTTAAAAATTGGGCTCCCATAGGGAGCACAAATATTGACCCAGTGACTCGATTTGAACAAATTTGAATCAGACCTCCCCCCCCTCCCCCCCCCCTCACCCGCCCCCTCACACACCAAATATGAAAAGATTCTGACCACTGGATCTGAAGAAGATTTTTTTTGTATTTTATGAGTGCTATCAGAGTTATGCCCCTTGTGGTGGCCCCCTATGGGCGTGGCAACTTTATCTGAACAAACTTGAGTTGACAAATGATAGGGAACATGCACACCAGATTCGGTTCAATTTGGTCGAGTAGTTTGTGAGAAGTCGATAATGTAAAGTTTACGCCGGATGGATGACAATGACAGAAGGACAACGGTCGGATAGTGATTAGTAAAGCTCCCCTTGAACTTTGCTCAGGGGAGCTAAAAAATGCTGATAGGATCACTGATCCAATATCTTGTTGTGACAGCACAAAAGTGGGTTTAATCATTATCAACTTATCGTCCATAAACCAATTGTTTACAATTTACTATGTGAAGGGCCACTGTGACCTTGACCTTTGACCTAGTAATTCCAAAATAAATAGGGCTCTTTCTTGCACCAATGCCAACCTACCTATGAAGTTTCATGAATATGGGTCAAACCATTATCAAGTTATCATCCGGAAACCAATTGTTTACGATTTACTATGTTGAAGGTCACTGTGGTGACCTTGACCTTTCACCTAGCGAGTCCAAAATAAATAGGGTTCTTCCACTCACTGATGCCAACCTATCTATGAAGGTTCATGAACGTGGGTCGAACCATTATCAAGTTACCATCCAGAAACCATTGTTTTGATTTAGTATGTTCGGGGTCATTATGACCTGGACCTTTGACCTAGTGAGTCCAAAATAAATAAGGTTCTTCCTCTCACAAAGGCCAACCTACATCTGAAGTTTCATCAATGTGGGTTGAACCATAGTCAAGTTATCATCCAGAAACCAACCGTTTATGATTTACTATGTTCAAGGTCAATGTGACCTTGAACTTTGACCTAGCAAGTCCAAAATAAATAGGGTTCTTCCTCTTACAGATGCCAACCTACCTATGAAGTTTCATGAACATGGGTTGAACCATTATTAAGTTATCGTCCGGAAACCAATTGTTTACGCCTGCCCGTCCACCCGCCCACCCAAGTTGAGTCTGACTTCGATACAACTCAACTAATAATTAAAATAATAAATTTGGATATCCTGTGCATTGGGTAAAGCGTTAAATATGAGACACTGTTGGGAAGGACTCTCACAAACATATACAAAGACCTTCTTCCCAATATACATTGTTTCGGGGTTGTCACTGCCAATTATCTGAAAAGCTGATAATTTGGTTATTCAATCAAAAGATATACAATTAAGCAGGCTCCACTGTATAATAAATACAAGGGAACTGTGTAAATTGTGAATGCCATGTAAAATAGTAAGGGCATTTGGCAACATCTTTTTTCAAAATAGACTGTTTATTGATATAGCAGCATAAAAAGTTTATCTTCCTCCTTCCTGATTATCTGGGGAAAATAAACTAGTTTATCCCCCACCCCCCCCCCCACCCCACCCACATGTACATTTATCTGAGCTTTATTCCCAACAAGACGAATACCAACAGGAGGAATGTTGAAAATGGTCATCCCAACAAAACGATTTTATTTCAAATGACTATATAACCTACTTATTTTGTGGCAGAAATGTATATGAGGAGGGTATTTTGAAGTGGAATTTTATTTTTAAAGAAAAAAATGATGTATTTGAGATATTAATTTTCATGTATTATAAAACCAGCTCAAAAAACTCAATAAAATCACACTCATTTAACAAAAATTAAAAAGAAGTTTACACCTTGTATCTTATAATATAAAAATTATTAAACATTTTTTTCCATTTGTAAGTTATTTATGCTTTATAAAATTGGGAGGAAAATTTTCAGCTGATCGATGATAAGGTGTGTGGAAAGGCTTGGTATTGAACTGCACATTAGCCTCCCATTATTATAGAGCATAAGTGATGTGCAGGCAGAAATTCTGACAAGGAATATAAAAAAGGCTACCATAAATTATAACTTTTAACTTATCTATTTTTTACTATCGAAAAATAACATTAGAATGTCAGAATTTATATAAAAATCTCTTTTCAAACATATTTTTTCAACTTTGTCAGCAATATCTTTTTTTTCAAATTTGCCTCTGATGTCACTAGTGAATCTTTTCACAAAGATAACCGACTGACTGTTTGCACTGCATTTAGTGAGCAAAAAGTACTGTTGGCTAGACAAGAGATAGAAACGAGTGTTGTTTGTTTTTTGTTAGTTATTATTGCACCATAAACTACAAACATGGCTTACTGTCAGATATTATTTTAAGAGATTTCAATTAACAAAGGCACCACATATTGTTATGAGATGCTGTTTGCTAAAGTTTTGGTACCTTTATTTATCAATTAAACTTTAAAAAAACGCACATAAAAAAAGGAGAAAAAACAAAACATGAAGATATACCTCAGAGATGTGAGAGGCATAAAGTGAAAATGTCTGAAATTTGAAGGAACCCAAATATTCTAATCTGAATAGCAAGAAAATCAAGATTTAAAACAAGCAGAAAGCAATTTTTAGTTTAGTTTCTTGTTGTATCTATATTTTATTCAATAAATTCATATGAAAATGGTCTTTTCAGTCAATATTGTGTGAATTTCAATAAATCTAATTCTCTTTCACTGTCCTTTGATTGCCTGAAATCAGGCAATTGTCTGAAAATTCTCATGCCTGATACCTATTGAAAGTACTACAGAAATTAAGCTTTTATACCAAAACTTTTTTTTATAATACTTACCAAAGTGATACAAATTGCCTTATCTTCCTCTTTTGCCCAAGTGAAAAAGAGTGCAGAAGTAGAAGTCCCTAAGAAAAACCTTTTAGGAGACTATAAAACTGTCAAAAAGACCAAAAGAAAACCAAACTGGATTCACCAGGGGCCAATTTGTGTAGGCATACAAAGCCTGGTAAATATGAACCTGCTAGAACAGTCACCTATTGTCCATATTCCCACCAAAACATGCACAAAGAATTAATTTCTGAATTTTAAACAAATCGATCAACATGCATGTGTACTAGTGTGCAGAGAGGCAAGTAATTATATTTTTAAGTATTACTTTGGTATTATAAAAAATAAATTTTGGGATAAAAATTTAATTTTTTCTCCACTTACCAAAGTGATACAAATTGCTGAATGAACAACAGGTATGGAGGGAGTATAATGAATATTGAGTCTGATTAATGGTAAAAATATAGCCATAGAGGCACACTATGGGAATAAAATACCCCTATGACAATAGTAAATATTCAGCATGTACTGAGGGTAGAGGATAACATAAGAAATAGTGAATAATATATGTATAAAACACATAATACCAAACCCAAACATCAATACAATAGGGCTAGGCAGTTTTTCGGTTCGGTTCGTTTTTTTTTCAAAACTGAAACCGAACCGTCGCATTAACAAAAAAACGAGACTTTCGGTTTCAACAAATATCCCAGAATTGGTAAGTTTATGACCCCTCAATCACTTGCTTTCCGCACGCCAAAGACTAAAATGTCAGGTAAAGGTAAACGTTGTGCCGTTTATGCTTACTTTGAGAGGACTGACAACAAACACCTCCCAAAATAGTGGTAGCAAATTTGTTATATCTTAAACGATATCTCCAGAACCACCACCAGAAGGAAAATGAAAAATTAAAAAGTCTTACGTAAGAATCCACACATGCAATTCAAGAATCGCTAAGTAAATTTAATGAACCGGGCACAGCCCCAGGCTCACTCATATTCGACCAAATAGGTATTGCAAGTTACCTGACAATATATGGTGTAAAAGTAAGATATATAATCTTTGACCCCAAAGCAACTGCATAAGGTGCATAGTAAATTAGATTGGAGGTAAACATAAAATTTATTGAGTTTTAAAACCTCAAAGTTCACATTGGAAAAATGACGGGTAAATTATGTTAATAAACCGACTTCTGGCACGTTCTCTGATGTCACATTCTCTGAGATAACGCTGCACATTGGCAGTTGTTTTTTGTCAACAATAAAATGGTTAAATTAAAATAGAACATATCCTGTTAAATGGATGGCAGGTAACTATTGAAAAGTATTTTTAAATTTATTGGGAATTGTTTGTATACTATTTGAACTTACTTTATGGAATCGCGCATTACTGCAGGTCTATCAGGTATAAACTGTCAAGTGTCAAGTTAACGCTGCATTTCCAATATGCAGTAGTTATAATCAACACGTGTTTTCCCACATGTATTTTACACAACAAATCCCAAGATGCAATATTGCAAACTTTCAAATTCCATTATGTAGCCGTCTCCATTCATAAACATCAACCGCCTGTCTTGACCGAGATGTAATCAACGCAAGAATCAGCCAAGAGGGCAAAGTGAAGTTGGCAATATCTTCGCCCTGGCACTGCTCACTTCACCCAATTTCTATGTTTTAGCAAAATCAAAAGTCAAAAAACGAACCTCCACAGTCGAAATTAGGAGAGATAGATATTGTGAAAAGATTGGAGTGAGTGAGTTACCAATAAAAGTTATTCGTATATAACGACTTACTTCAATAATAGTTATCAAAATCACAAGAAATATGATTTGTGTTCCTTTTATTCCACTGTCATTTGAAGCAGGAACCATTAAGAAACACGGGGCAGTCTATTTTGAAGCAATGTGATAATTACTGAAATAAGCACAACAATTGCATATTATCCACGAAAACCAGGGAGAGCTTAGCGACTCCTTAAAAAATAAGGAAACGTTGATTTTTGCTAAAATGTAGCTTTTCTTGTAAATTTTTGCATCCTGACAAGGCCCCAAATCTCACTGACAGAACAAGTCAGATCCCACCAGTGGTGGAGCCATGGTTTGAAATCCTGGGGGACCATGTTGGTGAAGAGTTTGAGGGAGGAATCTTGGGACTGAGGGTACTGTACTTGTATTGAGGGCAGGAAATCAAAAAGAATCTTTTCAAATTTGGGGATGGGAGGAGCAAGTGGGATTGGGAGGGGGGGGACTGGTCTCCTTAGATACCCCATGGCTCCACCACTGTTGCCCACCACAATATGTCCATTAGCTGAGAAGAGTGGTGAACACTGAGTCACCCGGGTGACTCAACACACTGTATGAGCCTCTTGACTTGGATGACAAATACAGACACATTTTATGTTTACATAACCCTTTAAAAGGTGGATTTTTACAATATATTTTGAAAACCCGAAAACCGAACCGAAAACCGAGTTTTTGTACAGAACCAAAACCAAAACCGAACCGAAATGCAAATTTCAAAACCGCCCAGCCCTAGAATACAATGGTATACGTGAATTACCAACACATAGTAATAAATAATAGACATGTGTTATTCATGCTATAACTATGAGGTACTACTTCCAAAGCAATAAAGCATGGCAGGCTTCATAGTAGCTGTTACTCAAAATATTCACTAAGGCAAATGGGCTGGAAACTAACCCCTAGAATGCTAACAGAATGGAACTAGCCTGGAATAGTCAAAGCATTCAGAATTCAAACATTCAATTTCCAGCTGTGATACATACAAGTAAATTGAATATAAATATCTTAGTTCCAAAATCCACAGAAAAAACATGCCATATATCCTGGGACAGAATTTCCCAAGCAAATGAATGCAATATATCCAGTAATACCTAGTCCTAACCGAACCTCATGCTGTACACCTACGAGGACAGACACTAGCATGAATAATAAACACTAGCATGAATAACGCAAGAAAAAATCAGTCAGTAGCTATTAGTGATCTGTGTTAAGAATGGACTGAGCTGCTACCATGGGGCCCAACGAAAACAGGTCTCCAGATTGTACCTGTAGGTCCCGCAGGTAAAATAAAGCAAAATTACTGCAGCTTGTCCAGTAAGCTGCTGACATGAGGTCACCAAAAGATACCGAGTTAGCATAAGCCATGAATTCGCCAGAGCTCTAACTTCGTGGGCAGCAATACTATTCAAAATCTTATCTGGAGTAGTCAATTGTTCATAGGATAAATGAATAGAATCCATCTAGAAATGGAGTGTGGAGAAATATCCTTTCTACCTGGTGGTTGGGAAAGAAAAATTTTTTTTCTGCTCTTCTAATTCCGTGAGTTCTATGAACAAAAGTCCTAATAGCTTGAACTGGACATAGCAAAGGTTTATTGCTAGACTGATCAGAAGGCAGTAAAGCCCAGATAAGAATAGGAGGGGGAGAGGTGTCTGAAACCTGATTCTTAGCCAAAAAAGAAGCATTTGTGGTGAAAGTTACAGTATTACCTACACTGCAATAAAAATGAGGGTCCACAGACAGAGCATGAAGTTCTCTAACTCTTCTAGCTGAAACAAATGCCATCAGAAAACCCGTCTTAAATTTCAGGAACCTTCTCTCAACATGAGACAAGAGCTCAAAAGGTGCCATGGTAAGACAATGAAGAACCCAAAAGAGATTCAACTTGGGTTTAATTCGGAGAATCTTAGGTTTTTTAAGAGTGAAATGTTTCATGAGATTCCCTGAAAAGGGATTTGTGCCAATAGAAAGGTTCCTGGCAAACAAGAAAGTTTCAGACAGCATGAACGATAGCCCTTGATAGTAATAGGCTGAAGACCTTTAGTATCGAAATTGTAAACAAAGAAGTCTGCTAGTTGAGCTATAGAAAGACATTTAAATCAATATTATTGCTGATACACCAATGACTAAAGACTTGCCATTTAGCACTGAGTGCTAAACTCGTGGAAAATCTGCATGGTGTAGAAATGCACTCCATTGCCCTTCTCGAAAAACGTCTGTTTCTGAGGCAGAACCAGATAAAAGACAAGCGTGAAGATGCTGCTTTCTCACTGTGCACGAGACACGATGAGGCTGGCCCTGAGAGAGGTAGTCTGGCTGCACTATCAAGAAGGAGAGGACGAATCTGATTGACCCAAACCTTCTGAGGAGTGAGAGAGAGACCACGAGAATGATGCAGCAATGAGAGTTCCGAATTTTGTTCAGAACTGACTGAACAAATGGTGAAGGTGGAAAGGTGTAACCGTCTATCCTGTTCCAGTTGAGCCAGAAGGCATCGACTGCAAAGGCCTGAGGATCCGGACAACGGGACACGAAATTGTGTAGTTGTTTGTTCCACCTTGTCATGAATAGATCTATGTGTAGAGTGTCCCACTTGTCGCAAAGGGTTCTAACACCTGGTACTTCAGTCCAATGTAAGAGTCCTGCCCTTGCGGGGTAGCATATCAGCCAAGATGTTCACACGACCCAGAATGTACCTAACAAGAATGTGACAATTCAGTCGCTGAGCAGATAGGAGGAGATCCTTCTCCAAAAGATACATCGGAAAGGAATGAGTTCCTCCCTGATACCGTATGTAGGCAACTACGGTCAAGTTGTCTGACAGAATTAGCAGAGGTTGGAAAGGAGATTATTCCAGTGCTGGAATACTAATAGAATGACTAATAATTCCTTCTGGTTTATGTGAAACAGAGACTGATCCTCTGACCATAGCCCATTGATCTGTAGATCAAGAGGAATCAGAGTCGCCCCCTCCCCAGATCGCTGGCATCTGCTGTAATAATCCGATCTGGAGAGGGGGGATCTAAAGGAATGCCTTGAGTGAGTCAAGTCAGTTCTTGCCATCATATAGATACAGTTAAAACTAGAAGTACTGTCACAAACAGTGTGCTTATCTAGGCTTAATTGCGCATAGGAATTGCACGCATTTGCCATATCTAATGGCATCCAAAGCACGGCAGGTTCTCCTGGTTTCTCATAGCGAACACAGGCGATGTTTCTGCCAATGGACCTCCGGGTTACCCGGAGGTCCGTCGGCTGAAACATTGCCTGTGCACAGGCCATATGTAAAGAATGTGATAGCCTTACTGTGGCCATAATGCGTAGATTAACACGCAGATCTATGTGCTATTTGTGCGCATTTCATGACAGGACTTTTAGTTTTAACGGTAGATATTGAAATTGATTGTCCAAAGGAATCAACATGTCTAATGAGTCAAGATTTGGCCTTCAATTTTGAAGGAGATAAAAGTGCTTGGGCCGAAGTTGAAGTCTGCTCAGTGGAAGAGATGGGTCACTGAGTTGCAAAGCCTGATGAGGCGCAGGAACTCCCTGTTTGTAACTTGGTTTGCTTTCGAACAGGACTCGAACCATGTTGAGGTGAGAAAGAAATTCCATCCATGTGTAAATGTTTGGGATGGAACTAGATCTGATTTCTCCCAGTTGGGATGTAATCCCAGAGACTGTAGGAGCTTGAGAAGACACAGAATGTCCCTCTTCAAGAGGCACTTGTCCGCATCTCTCTGGAGAATGTCGTCCAGATAAGCTCATGACGTGACTGAAGAATGAGCCTGATGAAAGGTCACGACCTGATTCATAAGATGGGTGAATACCTACGGAGCTAATTCTTTTCCCAATCGGATTCAAGATGGCTGACTGGCAGCCATGTTGGATTTTGCAAAATACTTGTGGAGCGAACTACTTCTGCAGTTTTAGCCACATTTCCATGTAACTTCACAAAAATGATCAACATGATGAGAAGCAGTGCATGACATAATTCTTTTCCCGATCAGATTCAAGATGGCCAACTGGGGGCCATATTGGATTTTGCAAAATACTTGTGGAGCGAACTACTTCAACAATTTTTGCTGCATTGTCATGAAACTCAATATAAATGATCGACATGATGAGGAGCAATGCGTGACATAATTTTTGTCCCGATCAGATTCAAGATGGTCGACTGGTGGCCATGTTGGATTTTTTTTACTTACAAAATTTGAATGCCTCTTTCAGTCACCCACACTAGTAGAAAGCGAAACCGTGGAAAAATTTCATAACCTCCCAGCACTAATTAAAAGTACATAATTATAAGAGTCCAAAATTTAGGCTGTGCAGAACTGGCTAAATTACCAACATTTGTTTGACCCCAAACTCTTTGCCAAATGATTTGGAAGCATCTCTGACGTAAATTTGTAAATTAAGCAGTTGAAAAAATCCATTTTTCAAAATATTTCAACAAAATCACATCATGTGACCCATCACTGGAACACGCTCATTCCAGTGAGGAGGCCATATATGGTTTTGTTGAAATTTTAAGAAAAATTCGAAAAAAAAAACCAATAATTAAAATAACGACCCAAGCAAAATTGTTTATGACAATGTCTTTGACTTCTTTACGAGGAAATACAAACACTGCATTTTCCTCGGTGACTTCAATGCCAAACACCTGTACTTTGGCTGCAACAAAACCAGCCCCAATGGTGAAGCTCTCCTCGAAATAACAAAAAAAACATAACCTCCATGTGGTCATGAACGACAACTCAGCAACCTATATCAGTAACAACCCACTATATTCATCTGATATCCTCGATCTAATTATCGCCAGTGATTCCCTGATAAACCACATCGATGACCACTGGGTCGGCGATGATAACTTAGGCGGCGATCACCTCTCGGTCCATGCCTCACTGCAGCTAGGAAATGGCCCACTCAGGTACCCCCCCCCCCCACCCCCCCCCCCCCCCCCACTCTCCGCAGAAATTTTAGAAAAATTAATTGGAACCTCTACCGCGACATCATCGATGGTGAGATCGTTGTCGGTGTTGTTGTTGGTGTTGAAGGACTGGGGGACTGGCTTGCAATGAATGGCCTAGTCCCTGCAGCTGATGGTGGTGTAGTGTTCACCTCTGGTGGATTTGTGTGTAGATAGCAGTTGCCGAGCATCCATGCATCTGGCTGTAGTTATTCAAAATTACTGTTGTAGGTGTTCAGGCCTTTAAATTCATTTATTTTGGGCACACCCTTTTCCCCTAATTTGGAAACATTAAAATCATAAATAACAGCCTTATCCTGTTATGTTTTATTTGGGAGTCTATGGTCATATTATGATGGAAGGTATTCTCAAATGTAGAAGAGGCACAGAGAATTGATATTTTTTTCTTAATGCCTTCACACCAACTCTAATTTGGGTACACCTGTAAACGATGTGAAATTGGGGTAATCTAAAAGAAAGGTGTTCATGGTGCTCATATATGGTACTTGTCCCATCAGGAAGTCTTGGTGTCCGTCATCCCTGAACTTCATTCCCAGGAGATCTTTCAGTGATTCTGCGGTGCTCACCTCGCAATTGGAGTTCTGGTTGGAAGAAGCTGGAGAAGCAAGAACGGGTTCTGTGACAGGTTCGATGCCTGACTCAACTTCCTGCTCCACAAAGAGTGCTTCCACCTCAATCTCCTCTTCCGAGGAAAAGTGTGATGGGCAGGAGTTAAGACTGTTACCTGGTAAACCATCGTAATCCGGACCATCTACAGGAGTGGAGGGTACCAAGCTGGATTTGAAACGGTCACAGGTAGCAGGCATCGAGCTTACAATGCCGTGACTAGCCTCCCTCACTTCCTTGTTCCTCTTCTTCTTTTCCATGAATGCTGTCAGTTGGCGTGCATCCCATCATCTGGCCAAAGGTCCCATCTTTCTGTTTCCTTCTTGATCTCAGCAGCTCCTGTCTGTCATAATCCAGCAAGACTGAGTCACTTGGAAGGTGGCCAGTGCGGGAGGAAATCCCCCCATGAAAGGTGCTACACCTCTCCAAGGACGTCAGTTCAGTTTCTTTCTCAAAATCCACTGTCAGGTGAATGTTACCCTTGTGCACCTGGTTACTGGTAGTAAGAATATCCTTCACTCTGACCAGTGTTTCTTGGATTACAAGTGGGAGCTCCATTGTCAAGTTGTTAGCACTTCAGAGTCCAATGAACGATAACCGAAGATGTGTGATGAGGGTATCATTGGATAATATACGAATTGACACCAGATTCATATATGACTGACTAGTGTTCAACCAATGATCGGAACAGGCCACCACAGTTGGCCAATTGTGAGCAATCAGATGACAATCGCAACGGCTCCTGGAACATCGGTTCAATCGATTGTTGACAAGCATTTTGTGATTATTCATAATCCGCATTTTATTATCTTCTGCAATTGTTTAATCTCTCTAGATGCCCATTTACAAGATATACATGATAAATGACATGTAAAGCTTACAACAGAGCGTAATTGCGGCAATAGCCAGTTAATACTGGAAAAGTGAAGGTTGTACTCCTCTGACTCAGGCCACAGTAAAAATTACCAGTTGTGCTCACATGGGTGATAAATGTGGCTCTGAGACCCATCTTTATGCCCCCCCCCCCCCCCCCCCAAATGCATGTGACTGGTAATTTTTCTGGACCTGAGTCAACGGAGTTTAACACAATGAAATATGTTCAATTTAATGTAGTTCTTTCGAGTCTCGACTTATCTAGTAGTGAACAGACTGAAACACTGCAAAATATGTTCAATTTAATGTAGTCCTTTGCAAGCCTCGACTTGTCTAGTAGTACACGGTATTACAATCGGAATCGGGTGATTGCGAACTCAAATAACCAATAATCGGTCAACAGCCATTTTTGGTAATCAGTTGAACACTATGATTGACACCAGACAAATAACTGAGAATGACAATCTCTTTTTTGAAGGTGTGGTTAATATGGAAATAACAGTGTTGAAAGCTGACATTTGTCAGATGGTAAAAAGGAGGAACTAGTGAATGAGACTTATTTGCTAATATAAGCAAACAAATATGTTTTGACAAGCGTCAGTTGACAAAATATAAAAGTCTTGTATACAATTGTTTCTTTTGTAATCAGTGACAATAACATGACTCAGTAATTAAATAAATTTATGCTTATTGACTGCCTGGAAGTGTTTTAACAAGAGTTTACATTAACAATAGGGAATTGCCTTTGCGTCAGTGTTTCTCTGGCTTATATTTTTATGGCCACTTTTTGTATCAACACTCTGTTCTGACAGGGATTAACCATCTCATCAATCATGCATTTTACCCAAGTGGTTGGTACTAAGTAATGACTAAGTCTAATGTTCATATAGTTTCACAAACATATTCACTCTATAATTGAAGATGTCACGAGCATCTTCCCTATCATTACACGTTAGATATCAGGCCTGGCATTCTGAAAAATTTTGGTGAGCTAAAAATCGCTCTCCTGAAATGATCTAGGAGAGCTAATGGCTCTCCTAATTTTTTTTTAGTTTAAACTTTATTTATTTTAAAACTTCAAAGTCAAATAATGCAAAAATTGTTACACACAATGATGTGGATTCGGCAGGAAGCTATAAGCTTATACAAGGCCGTTTCCACCCAGAACAAGATTACAAAGAGTTACAAATGTCAATGGCAGGTATGAGTGACTTTAGTCTTAAGTCTTAACAGTATTTGTACACATTTCACAAGCGTCAGTAGTCGAGCTCACCCATCATCTCCCGAGGGCCCTTGCCTCCCGTACACCAGATTAACCCCTTGCCAACACGGATAGAATACGACAGTTGCACAAAAGACGTCTTGAACCACTATACAGTTTTATTTTCTATTCAAAAACACAGTTCTTGGCCTCCATTGGAGCGAGCTCGAGATCGTTTTTTTTTGACATGGAAGGCAGTTGAACCATGATATATCATATGAATGCAGTTCAATACTGTGACCAGACATGCTCTACTCACAAAGTTGCATTGTGTAATTTGGATAGTTGTAATACATGTTACTTCGAAAGTTACTCAATACTGTATTCAAGTCGTCGGTCCTGACGACTCACAACTGTCACAAGCCAATCATGGTTCAACTTCATCCCCTTCAAGTTCATCCCATCAGATAAATTTTGAAGTTCAGTTCATTGCACCTGAGCCAGCTGTACAGTACATGATGCTAATTGAAGATTTTCTAAATGGTTCTGGGATAACACAATTTTTTATCTTCAATTCTTTTATTCATCGCATTCGAAATTACTCTTGATGCGGTAAATAAAAAAAATGTGAACACTCTTAGACGAGGATGGCTTTCGGAAATTGTACGTCAATAGTCATGCCTATCGAATTTGTGTTGCGGGAAGACCGTCACTCCACATGGTTATCACTTAATTTATGTTCTTTGATTATCCGATGTCGTTTAATAGGAATATAAGTTGGTTTTGAAATGGGGCAATGTTTGAATAGTAATAGAAACTGTACATAAAAAATGAAACCAATCAAATAATTCTCGTGGGCAGGTGATGGTGATGTTTCGAATATTAGCGGAAATTCACAAAAAATCAGATTGATAATCTAATATCATGACAACCGAAAGTGAAAGTAAACACACCAGAGGTTTATAAATAGCCTGTGTTATGCTGTTCAGTGATGCTTCCTGTAACTGACGAAAGATGGCGTTGTGATACAGTAGTCACCAAAATAAATTGAGATTTTGAGCGACTTAACCCGCGAATCATCCCAAGCCAAAGCGTGTACATTGTCACACCAGGAACTAAGGAAGTAATAAACTCTGTTGTTGGAGACGTTACGATATCCACCATGATGCATGGAAACTAATATTTGACAGTGATATTGATAATGCTTTAATGTTATTTCAAGTTAACCCAGGTTAACCATAAGATTTTCTGCAGACACTTTGCCTGCAATGGTTATCTTTGTGCACCCAGGAGAGCGAAATTTCGCAGACCTTAATGTTTCTTGGTGCACGTTAAGGCGATGGGAAAAAATTTCGCACCTGAAAACGCCAGGCCTGAGATATATTTCATTTTTCAAATGAACTGACGACTCAGAATCATGGTATCATGTGTTCAAGATAAACTATTGTTACTCACGATATACCGGTAATTATTTTTCATGGAAGACATTCAACTGGTGAAGATTTCAATACCAGTACTACCGGTATTATGGCGGTATATCATAATAGCCCTACTCACACTTGCCAAGAAATAATGATAATGATGGCTGAATAATAGTGATAGCCTGCTTTTTCTACTGAAATTAATTACAGTGATGATATTTTCACTGTATGTCTCATTGTCAAATAATAATGATGGCCAACATTTTTCTCCCAAATTAATAATAGTATCATCACTATTATGCAGCACATGGGTGTATAGTTATACAATTCATAAAAGGTTGCAGATGTTGAGTGATTAAGCACTGTGTATGTTCCTTGTAAAATGAAACTAACTAGCACATCAATAACAATGTCGATCAAGCCATCAATCATTACCAATGAATGCCAATACAACTGCCATCAACTTGATCAAGGCGACAAACCGTTCACTCAAGTTTGAAATTGAAGGGAAATACCATTCAATCCACGTTTTTCTTATTTACATGTAAATATTCTGTTGTATAAATTCGATTTTTCAGTAATCGTCCAAAGAACGGTTTGACTTTAGACACCGCGACTTTGACAATTAAATAAATGCTATTAGAGTTGGCTTTATCGGTGCATTTCGGTATTCAGTTGAATTGACACAGAACACGAAACATGGGAACATGTTCCCAAATTTCAGTACGTAACAGTTTTTGCGTCATTCGTCAATTATTTCAACCTGTAGCGAATGTGTTTGCAATTATCACATTTAATTTCGTCCGCAGAACAATTCTTTATTTTTTTTCTTAAGCTTCGTACACAGGTAATCTGTTGGATGAAAATCAAGATATGTTTGTTGATAACTTGGTTGCGGCCATGTTGAAGCTTTTCTGCTGTTTATGATTGGTTGACGCCGTTTCACGTGCGAAAGGTTATTGTTATGACGATGGAGGTCAGTATATGGAGTAAACAAAAAACGCATGCTTTCGCAAACATCCTTCACTCCATCCCTGTAACTTAGTGTAAGTGGTCATCCACCTCCGGGGAGGCGAGCGTTGGTCCTGCGTCCCACCTCTAGCCCTTTTTTGTAAAGGCCACTAGTGCGCATTAAGACCCCGGCCAAATTGATTAACATGCAGGCTTGCCCCCGAACCAGGGAAGTTCGGGTCTTTCTTTGGGTGGGAGCGGTCATCCTAAACACCGAAATGACACCCAAAATTAATAGTTTTAGCCCCCAAATTGGGTTTAACACCTAACTAGAACGCGGATCGTCATGATGAATGACAATTTGCATGTTTCGTTCCAACTAAACTGAAAAATCGGCGGGTATTGAAACTCCTGAGGGTGTGTGTTTCGACAATGCAGTAGCCGACTTGATTGGCCGAAATTTTACTGAGACTCATCACTGAATACTAACTAATCCCATTGTTTGTTGATTGAAAACAATCGGCTAAACATAGGTTGATGTTCATAAAAAACGGAAAGTGTAATGCTGTTGTAGTGATTAGTCCATATCCCCTCATTACGACTAATAAAGCTTGGCTAACACCACCTTAAACTTCAAACCCTAACCTGGTTACTTCTGAGGGAGTGATATAATTGGTGTTTTCACAAAATTCTTCATTTAATTTATTTAGTTATTTTTTCTTGGGTGCCGGGGGCTATTTGGAATTTCCGAAGGATTACCAGATACCTCATATATTACACACGGCATCCCATTTCCCAGAAGGCTTGATGGATGACTCCCGGTTTTTCAGAACTAAATAGTTGGAGCTTTCTCCACTCTTTTTTTTTTTTTTTTGGTAACCGCTATGGTCAATATACCGGGAGGGCGCTACCGAATCAGACGTGCCAGGAGCCGAACAATCGAGTGACGATATGTGAGCTCGTCTAAGCTATACCACCCGCTCGAGAAAACTGATAAACGAGCTTGGGAGACGACTAACATAAGCTATCAGATTTCTGTCGAACCCCTCCCTTACATAGCTACCTATATCTGTTTGCATATCTTTGTTATTTTTTGTTCTATTGTATTTTATGTTGCTTATTCTTTCATCGTTTCTTGTGAAATGAATACAGTTAACAAATTCTTGAATAAATATTGTTTGGGTTTTTTTTTCTCTTCGTCCATTCAGTTTGCCTTGGCACAACATTTGGCTCGCCCTACCGTGGCGGACTCAAACATTTACCATCGCCATGCCGAAAGCGACTGGAGCCCCCCCCCCCCCCTCTCTCTCTCTCTCTCTCTCTCTTCTCTCTTGGAGTTTTGATGGCACTCCAAAGGTGAACTGCAGGGAACCAATAACCGCCTGGATACCTCTTCAGATCTCATTTGAGGCAACAAGTAAGGTAGGTCTGTGTAATCCAAGCAAAACAAAATAAGGTTAACCGGATCGCAAGGGATTTTTAAATCCCACATCGTCCCTGCGCGCCTTCCGCGCACTAAAACCTTTCATTCATTCAACTTCTTCATGACTCCTTAAATGCTTGCTTGCTCATCGCCATCACTTTTTTTGGGTTATTTATTTATTAATTTTATTTTATTATTCTTTTTTTTTATTAATTTAATAATTTTATTTTATTTATTCTTTTTTTTTGGGGGGGGGGGGGTGGGGCGGGAGAGGCCATTTGGAATTCCCGAAGGATTGCCAGATACCTCATATATTGCATACGGCATCCCATCCATCTCCCAGAGGGCTTGATGGAGGACTCCCGGTTTTTCAAAACGAAATAGTTCTGAACTCCTTTTTGTAACCGCTACTGTCAATATACCGAGGCCGCTACCAAACCGGCGTTTCCGTTTGGTTTTCTTTTCTCTTCTTCCATTCAATTTGCCATGGCACAACATTTTGCTCGCCCTACTGCGACACACTCAAACCTCTACCATCGCCATGCCGAAACCGACTGGAGGAGCCCTCTCCTTCACTCCCTTGGAGTCTTAATGACACTCCAAACGTAAACTGTAAGGAAACTATTACCGCGAGGATACCCCTTAAGATCTCATTTGAGGCAATAGGTAAGCTGGGTCTGTGTCATTAAAAGTGAAACAAAATAAGGTTAACCGGGTCGCAAGGGATTTTTAAATCACCAGACCCATAAATCAAAAGGTGTCTTCCTTAATCATAGGCGAACATTTGTGTAAATTTGACCGAGGTGCGTCGAATAGAATTAAAGTTATTTCTCGAAAACCACTTGTTTATTCCGGCTCCCCCTCGCCGCCCACCCGCCACTTCATCAAACTATAAGTGGAGTCTGTCTTCGTAAAAACGCCACTAAAAAGAGAACTATCAAAAAGGGTATGATTACCCAAACATATTCAGAAAAAAATGATTCCCATTGGGTATTTGTTCCCTCGTCTTGGTTTATTAGCAGACTTGCCTTCAGTCTGAACCATCACGAGGCAGCTAAATAAACCGAGGTTGTTACGTAAATTTCAAAGACATGAAAATGATATAATCAGTGAGAAAGGCATATCTCCTATACAAAATCCTCCGACCCACAGTCCCCTTCAGGTTCACAAGGAAAATTGTTGGTACGAAATGTCTTTGAACTGCCAACCGTTTACTGACTTTTTCTGAGTATCGACAGAACAAGCGGGGAAGGCAAATCCCTCTGCCTCAAAGTCCTTCTCGGTTTGACAAAAAGTATTGCTGTTACGAAATGTCTTGGTACGAAACGTCCTCTGGACGAAATGTCAAGAAACATATAATATCCGCGACTTGACATTTTGAATTGCTAACTGCTTTCTGACTGCACACTTCGAATTTCTAACTGCTTTCTGACTTCACATTTCGAATTGCTAATTGCTTTCTGATTGGACATTCTGAATTGTTAACTGTTTGCTGACTCCACAATTCGAACTGCTAACTGCTTTCTGACTTCACATTTCAAATTGCTAACTGCTTTATGACTTCACATTCTGAATTGCTAACTGCTTACTGACTGTTTTCTGAGTACCGAAAGAACAAGCGGGGAAGGCAAATCCCCCTGTCTCGCAGTCCTTCTCAGGTTTACAAAACGTGATGTTGGTACGAAATGTCTAGGCACGAAACGTCCTCAGGGCGAATCGTCAAGACACATCTAATATCCGCGACTTGACATTTTGAATTGCTAACTGCTAACTGCTTTCTGACTTCACATTTCGAATTGCTAACTGCTATCTGCTTGCTGACTTCACATTTCGAATTGCTAACTGCTTGCTGACTTCACATTTCGAATTGCTAACTTCTAACTGCTTGCTAACTTCACGGACCCCTTTGAAACGCGAGGAGTCCGCAATAAGGGCGGCCGATCGTGAAAAGGAAGTGAAAGGTCTGAGAGGGAAGTTGAAAGGCAGGCTGAGAGTGAACGTGAAAAGGGTGAGAGGCAGGGCGAGATTGAAAGGGAAAGGGCCGAAAGAGAACACGAGAGAGAGAGCTCGAATTGATAAGAGCTAGGGCCCAAGTTCAGGAAACCAACGGGAGTCAAGGGGAAACGAACGGGGGTGGTCATGTTAGGACCCCTTTCCCAAAACACACTAAATTCTCAGAGGGTTCTGATGATATCGATGCATACCTTCAAAGCTTTGAAAGGTTTGCATCGTGTCATCAGTGGCCTGAGGATTCATGGGGAGTAAACTTAAGCCCATTGTTAACGGGGAAATCCTTGCAAGTATATGTAAGTATGCCTCCTGCTTTGGCAAATGATTATGGTGAGCTAAAGAAAGCTATTTTAAAGAGGTACCAGCTCACCGAAGATGGATTCCGGGATAAGTTCAGGGAATGTAAGCCCGAGAGAGGGGGACGTGTATTCCACTTTGTGGCGCGGTCCACTAGGTATTTTGACCGCTGGGTTGAGTTGTCGGAAATCAACGAAAATTTTCCGTCCCTCAAAGATCTGCTCATCCGAGAGCAGTTTATTTCAACTTGCGCCCCAGAGTTGGTCCTCTTTGTAAAGGAGATGAGGCCAAACGGTGTTGATGAAATGACTAAGGTAGCCGAACAGTACTTGGAAGCCCAGGGGGGTAGTCCCGACAGGGAAGATTTGGGGGGGGGGGGGGGGCAGGTTGCAAAGGCACCGGTTAGGATTAACCTCCCAGAGCCGGCTGGCAACAGGGGTAATACTGGGCCACAGAGCCCTAAAGAATCGTCTTGTTTTGTTTGTGGGCGGAAGGGACACCTAGCGAGGGCCCGTTGGAAGAAAACTCCTCCCACCAAGCCAAATGGCGGACCCCATAGTAATGGAAGGAGGGACCCTTCACCAAAGAATTGGAGAAACGGAGGTAGCGGCGGTCCGACCTGGGACAAAAGGCAGATGGCCGCGTTTTGTTAGACAGTTGGGCCAGAAAGTAGTCCACTCCGGGATGCTATTGAAAAGGGGCAGCTCGTGTTAGAGGGTGGAAAGGTCCTCCCTATAATTAGTGGATGTGCGAGGAAGTCCCAGCCTCAGATGATGGAGGGAAAATGCCCGTGTACCCGGGGTATGTAAGTAAACATTAAGTGTAGATGTTTCGCGACACGGGATGCAGTAGCGAAGCAGTGCGTATGCAACTAGTCAAGGACGACCAGCTATTGGGCCGCGACCACATGTGCATGCTGATCGATGGCACAATTAGGAGGTTCCCCCTTGCGGGGGTGAGGGTCGATTCCCCTTTCTATAGCGGTGAGGTAGAGGCAATGTGTATTGAGGCGCCCATCTATGACCTCGTGCTTGGGAACATACCCGGGGTATGTTCAGAACCCGACATGACATGGTCGGAGAGGAAGGCACCCAAATGGGCATCGCGGGCGGTCACCCGAGCCCAAGCCACAGATGCAAAGCGGCCGGTAAAATTACTGGAGAGACCACTGGAGTTGAGTAAGGAGACACAGGTAGAGTGCACAATAGAGGCCCCAAAGGTTAGCCCTTTGACGACGGAAGTCAAGGGAGTGGCTTAACGGAAGCAGCCAATGTATGTGGACAAGAGGAGGCATAATGAGGGTCGGCACGTGAGTAGACCAAAGGTTATGAACTTTTGGGTCGCTCAAAAGGTGACCGTGCTCCGGCCGACACGGTTAGGTAGATCGCGGTTACAGTGGGAGGGGGCCAAAGGCTGTAACAAAAATAATGGGCAACGATCATTACCGAGTGGACATTGATGTATGTGGAGTAGTTTACCACGCAAAGGTTTTGAGGAGATGCCAAAACATAAAGGACACTGAACCCACGCGAACAATGGAGGGAGGTACGTTGGGCCAGGAGAGGCCACAAGAGGTGGCTGGAGTAGCCACAAAATAAATGGTAGCAGAGATGTAGAGGTAGGAGGGGCCCAGGAACGTGGAGTGGGGCACCCAAAGAGAGATTGACAGGAGTTAATCTACAGAGTGTTGCATTTAAGGCAGCGAGCTCTGGTACGGCTGGCATCGCCTGTGGGCATGTAGATGTTGGGCGTGAAGATGAGTGGGGTACTTGGTGGAGGATGCGCCCAAGGAATAGGTCTCTGTGGAAGGGACAGAAGAGCTCTCTAGGGCATAGTAAGGGTCCAACCACATATGGAAGTATTTAAAGTTAGTGCCTAACAAGGCAGGTAACCCGCTGACGGACATGAGCCGGGCGGGGGCACCCCATCCAAGGAGGGGTGGCAAGTTAGTGAGATAATGGGAGTTGAGCCAAGGGGGGCCATCGGCTGGCTTGGGTCAGGGTGGATACCCCTTGCCAATAATATTTTGTTACGCAAGTGTTGCGTGAGTGTATATAGATACAGGTGTATGTATGATAGAGTAGTATTATATTTTGCGATGTTGAGAGGGAGAGTGAGTGTATAGTGGGACCTGTTGGCTGCATGTGTACCAACGGACCACCTCCTATTGCGTGCCAGTGCAGTGGAAGAGTGCGCACGAGTTTATGTGGGATGAGGATAGACTCATGCGTTCCAATGGGGAACCGAGTCAAAGTACTGGGAGTTTTTTGTGGTGCGCATCAGTGTGCGCATGCGTATGACTGTGTGTGTGAAAATTCTGAGTATATTGGTGTAATAGTAGAGCAAGACTATGAGATAGCTCTAAGAAAGAAGCGTGAACGTGGATGCACGTGAATGCTACCCCCTTGGTGTTTTCTGAACAACTGAGAGTATGTTCCTTTGTGGGGGGGGGGGGGGGGGGGGGGTGTCAAGGTGATAGCTAAAAGTTGCGATTTTCTTGTTTAAAAGTGTAGATATTTTCGATAATATTTCTGGCTCGGTTAAATGTAAAGATAGGTATATGACGGACCCCGAAAACCGATTTGTCACTCGAACTCTTGTGATTAAGTATGAAATTTGATGTCCATTTTGTTGAACGCTACATGGGCTATCAGATAACTGATCAAACAAGTATTCTCCGGTTGTCATTATCTGGGTAATTAAAGCCAGTTAAAATGTAATTGTTGGAAACCAGTGCATCATACATGTTCTCGACACACACCCATATTACGTGTCATCCTGTCCGTCGTGGGTTTGAATTACCGATTATTCACGGGTAATTTGAAATTAAACAGTTTAATCGTGTTCTGGCCGTTTCAGACAATCATTAAAATGTCTAGTTGTTTCAAAAGAGGCATATCATTCAAACAAATCACCAGCTGCTGGACAGCAGAGAAGAATCGTACTACAAAGTATCTACTAGAAAACTGTAGATCTGAAAACTAATACAATTGATTAATTCTCTCATAGTGTCATTTCTAGCGATGACTTATGTGGTATCTCTCGATAAAGTACAAAATGACGTCTCATTTGACTTTGTTACTCTGCTTAACCATGTGATCAACAGTGTTTCCGATAATGATCCCATTACTCCACTCCAGTCCGATGGCAACAGTTGCAAATCCTACTCATCTGAAACATTTTCCTCATTAATCGACACGAATAGGAAGTCCTTTGCCCTCCTTAACATTGAATGCAGAAGCTTAAATGCTAACTTTGAACACCTACAGAACCTTATATGTGACCAAAAAAAGATGAAAACTTATTCGACATCATAGGGTTGACCGAAACATTCAGTGTGAAGGAAGGCGTTTCTTACGTCTTAAATGGTTACCACCCACTTGTATTACGTTCTCGCCCTGATGGCGATGACTGTAGAGGAGGTGTCGGGGGCGTTTATTAAAGATTCCATACCTTTCAAAATCAGAACCGATTTGAGTATTTTTATCCCTCATGTGTTCGAATCATTATTTATCGAACTCACTGGAAAAAAAACACATGAATTGTAGGAATTATATATCTACCCATGCAATACTGCACCAAAAGGTGACTTAGACTTGTTTTTATCCGAATATTCAAATCTACTTGACAAAATTAACTCAGAGAATAAAACAACCTATCTTATGGGTGATTTCAATATTGATCTGCTCAATTTTAATCAACATTCCAAAACTAATCAATACTTAGAATCGTTATTTACTACTGGATTCCTCCCTAGGATAACCAAACCGACGAGAGTTACTAGCCACTCGGCAACAATAATTGACCATGATATTTTCTGCAATAAAGCAAGTCATAACACTACTGGAATAATCATTGCAGATGTTAGTGATCACTTTGCCACTTTCTGTATCGAAAATCTCCAAACGACCCATCTCAAAAACATTACCTGTCCTCCTAAAAGAATTTTCAACACTAGGAATATGAATACATTCAAACATCTCCTCTCCGAATCAGATTTCAGCAATGTATCGCTAGAGTCCAGTTCCAATGAAGCTTATGAGAAATTTCTCGAAACCCTCAGCACAGCGTTTGATCAAGCCTTTCCATTGACGTTGTTAAAAATCCCCAACAGATACATAAAACGAGAACCTTGGATGACCTCCGGACTTCTCCAATCTTCAATAAACAAACAGAAATTACTTACTAAGAAATACAAATTCCCAACTGACGAGAATATTACTCGTTACAGAACTTATTGCAAAGTTTTCAACCAACTTTTACGAAAACAAAAGAAAAACTATTATAGCCAGTCCATAATAGAAAACAAGGGGAACATTAAGAAAACTTGGGAAATTCTTCGCAAGGCAATAAAAAAGTCAGACACCCCTCCTCCTCTACCGTCATCATTCATTGATAATAACGTGGAGTTATCCAACCCCAAACAGGTTGCTGAAAAATTCAATAACTATTTCATAAATATTGCTAAACGAGTAACCCAAAACATGGAAGGACCAACACACCACTTCGCTGAGTATCTTAAAAGTAGTGTTTCCAACTCATTTTATATACTACCAACATGTACCGATGAAGTGATATCCGTAGTTAGATCCTTGCCTACAAAAATATCCACTGGCCTGGATAACATTTCCCCCAAACTACTTAAAGGCATAATACATGAGATAGCCGTTCCCTTGACACATATTTTTAACGCTTCATTTTTAACAGGAGTTGTACTATCCAAAATGAAAATTGCTAAAGTAATACCAATTTTTTAAACTGGTGATAGGCAGTCCTTTGCAAATTACAGGCCTATAAGTATCCTCCCTTCTTTCTCTAAAATTCTGGAAAAGTTAATGCACAAAAGGTTAATGGACTTTTTAGATGCAAATGACATAATCTACAATTTCCAGTTTGGTTTCAGAAGGGGCCATTCAACTTTTCACCCGATAATGCATCTTATCAATTGCGTTTCAACAACGAACAACAAAGTAAGCAAGGACTGCACCTTATCCATATTCCTTGACTTCTCAAAAGCATTTGACACCATTGACCATGAAATACTCGCACGTAAACTCGAGCATTACGGAGTTAGGGGCATAGCAAATGCCTGGTTTCAAAACTACCTATCAGGAAGGTCTCAATTTGGTCAATTTACGAATGAATCCTCCGATCTGCAAAATGTTACGACCGGTGTTCCCCAAGGTTCTGTACTCGGCCCACTCTTATTTGTGCTATATATCAATGACTTATCCCAATCGACTGATATGAATGTTTTGTCCTTCGCGGATGATACAACTGCTTATACATCAGGAAATAATCTTAACTTATTGACTGAGAGGACAAACGACGAATTAACGAAAATCAGTGACTGGTGTCTTGCCAATAAGCTTTCACTGAATGCTAACAAAACCAATGCTTTACTTCTTCATCCACCAAATGATAATTATAATAATAGCCATGTACAGACACAAAATCACAAATACTAATAAAAAATAAAAACATCACAGTAGCAGGTAATGATCGCGAAAAGAAATCAGTAAAATTTTTAGGTGTTAACATAGATGAAAATCTCAAATTTAATCACCACGTGGCAGCTGTTCGTATAAAATTGTCTAGAGCTATTTATATCCTGAATAAAGTGGAAAAAAATTTGCCAGTTGACACTTTACGTGTACTCTATTTTACGTTATTCCAAAGCCACTTAATTTATGGAATCGCTGTATGGGGTAACACACCTGCAACAAAACTAATTCTGAATTGGCAGAAAAAAGCAGTGCGTATAATAGCAAATAAAAAGTTTAACTCTCATACCGATCCTCTCTTTAAACATTTGAAAATTCTTAAATTCACTGATCTTTACAAATTGCATTCACTACTATTCATCTACGATTGGACTCAAAAAACTCTCCCTGTCAGTTTTAATAATACATTACAAGTGTACGAAAACCCTTTAGGCATAAATACCAGACAGTGTGGGAATCTAACTACACAAACCCCGCACTCAGTTCTCAGCCGTTCTTCCCTACTTCTCTTTCCCGAAATTATGGAATGACACTGATTCAAGATTAAAACTCCTCCCCGCGTGTTATTTAAAAAAACACTGACCAATCAGTTCATAAACGCTTATAGTGACAACATAAATTGCTCAAATCCAAGATGTCCCGACTACTCACATAACTAGTTCGTCTAGGGTGGGGGGGGGGGGGGTCTTACTTTTCCCGTCCCCAAATGTCTATGGTTTGTGCAACTGTACATATCCTAATCCGTACTACTAAAATGGAGGAATAACGAAATTTATTTTTCACGTTGGAAACAAAGTTGATCACAAGGTCAGAATAACTAATCTAACAGTGGAGCTACAATGTCAAAATAAACCAACACTGTTCTGAACTATTCAAATTAACCATCTATTGTCCAGATCCACCTTTCTTCTAAAAAATTGTCATTCGCCGTATTTGACATTTATATTTTGTTTAATTTTGTTTTATATGCCATGTTTTTTTTCTGTTTTTTTCGAGGGGATGACAGGAAGACAGTCGCAAGACTATGTCATCCCCCACAGTATACATCTACTCATTTCTCAAATCATGTAACATAATTTTCTTTTAAAACGTACTGTATTTATATTCTGTGAAATAAAGTGAATTGAATATCTTACCAAGCCAGGAGAGTTCCGAGACATGTTGCCAGACATCACAGAACACGTGCTCATACTAATAAAAGTGTCCAAGAAATGTCAAGCGAGTGTAACTCAAACAAAATACGTATTAATATCTCTATCTATATCGAATTACAAAGCACTCGTTAAATCAAAATTAATATGTTTAAACTTTGCGTTCCGACTGTACAAAGAGTGGAGCAGAATTCTGAGGGGCAGTTGGCCTGAGGGCACTAAGAGAAGGTCCGAGTTTAGCCTTGGTCGTCGAGGGTCATAGGCACCGAGATTGACAGTCCGCGTATTGTCGTAACCATGTGAGGACTGTAAGGAACCGATAGTAGTTTGCTAACGGTTGCGGACCGTAGTAGCCAAAGAAGTAAAAGTTGTAACGTTGAGGTCTGGAAACCGTATTAAGAGCTCGAGTAAGCGCCTGAATAGATCGAGAGAGATAAGATAGTTTTAGGCGGTGCGAGTATTGGTGATGTTGAGAACACTTTGCAGAATATTTTTATGCGAGCTTTGTTAAGTATATATCTGAAGGCGAAGAATGACTTAACCCCGTGAGAACCAGGCAAGGCGCAAAGTGATCGTGAACTGTGGTAGACGCCGATTGATTTGTGATTGAACTGTGAAAACGCTGATAGAGTCACACAAGCAGAACATTACATGTGTTAAGTCCGAATGACTGTGAAGTTAACCCTGCGAGGAGGAAGCAACGAGAAGTGAATAGACACTTTGTATGTATCACAAACCGTGAGAAAGTGAAGATGATGTAAGGTTGATCCAGCGGACACAGTTAGCTGTGGGAGACATCGAGCCCAAACGGATAGGGCATTGATAAGGTGGCAAGGTTTACGTTCGAACTGGGATTCAGACGACAGTCATTGGCTTTTCCTCCATCATGTCGAACATCAATTTAACCCCTGTAATCCTGCGACATTGTTTTATAGAAGGCAAGCCATACGTAGGCAGAGTATGCTTTGCCTGTATGAACATTGTTATTCTGAGACAAACGTGAGGGAGAATTCAATTCCATTGGTGGCGGCTGCTTGTGTGAAAAGCGTCAACTAAAGCGACAATAAGCTAGCGGCAGTGTGACGGCAGTAGTAGAGGGACATTCCGTCACATGTTAGAGCAGAGGCGTCCGATAACATGACAATACGCTAGTGGCCGTACGACGGCAGTGAAGGGGTGAAGTGAAAAGGCGACCAAGGAACCAATACCAGCGAAGAGGAGGAAAAAACAGCGACAACAGAGAATGCGGGTCCGCAAGTGACTCAAAAACTGTGTGGGTAGGGGGTGATTGACGTTTTGTTTTCCTCATTCTTTTGGATTCTATGTAAGTCACACGTTATCATATTTATTTTATATATATGTATTAAAATTGTTGTTTTCAGTGAACCCCTGTTGATTTGTGCTTTTCGAGGAAAAGTTATTAACCCCTTCAGGATAAGAACCACCCCAACAAAAGTGAAACGGGCGGGTTCGTCACGGCGAGACATACCTTCACGCACGGATTCAGGCAACACTCTTTGAGTTTTGCTGAATCCGCGGCGTGAATCTATTTCTTCCAGCAACGACAAATCCCAGTTTCCGTCAGGGCCGTGGGGGACCTCTGGTCTCCTGCGCAACCCACTAGGTATTCACCTAGATGGCTACTATCAACATCAGCCATTTTAAATGGCGGCGCAAATGGAGAAGAAGAAAGGCGTTTCTCGGTAGGGATGGGAAATTGCGCTGTTGAGTACGTTAAAATGCCCAGATCTGGTGGTGATATGCACTCATGTTTGTTCAAGTCGATCAGAAAATATCTCGGGAAAAGATTTCGATAAAAATGGGCAAGATCTGGACATTTCAACGTACTCAACAGCACAATTTCCCATCCCTACTGAGAAACGCATTTCTTCTTCTCCATTTGCGCCGCCATTTAAATGGCTGAAACTGATAGCAGACCTCTAGTGAATACCGAGTGGGCTGCGCAGGAGACTAGGGGACCTTCTAAACACCTGAGTTACCCGGAATTTCCCAGAATTATCCGGGATTACTCCAAATAAGGCCATTTTGATTATAAGATTGGTATGATGAGTCTAATCAGGAGTACACTACAGCCTAAAAAATTCCCAGGTACAGGACTTGGAACTGGAACGATTGTCCATTCTTAGGAATGACGGAAAACGAAACGCAAAAGAGTGTTGTGCATACTGAATGCAACTGAATGCAATGCGAGTGGTGTGTGCGAGGCGATAAATAATAATCAAATACAGAAAAATCGCTGATCCTGTGTTTATCGCACTCTTCTCATAGCTGGCGTAGGATACACATAAAATAAACTTTATACAGTATTGAAAGGTTTGCCTACACATATCTGTCTATCTGTCTAAACAAGAAAAGATCTCACTGACTTTTGTTTTCACAGCAACCTACAATGAAATATTTCAGAGTTAATGAGTTACTCGTAAAAACCCACCAATATTTCTATAACAAATACAGAACTAAGCGCAAGGAAAGTGACAATAAGCCATTTGGGTGATGCTTATGACGGTAGTAGGAGAGGGATGAACCAGGGCTGTTTGGGGAACCCCGGAAGAGACGTCATGTCACGTGACCCAGTGGCGCCATGTTTGGTTGTCATGGTAACCCGTGTGAGCAGCCATTTTGTGACGTCTTCCCCACAGTGATAGGTGGTCCCAGTGCGCATGCGCAGCGCGTATTGTTAGGGTGGTAGTGTTTCCGTGGGCCATTTTGTTTACTGAGGCTGCCATCTTGGTTTCTATGGTAGCACGTGATTGCTATGTGACCCAAAGGCCTACAATAAAACAGGGGTATGTTCGGAGGGTATGTTCGATTGAATCTAAGTATCACGAATTACCAAAATAAACGACAATCCCTTCAAATCACCGAAATGACCTTATTTACTGCAGATTCCCCATTTTATCGCGGCTTAGCACGTAGTATTATAGTACCGAGTGACCCCGGGGGAAGTTCGATTGAATAGGAGTGATTTTCCGGCTTGGATTTTGCCCTTGAATCCTCCTTTAATTCGTAGAATTACCACAAACAACCCGACAAGTTATACTATTTCGAATTCTTTCAGAATTCTCTACTTCTATCTATATATGCAATAGTTTTCGTTTACCTGACCATGTTCCTTTGTCCTGGAGTATACTCCAGTACAGTAGAAGAGTCTATCAACTGGAACAGCTTAGCTTATTATTACTATATTTAGCTTTTCTGGTTTGTTCTTGTCAGTTCTTACCCTATTCCGAGTACTCTTGTTGTTTCATTTATTTAGATCGCCCAATCAGTTCACTTTACTGGCGCTAACCAATCTATAAGCAGAGTTATCTCCCTTCTGTATAACAGCAGCCTATATCATTCCCAAAGCCAATAAGATATCGAACAGTTACTGAAAAGTCATTGCTCGAACGACTCGAAGTTCATCGAGCAAATGAGCTATAGAGCAATTGCTCATTCGAGTGACTCGCACATACGATTCAAAGCCTCATTTCTGAAAAAAGGGATTCTGCTAACCCCCAACGATTCCCAAAAAGGGATTATGTAAGTAGGATACCTAGAAACAGGGTTGATGATTTTCCCAGTGAGCTACAGCTCATTTGCTCTATAGCTCATTTGCTCGATGAGCTTCGAGTCGTTCGAGCAATTGCTCATGGAGCAATTCCTCTCCTGTCTCTTTAGCTTATTTGGGAAAATCCTACTTACGGAATCCCTTTTTTGAAAATAACTGGTCTTAGGCACCCCTTTTTCTGAAATGAGGTGAAGAGTCGTATGTCCGAGTCACTCGAACGAGCAATTACTCATTAGCTCATTTGCTCGATGGACTTTGAGTTGTTCGAGCAGTATGTGGAATCACTCGATCGAGCAATTGCTTTAAGGCTCATTCACTTGATAGGTTTTGAGTCGTTCGATTGCTCTATAGCTCATTTGCTCGATGAGCTTCGAGTCGTTCGACCAATTGCTCATGGAGCAATTACTCTCTTGGCTCTTTAGCTTATTTTGGAAAATCCCACTTACGGAATCCCTTTTTTGAAAATGACTGGGCTTAGGCACCCCTTTTTGTGAAATGACTCGAAGAGTCATATGTTCAAGTCACTCGAATGAGCAGTTACTCGTTAGCACATTTGCTCGATAGACTTCGAGTCATTTGAGCAGTATGTGGAGTCGCTCGATCGAGCAATTGCTCCAAGGCTCATTGGCTCGATGGGTTTTGAGTCGTTTGAGCAATTGCTCATGGAGCAATTACTCTCTTGGCTCTTTAGCTTATTGGGGAAAATCATCAACCCTGTTTCTAGATAATCCCTTTTTGGGAAACGTTGGGGGTTAGCAGAATCCCTTTTTTCCGAAATGAGTTCAAAAATCGTATGTGCGAGTCACTCGAACGAGCAATTGCTCTATAGCTCATTTGCTCGATGGACTTAACTTTTCAGTAACAGCTCGATAGCTTATTGGCTTTAGGAATGATAGAGGCTTTTGTTATACAGAAGGGAGATAACTCTGTTCACAGATTTATTAATTAGCGCCAGTAAAGTGAACTGATTGGGTAATCTAAATAAATGAAACAACGAGAGTACTGGAATAGGGTCAAAAGCAACAAGAACAGACCAGAAAAGCTATATATAGTAATAATAAGCAAAGCTCTTCCAGTTGATAGACTCTTCTACTCTACTGGAGTATATTCCAGGAGAAAGGAACATGATCGAGTAGACGAAAACTATTGCATGTATAGATAGAAGCAGAGAATTCTGAAAGAATTTGAAATAGTATAACTTGTCGGATTGTTTGTGGTAATTCTATGAATTAAACGAGGATTCTGAGGCAAAATCGAAGCCAGAAAATTACTCCTATTCAATCGAACTCCTACCGGGGGTTACTCGGTACCATAACACTACGTGCTAAGCCGATAAAATGGGGAATTTATAGTAAATAAAATCAATTTCGGTGATTTGGAGGGATTATCCGTTTATTTGGGTAATTCGTGATACTCCGTTTCAATCGAACATACCCTCCGAACATAACCCTATCTTGTTGTAGACCTTTGGGTCACATAGCAACCACGTGCTACCATAGAAACCAAGTTGGCGGCCTCCAGTGGCCGGCGGAAACACGTATCACCATAACAATACGCGCTGCTCATGCGCACTATGACCACGTATTACTATGGGGATGACGTCACAAGTTGGTCGCTCACGCGGATTACCATGACAGCCAAACATGGCGCCACTGGGTCACGTGACATGACGTCGTTTCCGGGGTTCCCGTCGGCGTCTCCCAAACAGGCCCGGTTCATCCCTCTCCTACTACTTATGGCCAACGGCTTGTTGATGCAGTGAGCCAGTGAATTCTGACACCACAAATCAGTTCGTAGTTGGGTGAATGATAAGGAGAATTGCAACATAGAATATCGCTTAGCACGTTCTGAGAACAGTTTTCAAATTTCCGTCATTAAATATTTAAAGTAATAAGCAAAGAGTGAAAAATACAACATAAAACAGGTAATTCCGGGTAAATCTGGGTAATTCCGGTACTTAGGAGGACCGGCCGTTGGTTGTGAAAACTGTTTGGTTGCTTGACTGTTGCAGCAGAAATGCGCTCTTCCCTTCCAAGAATTGCCTGAGGCAGACTATACTTGCCAATGATGGCCCAGAAACAAAAACCTAGTGGCAGACTATACTTCCCTGAAGACCCTACCCCAGCACCCTCGGGGAGAGTTAGCACATTTGTCGAGAGGACCCCTCTCACACTGGTCCTCGCCCGAGGGAAGATAACCTCAACTAGAACACAAAGAAGAGTCAAAGCCTCTTCCATCAGATTTTCCTTCTCTGCTGTCTTCTGCCCTGGTCGTGATCTGCGGGACACATCAATCCAAGTCGTCAAAGAAGGGTCGAAATAGGCTTGCCCCAAACCGTCCCTGCGCGCCCTCGGCGCGCAAAACCATTCTTCTCCCCATACTTTCGCACCTCTCACTTCACAACCACTGTATCTTCCTGGGGGACTCCAATGCCAAACATCAATATTTCGACTGTCAGTCCATTGGCCCCAACGCTGATACCCTATTCAAAATCACCGAAAAATGTAGTCTTCATGCAGTTATGAATGAAAACACCGCGACCTATATCAGTCGTAACCCGCAATTCCGATCCGATATCCTGGTCCTATTATTGTAATAATAACTAGCGATTCTAGCAGGTAGTGACCCCCTCAGGTACCCCCTCCCTCACCATCCGCATGAATTTAAAAAAATAAATTGGGAGCTTTACCGCGAAATAGTCCATGTGAAACTCTCCAACAGCACCCCCTTAAACGCCACTAAATTCGAAGCCCAATGCGCGGGCGTAGAAAAAATAATCAGCTCGACCCAAGCTGAAATTTGTCCTAAAGAAGAGGTGGGCCCCTAGAGAAGAACGATCTCAGGGGACACCCTCTCACCAATAAAAACTAAACGAGAAGCCCCCCGCGCACTAAAATCAGAAAGCGGTCCAGAAAAAAGCACAACTCTGACCTCAAACTACGGGATAAAGTCCTCCCAGAATGCACCGAGGCAAAATTCATCGGTATAACACTCGACCAAAACTATGATCTTCAATAAACACACTAATAATATCGCCACGAAAGCAACAAAACGCATTAATTTACTGAAAATGCTTCGCGACACCTCCAGTGAAGCCAATAAGGCTGTCCTACGCAAATTATACAAAGCATTCGTGCTCCTCGTACTTATTTCCTCAGAGAAATAAACAAATCAAACATGGGCAAACTCCAAAGAGTCCAGAACCATGCGCTTATGGTTGTCCTCCGCGCCCCCTGGGATACCCACAATTAAACTACTCCATGAGTGGACCGATATTCCCACTATAAAAGACCGACTAACTATTCTAACCACCAAAAACCGCGACAGCCTCAAGGACAGCAAACTAATATCAGAACTAAACATTTGAGCCAGCCGACAGAAAACAAAAAATGCCACAAAATAATCAACTCGACCGAATACAACTACCCAAGGACCGGCTGGTCGGGAGGGATCTGGGATTTGCCGGACCGGAAGGACCTGAACCTAAGTGAGTTCAGGCTCACCCAGCCCGGCCGCTCCTGGCCCACTCCCGTTCAGGATGGCCCTGTGGTCTGTACTTAACTAAAATAGCCTTAAATTAATAGACAAGCAACTTAGTAAAACCCATGGGGAAACAGGCAGCAAACACCCTTGGGTGTGACATATAAGGATTATAGACTGCACACCCCGCATCTTTTCCGTCAACTATCAAATAAGCAAATGAAAGACAACTCTCCTAAAACTGATCCTCTATTAAAATAAATACAAAAACATCTCAGGTAACGCGGATGTGCAGAAGCAGCAAACACCCTCGGTTGGGGCATATTTATAAGGATCGTAGGCTGCTCTCCTCTCATCAGCAAGAGCCACCTGCTAACCCCACAGTGACCCCAAATCAGACCAGGTAGAGAAACGCATGCGCCGTATTTAGGAGTAGAGACTAGACTGCCTAAACTAAATGCCCACTGCTGGGCCAATTCACTTCTTTTCCGTTATTTTTTTTTTTTTTTCCTTCTCTTTCTCCTAATAATTGTTACGGAATTATAATAACCGCTAAGGACATGTAGTAACCGAATGGATTCTGATCATCCTTCATTCAATCCCCAGAGGTGGTCACCCACCTCCGTGGAGGCGAGCGTTGGTCCTGCGTCCCCCCCCCCCCCTGACCCTTTGTAAACGCCACTAGTGCGCACTCAAGCCCCGATCAAACAGGTTAACACGCAGGCCTGCTCTTCCGGGTCTCTCTTTGGGTGGAAGGGGCCGTTGATTTTATACATGTCTCGTGCTTTACTCCAGAGGCAGACTATACTTGCCAATGGAGGCTGCAGAAACAATACCTAAAAAGCGACATCCTATAGTTGCCTGAAAAAGACATAACATCACCCTCGGGGAGAGGCAGTACCTTTTTCGAGAGGGCCCCCCCCCCCTCACACTGGTCCTCACTCGAGGGTGGATAGCACCTCAACCACACCATCACCAAGAGGTCAACCTCGGACCTCAGAGATCTGTTTTTGGAGCAGGATGTTGACTCTGACAACGAACCATCCATCCCCAACTCTTGCTTCTCCTAACCGGAGCACCGAAAAGGAGGCAGTCACCTCTGAGTCCGTGGAAAACATCTTGGGAGAAAAGGTCACTAACTTGGAAGAACTTGAGAGCCTAAAAACATCTTCGGATCTCCATCACCCGTACGACAAACGAGACTGGGAAAGCACAAAAAACTCCCTTACTACTAAAAGTACTAATTCACAAACATTGATAAGAATCTGTATCAGTGGAATAAAAGAAAAAGCCAGAACTCATTCCCCCAGAAGAAAAGTCACCAACAGCAACCGCGAGTACTATACTGAGTCAAAAAGAAAGTATAATAAACTTCGAGGAGCATTTTTTTCAGTATTATCGACTTTAATCCCAAACAAATGATAGTAAATTCATATTTCGAGTCTAGCTTTATGCATTTGCATAATTTCAGGTTCTTACTGTTGCCAGCGTCACGGCAGGACGTCGCAATTCAGACATGGGGTGAAATGAAAAGTTCACACATGCCGTCAATAGCGTGTATGTCCACCGTTTGTCTCTTGAATGGCAAGACATCGACGGCGCATGGACCTGATAAGTCTCTGGATGTCACCCTGTGGTATCGCGTTCCACTCCTGCATTAGAACATTACGTAAATCGCCTAACGTCTGAAGATCGTGAAGTCGTACCCGACGGTCCCATTGATCCCAACGATTCTCGATTGGCGACAAATCTGGCGAAAATGGGGGCCAGGGAAGAAGTTCGATGCTCTGCTTCTCAAGAAAGTCACGACAGATACGCGCCACCTGACATTGGGCATTTTCTTGCTGGAATAACTGCAATCCGGCGTTAGCGTTGAAGAACAGGACAACAACAGCGTTAAGAATGTCGTCCCTGTATCACTGTCCATTCAGATTACCATCGACGAAAATCAACTGTGCTGGATGGTGCAAGGAAATTCCCGCCCAAACCATTACACTACCCCCACCGAAACGGTCGTATTCCCGCACGCAAGCATCAGAAAACCGCTCTCCTCGTCGGCGATACACTCTTGCCCTACCATCAGAGCGCCGTAGACAAAATCGTGATTCATCACTAAAAAGAACTTTGTTCCAACGCTGCTGAGTCCACCGAACACGCTGACGAACCCATTCCATTCTGACGGCACGATGACGTTGGGTAAGGATTGGTCCGTGGTATGGACGCCTACTTCGGTTACCGTGTTCAGGCAGTTTGTGCACTGGTTCTATTGTTAGTTCTACCAGGCGTAATTGCTGCTGCCTTCGTCGCCGGAAGAAAGGGATACCGCAAATGAGATGTCCTGATGTGTCGGTCTTGTGCAGGGGTCGTAACTCTTGATCGACTCGGACGCGCTCGATCGGCAGTAGATCCAGTGGTTCTATACCTTCCAAGGAGACTCCGAACTCAGCAGCGAGCTCACGTGGAGGTATCCCAGCCTCATGTATACCAATGGCACGAATAGTGTAACCTCTGATTTTCGGTTAACCTTGGCATTTTTTAAAATGTCCGAAGACAAAAACTATCGTGTTTTCTCAAAAACCCGGGCTCTCTAACAGAACATAATACAAAGAAAATCGTCGGTCACCCATTCAATTTGACATTCTCGGGCAGCACGTGTTATTTTGGAATCCGTAGCAAAATTGTATACGGTTGGGTGGACAACAACAAGACGTCATTAAACTCTTTGCACGACTTCTTGTCCACAAACATGCAACATTAGAACTATTATATTTCATTCTTTATGCTATTTTTTCACATTTCTTTCTGTTATACTTTCTTTTTTGACTCAGTATATATTGCCATACCGACCGAGCCAGTCTGCAGGCACTCATCTTACGTCAACAAAAACAATACCTCCTGTACAACGACCACCACCCCAAAGAACATAAGAAAGCACGGAGACCGCTGAGTACCACAGCCGTTTGCTCCTTTGCCACGCCCAGCCGTGATGCAATTCATCATACATTCAGAGAGGGTCTACAGGGGCGCGCGAAAGCACAATAAGTCTACCTTTTTTGTTTTGTGGGAAAAAACACGAAATTTAAATTTTATAGTAAATTTCCTTTCTTATCATACCTACCACAATTGTTTACTACAAGCCTGCACTACAGTAGAAGTCCCTATCTCGGAAAACATATTCTCTATTTTGATCTTTCCCAAGCAATTTGGGAAAGAAAAGTGGTGCAAAAGCACCAAGAAAAAATAAGCCAAAACTGGGTCGAGTGTTACCGGCGCAGACCCAGTAGGGGACGCTCTCTTCCAAGTACAACTCCACGATTTCCGTTGCCAGTGCGCATATACGTCGCTAATGACTCATTCTTTTTGAATCCGCCAACGTTAGAGTTATGTGATCAGCGGGGAGGAAGGATTCTTACACGTATAAGAAGACGGGAGGGCCTCCATGTAAACAATGGTGGTAGGTATAATAAGAAAGGAAATTTACTATAAAATTTAAATTTCTTATCAACCTACCTACAATTGTTTACTACAGGCTGTATAGACAATAGGCTGGAGGGAATCGCATAACCAACCCCCACATAACCCAAATGCACTGGAACCGTGAACAGAGGAAGAGGTCCCGAGGCCTATCAAACCATAGCATCACAATCATTAGTAAAAGACAATGAGAAATGAGGCTTATGGGTCTGTGTGACGCACAGACAGAAAAAGGGCTGTAACATCACAGAACTGGAACTGACCTTCAAGAAACCTAATGGCTAGGGCAGACAACAGTCTGAGCAGAAGAAAGAGGACCCAATGCAAAAAGGTCCTCCGACTGCTCCTGCAACTGACGCAGATAGAAGGTGGAGAAAGTAGAGGCATTTCTCCAGTAGGCTACCTGCATAACATCCGACAACTTGACGGAGTTAGAATAAGCCCAAGAGGTAGACTATGCATGCACCTCGTGGGCAGAAATACGATTGGTAATACAATCGCCAGTTGCTAAACGAGCGTAAGCCGCGCGAATAGCAAGACAAATCCATCGAGAAATGGATTGAGGAGAGATCTTCTGTCGACCAGGAATAAGAGACAGAAAAAACCGTTTCCTGCCTTTCCGTATGAATTGTGTCCGATTGAGATAAATCCGAATAGCACGAACCGGACAAAGCAAAGACCGATTACCCTCAACAGAAGGAAGAGCCTGGTACAGATAGGAGGTGGAGTAGTAACTGGTATCTGATTCTTGGCCAGAAAGGAGCAATCAGTGGTAAAAGTAACACTGTTGGGAGAGCTCTTGAAAAAAGGCCGGGGCAACCGAGAGGGCGTGAAGCTCGCTAACCCGTCTGGCAGAAGCCATTAGAAAATCCGTCTTATATGTGAGAAAACGCATATCCACCTGGGATAGAGTTTCGAACGGCGCCCCCCCCCCCCTCCCCCCAGGCAAAGCAACACCCACGAAAGATTCCATCTTGGGGTAAGCTGCAAAGTCCGAAGCCTTTTCAAAGAAAAGTGCCGAACAAGCTTGGAGATGTAAGGATTAGTGCCGATACGACGCTTCCCAACATAAGAAAAGGTCTCTGAAAGCATGGACTGGTAACAGGTTGGAGACCCCGAGAAACAAACAGGTATACCAGAAACTCCGCAATCTGTGAAATCGAAGGATTGGCATAATCAACAGAGTGATCGGTACACCATCGACAGAAGACCTTCCACTTAGCTGCATAAGCTGAACCAGTGGAGTGCCTCCTTAAAGAAGAAATGCACTCCACTGCTCGTCTCGAAAAATCGCTACGGAGGAGACAGGACCTGACAAAAGATATGCGTGAAGGCACAATGAAGTTGGGTCGACGTGAAACCTCCTCGCGTGACCTTGGCAAAGAAGGTCGCGACGTAGAGGGAGACGTGCCGGAACCGCCGCCATCAGAGAGCAGAGCTGATTGATCCACACTCGCTGAGACGACAGGGGAGCGATCAGAATGATTAGACAACTGCAGGTTCGAATTTTGGCTAGAACCTGAGGCAGAATCGGAACCAGTGGGAAGGCATAGCCAACTAGACCATTCCAATCGAGTGAGAGAGCGTCCACAGCAAAAGCCAGAGGATCTGGACACGGGGACACGAAAGTGTCGACCTGATGGTTCCAACGAGTCGCAAAGAGATCGATGTGGGGACGACCCCAGAGATCGCAAAGAGACTGGAACACTGCCCTGTGGAGCATCCACTCGGTGGAAATGACCCTGCCTCGTCGGGACAGGGAGTCGGCTAGGACGCCCAAATGACAGGGAATGTGACGAACCACCACCCCGGCGTTGACATCCTGAGCGAGCAGTAGAAGATCTCGAGCCATTGGAACTGAGTGCATGCCGCCCTGGTTCCGAATGTAAGCAACCACTGTCAAATTGTCGGACAACAGAAGGACCTGGCGATTCGACAGATGAGGGATCCACTGCCTGAAACTCAGAAGAAGAACAAGAAGCTCCTTCTGGTTGATGTGTAGAGCTGCCTGGTCCTGGTCCCACATCCCGTGAAGGGAAAGACCTAGAGGATCCAACGTCTCACCCCATCCGAGATCGCTGGCATCTGCCGTCAGAACGCGATCGGACGTGGGTAAGTCCAACGGGACACCCTGCGTAATCCACTGAACATCCGTCCAGAGGAGAAGGTGAAGATGAATGAAGAGATTCTGGTTACTAAAGCACCAGATTCAGAGAATCGACATTCGACCTCCAACGACTGAGCAGAAAGTGTTGGAGAGGTCTGACATGCAGCCGATCTAGAGGAATGAGATCCGTCACCGAACCGCAGAGACCGAGCAGCCGGAGACGATTCCGTGCTGTCGCGGATGTGGACTGGGACAGGGTCAGAGCAAAAGCTGAATCACAGCCCTGGCCTGGAGAACCGACACCGTATTGAACTGAGTGCGGAAGGCCATCCCCAGATGACAAAACGACTGAGAAGGGACCAGATCCGACTTCTCCTCGTTGACTCTGAATCCTAGAGACGTGAGCAAGCTCAACAGAGTGTCGACATCAGACTCCAGAAAGGCAGCATTGGAATGCCTCTGGAGGATATCATCTAGATATGCCGAAGTAGTCACCCTGGACTGTGTGCGATGGAAGGCTATCGCATGCGACATCAGTCGGGTGAAGGCCCAAGGAGCCAGCTTGAGGCCGAAAGGAATGGCCTTGAACTGGTAAACTTGCCCCAGAAACCCGAACCTGAAATACTTTCGCGATGTCCGATGAATCGGAATGTGAAAGTAAGCATCGCGCAGGTCGATGCTGGAAGCGAAATCTCCCTGGTGAATGGAACGGCGGACCAACCTGAAAGTCTCCATGCTCAATTTGGAGCAATGATGACTGGTTCGGGATACTCAGATCGATAACCGGTCGGAGTCGGCCGTCCTTCTTCGGCACCAAGTACAGGCGGGAATAAAACCCCACTGACTGAATGTTCTTGACGACCTCGATCGCCCCCTTTGTCAGGAGATTGTCTATCTCCGATGACAAAAGTTCCCGACGCAAAACGTCTGAAGGTACTGTGGTTGGAAGAGGCACTCTAGATAGAGTGGGGTGCATCTGGGAGGATATTCGCAGCCCAGAGCGAACAACATCTAACACCCAAGGATTGGATGTGATGGTGGCCCAACGGTCTGCGAACTCTACTATCTTTCCTCCAACCTGGGACGAATCGAGGTGAGTACCTTCATTTCGAGCCCCGACGAGGCCTGCGAGAGGAGAAACCACCTCCTCTGCTGTATGAAGAATCCTGAGACTTCCCTCTGGCCTGCCGACGCTTACCCTTACCCTGTGAGTAAGAAGTAGAGCGGTGGCAGAAGGATCACCCATTTGCTTCGCAGAGGAAGCAGAAGGAGGGTACTTGTTAGGCTTTGAACGGCCCCTGCCTCCCACAGAAGGCTGATCAAGCTGACGAAGCAGCAGCTGATCTTTGGAATGACGAAGGACGTCATCCCGGACCGTCGAGATGGAACCATGGAACAGTTGCGGACCTGCCAAAGAAGCAGATCGAAGAGCAGCGCGCTGCCCCCCAGGAAGGGAACGGCCTGTGTCCAGCACAGAGTCCCTTCGAACTAGTTGCAAATTAGCCGTGTTACAGGTATGCGTGTGAGTAAGATGCATGAGCGCCTTGGACAGCACACGCAAAGGAGCCTGTACATCGTCAAACTTATCTGGGGGCAGATAAGCAGCTAAGGCAGAGACGACGTGATCTGCTGGTTTGATGGTTTGAGATCCGGAAGGAACCCAAACACAAAGTCAAGAGCTGCCCCCAAGTCAGAAGACTGCTGGCTCTCGATATCAGGTATGTCTGACTCCTCCCCTGAGTCGGAAGACGCATAGACCATCGTTGGCAAACCAGCCGACGCCTCCCATGGTGTAGGCACACCAGGGGGACCAGAAAGCGGCCTGTTTCCAATCCCGTAGGGACACCTGGAAACCACTGGCTGCCTCGCTGGAAGCAACGGGAAGGCTCTTGGACAGAACCTGAGTGAGTAAGGAGAGGGCTTCCCTAAGCTCACTGCCCGTGTCGGCCGGTTCGACATGGGGACGAACCGGCAAAGTAGCGTCACGCCTGACCCTCTTAACCAGCGAAGGGTCACGATCCTCAAATACACCTGAAGCGGGGCGACGGGCGGTAGCCGAGACATCTGAGGGCACACGTGTATAGTGGTACGACACACCCCGAGGATCAACATAGCGGGAACTCAGGAGAGTCGCCGCGGACCTCTGAGGGGCAGAAAGTCCAGGTTGCACAGAAGGCGTTGGTCCCGCAAAACTGGCCGTGTGACCAGAATGAGTGGACGGAAACGCCGCGGAGTTCATAGTGGCCCCACCATGAACATCCGAATCGAATGACAAAACTGTGGTGCTCGACGGCGCAGAGACCAAAGTAGAGGGTTCGGCAGGCAGCCCCTTCCAACTTCGCCGAGTTGAAGCCAGGGAAGGCTGAGGCCGATATCCCACGTCCATACTGCCAGACATCCCTGCAGATCCCTGCAGGGATGAGACAAGGCCAGCTGAAACGAAAACCGAAGACGTAGCAGACGGAACAGCAGTAATAGCAGATATTTCGGGAGTCGTTGAGGTTGGTGGAATTGTGGAGGGAGTACCCCTGCTCGGCTCCGGAGTCACAATCCTAGTGACAGTCTCAGATGTCGTCTGGTAATGGACCGCTGTCCCTGAACCAGGCACCTCTTTACCAGACAACTCAACGGCTCCCACAGTATCCACTACAGGAATAGACTGCACATCCCCCAGGGAGAAGGAATAACTCTCACCAGACGTGGTCGGTTCGGGGGGCCCCGAACGACCGCATTCCCTTTCCCCGCGGGAGCGGGAGACACGGCCACGAGAACGCACAACATGGTTCACGGACCCCCAGAAAGTGGATGACCACGACCCACAAAGTCCACAGGGTCGATCGGCCGAATACCCATTACAAGAGGAGCATGAAGCATGCGAATCGTCCACATGCTTAGAAAGCAAACATTGCCCACAAGGAATAGTCCTGGGCATAACAGAAGTGAGAGAAGCAGAGGTGAATTCAGTAGAAAACAGAACAACACCCCAAAGAAGAGAGAAAGGTGACAGAACAACAGACCCCAGACGGTCGATCGGGAACCAAACAACAGAAGGACCACTCTCAAAGGAGAGAAGAAAATCTGTAATAAAGGAATCCCGCTGACACCTAACTCTAACACAATTAACAAAATGAAAATCTTGAACATAAATGTAATTGTGACAATTTAAAGTCCGAAACCGTGTGGCTCACGAAAATCGCGCTGGACTCGGAACAGAAAATATAATACATTATGTATAAATAATTGCAGAGAGACTATAAGCAAAAACAGTCCTTGATAAGAAAAGGATACTTTGATCCAACTTTGATACACACAATCAACGAGCAGGATGATCACACTGATACTAGTGCTGACAAGAACGTCTCGTTAACATGGCGGACGAAAAAAAGAATGAGTCATTAGACGCGTATGCGCACTGGCAACGGAAGTCGTGGAGTTGTACTTGGAAAAGAGCGTCCCCTACTGGGTCTGCGCCTGTAGCACTCGACCCAGTTTTGGCTTATTTTTTTCTTGGTGCTTTTGCACCACTTTTTTTCCCAAATTGCTTGGGAAAGATCAAAATAGAGAGTATATTTTCCGAGTTAGGGACTTCCACTGTAGTGCAAGCCTGTAGTAAACAATTGTAGGTAGGTTGATAAGAAATGGCGGAAAACTTAAAGTCTATTTTTTTTTTACTAGGCGGCAAACAAACACACTCATCTTTTTTGCGGAAAAACAAAAGTTTTTTTCAGAATACAAAAGGTATAATTTATTTTTTGAGGAAATCATAAATTAAAAATCTTAAGATAAACAAATTGAGTTCTCGACTTGTATATCGAGAACACGTGACGACTTCTTCAAACATTTTTCTTTCATTTTTCAGAAAATAAAAAGTCAATATCTCGGGACAAATAAAGTCGGGATCGCAACTAATATTTGCATAGACATCTCTTCTTTTTTTTTAACGAATATTAGTTCTAAAGAAAACGAGACAAGGCATGTTTTTTGCGTAAAATATTTTGTTCTGCGAATTGGCTGAATTCACTTCGTACGAAATTGCAACCGAAAAATAAAGTGGTCGATATCTACTGTCAGCTGTAAAAATGTTGAAATGGATGTCAGGGCACATTAATTAGTAACATAACATTGCAAAAGAAGACGCTTTGGAGGCAACTACACTCGCACGCAAAACTAATCAAGTGTCAGGATTGAGCACTCTTGGCTTAAGCTTTGTCAATATGAAACTTAAACTGTAGTTCGTGACACTCGGGTGAACTGTTACCAAAAAATATTTCGAAAAAATGAAAGGAAAAAGTCATTGAGCTAACTGACTAAGTACTGGCAATCAAATAGATGGCGGTAAGTTTCTGAGAATTTGTTTGGACCACTTCAATTGCAGTCTTCTTGAATATAGTGTCTAGAATTTCTGTATTTCTGTAACAAGTCTCCAACCTCAAAGTATGTTCATCTTGAAGTTCAGGTTGTTGCTGGGGATACATACTGTCAAACTCAGACCGTAGTTTACGATAACTGTGGTATGTGTTCTGTCGCTACAGGCGTGGCCCACATAAGTTGACAATTGGGCGTCGACCAGCGCCAGTCAACTTTGTAAACTCCATGCTGATTGAGCTGACACATATTACCCGAGATTTTTTCACGAAGCGAAGCAGGTTTGGGAGAGAATCAATGGAAAGTTCCCGCGGATACTGATTGAAGAACTGCATTGTTTTTTTTTTCTGTCGAATCTGGTCTTTGTTTCAAACGTCAGTAATTTGGCGACGTTCCGTGCTGTTGACTCTAAGGACTCGTATAGTCGGAATACTTCTGAGAATGACGATATCTTCTGTTTCAGACTCCTTCCAGTACTCGCAATGCAGTCTCTCACATATGTGGGCTTTTGAATTAACGTGAAATGTGCAATCTGAATGATTGCTGATTTAAGTTCAGTATCCCTTGGCACACTTCTTCCTTATGATGTCAAGATATCAAGCAGTGTCTTCTCGTCATCCCCCGAGAACGCCCCAGAAACAGCTAATTTCATAACATTGCAATCAAACGTCTCCCAGAAAACGATAGAAGGAATCCAAGAGGAGGGAGGAAGTTACCCACCCTTCTCCGAATAATATCGTAACAGTGAAGGCAGGCGCTAGCCTGTCGAGGAAAAGTCCCAAGTCAACGTATCCTTTGAGCAGAATGCGCCCAACTGACTGCTATTCCTTCAACTGCCAACTGTTACTAACAACCGGAACGAGATACGCCCCCCCCCCCCCCACCCACCCTTCAGAAAAATTAACATAGAACTCGTTCCAAAAACTTGACTAGACGCGCGACATGCTACTTGCATCACAGCTTGCTTCTTTTTGAGGATGAACTTCACTTTCGAGTGAATGATTGCAGTAAGTTTGAAAGCAGATATCATATCGGGTACGATATTTACTCTTCTGACTCCAAATTATCAACAATCACCTGATCCAGACAATCATGACTTTGCAAATTCATGGACGTTGTTAGGGTGACACATGTTTCCGTCGTCCATTTTTGTATACTGGGGCCGCCATCTTGGCTGCTCTGTGACCCAAAATCCTCTAATAGGACGGGAGTGTGTTCGGAGGATGTGTTCGATTCAAAGGGAGAAAATCTAATTACCCAAATAGGCACGACAGTCACTTTAAATCATCAAAAACTGTCTAAAATCATCAAACCGGACTTGGTGAAGCCCTATTTGGAACTTATAATAGTAGCACGCAGTGTTATAAGACGCGTTCTATTAAACTGGAATAGCTTTCTGGTTCGGATGTTCCCCAAATCGCCGGTTACTTCGTAGAATAATCACAAACAACCGGACAATTGTTTTACTAGTTCGGATTCTTTTGGAATCCCCTGCTTCTGCCTACCCCGGCCTGTTGTATAACTGTTTGTCTCCATTCCTTGGCCTGTCCTGTCTATGTTATTACTTCCTCGGTCTCCATATAGAGTATGCTGACTTCCTTACGTGTGTTTGTGTGCATCACATTTAGCACATAGGCACACGCTGAATGTGCCGATATGTTCTTGTCTACTGATGCACAATGTGCGAACAACACTTACAACACATACGGCACATATTTGAGGATACCTCTGACATAGTGATGTACTATTTGAGAATACCTTTTGTGGATACCCTTTTGAGCTACCCTTTGCAGGCTATCTATCCGAAGATGGCTCCTAAGCCTATTCATCTCCTGGCTTCTAGACCACCCCATCACCCTCCCTAGCTTCAAGGCCACCACTTGTCCATAGTCACCACAATCTGCACTATGATCAGCATGTATTCATCTTTAGTATGGTGTTCCACCAGCCTTGAGGTCTCTTGTACCATTACTGCCTTGTACCATTACTGTGGACTACCACTATTCTGACCTGTGCTAGAGTATCTCAAACATTACTACTACGGTCCTTAGTACATTAATGCCGCCACGGGTCCCAGTTCATAACACTATCAAAGTTGTCTTCCTCTACTGCTTGATCGAACGGCGTATTGCTCAATGGTCAAATGCTCTTGCGACTCTTCGATTCATTTCGGAAAAGGGATTCTATGGCTTAAAAGGGATTCTGTAAGTGGGATGCTGAGAAACAGGGTTGGTGATTTCATCGAATGAGCTAAAGAGCCATGACAGTAAATGCTCTTGCCACTCGAATCTCATCGAGCAAATGAGTGTTGCATATAGGGGGTTGGATTTGCATAAGAAGTCAAACGGCGCTTGTTTTGTTATTCGATGACTTTTTTTTGATTTACAAGGTCTGTCGATACTGATACAATGACCTGAAACCGAAACGAAACAAAAACACAAATACGGAAATGCAAACTACTACACATCCCTCCCTGAAAAGTTGTGTGAAAAAGTCAAGTTCAACATGTGTAATGTAAATCACAAAAACAAAAAAAATTACAAGTCTAAACGGGCTGGTGGTTTAAGTTGTTCCCTGGGTCTTAAAGCAGGACCAGTATTAGCACTTATGTTGCTACTTTGCTTTTGGGGGCTGTTACTAGCTTGAGGACTGAAATCGGGTCCCACATCTAACTCCTGGTACTCAGCACTTACAGCGGACTGATCATTAGGTATACTAAAGTTGTTATTCTCAAAACAACTACTGATGATGATGGGATCATCTTTTTCTACAGCACACGTCCGCTTACGGACACAGTCTATGTGGCGTTTTAGTTTACGGCCATCACACAATTCAACTACAACTGACAAGGGTCCTGTTACTTGTATAACAATACCAGGTAACCAAGTTGGTTGTTTACCTGGGAGGTTACGAACAAATACAGGATCACCATCCTTGAAAATATGATGACGTGCTCGCTTATCATGATATTTCTTTTGCACATTTTGTTTGTGTATTACTTTAGATTGCATATCAGGGAAAATCCTATCAAGTGTTGAGCGCAACATTCTACCCATCAAAAGTTCTGCAGGAGAAATACCGGTGGATGTCTGGGGAAGTCTACGATAGGTTAACAAAAACCTGGAAATGCGAGTTTCTAGTGAACCTTGTCGGAAAGTTTTAAGACCCCTTTTAAAAATTTGTACGGCCCTTGAGGTAAACTCTCGAAACTGTTCATTCACGAACGGACTACCATTATCACTAACAATGACATCAGGAATGCCATGTGAAGCAAATGTTGCTCTATGTTTTTCCACTGTGTTTCTCGCATTAGCCGATCTCATTGGGTGAACCTCAATCCATTTAGAATAAGCGTCAATTATGACTAAAAACATAATTTCATCAATGGGTCCCGCAAAGTCAATGTGTATTCTTGACCAAGGCTGGTGTGGATAAGGCCACGGTTGTAAAGGAGACTTTGGAGGGTTATTCTGTTGTTGTTGACACAAAGTACATTCTTGTACTGTCTGTAAAATGTCATTATCAATATTGGGCCACCACACGTACGAACGAGCCAAACTTTTCATACGACAGATACCAGGGTGTCCCTGATGAAGTTCTTCTAAAAGTTTGCCTCTGCATGGCGGAGGAATAATTACTCTGTTGCCTCGTAACAAACAACCATTCAAGCTACTGAGTTCATCTTGAATTTTGACATAATTAGAAAATTTTGAGTCAATCTGGGGTTGGTGTGGCCATCCTGACAAAACATAGCGGTGAACTACAGACAATGTCGGATCTTTAGCTGTGTGAGCTTTTATTTCTGACGAGGTAATTGGACTATTTGAAATCATCTCTAGTAAATGTACTAGTTCCGGAACTTGATCACTGCTCTTTGACACATGGAGGGGAAGTCGACTTAATGCGTCTGCTTTTCCATGTAGCTTTCCTTGTTTGAAAGAAATGTCATACTCATAATTAGAAAGAAACTGAATCCAACGTTTGATACGTGCCGACGCCATTTGTGGGAATGCCTTTCCACCACTGAACAAACTGATGAGAGGTCGATGGTAAGTAACCACAGTAAAATGTTTACCAAAAACATATTTGTTGAACTTGTTAATGCCGAACACAATGGCAAGTCCCTCTTTTTCAAGTTGCGAGTATCCCTTTTCTGCTGAAGAAAGTGTACGTGAAGTGTAGCCGATAGGTTTTTCATCTCCATTTGGGAATGTATGTGAAAGCACTGCTGATACACCGTAGGACGAAGCATCACACGACAATACTAAAGGTTTAGATGAGTCAAAATGTGTTAGCACACGTGAAGACAACAATAAACTTTTGCACTGTTCAAATGAGTTTTGTTGTTCTGTACCCCAAAACCAATGTTCATCCTTTCTCAACAGTTTATGTAAGGGTTCAAGTAATGTAGACATTTTGGGCAAAAACTTGGAATAATAGTTTATAAGACGTAGAAACGCTCTGAGCTCAGTTATATTTGTAGGAATCGGCGCATTCTGGATTGCGTTAACTTTTTCGGGTACTGGCGTAAGGCCTTCTGATGAAATTTGATAGCCCAAATAATTAACACTGTCACACATAAAGTTACATTTATCTTTGTTCACACGGAGATTAGCATCCGAAAGACGTTTCAAAACATTTTCAAGATTTGACAAATGTTGTTCCTCAGAATCACCAGTAATGAGTATATCACCTGGTAAACAACAACACCCGGCAAACCTTGCATGAGACTTTCCATGGTACGCTGAAAAATTGTAGGGCTACTAGAAATTCCAAAAGCCAATCTGGTGTACTGAAAAATGCCCCTATGTGTGTTAATAGTTGTATACTTTCTTGAGTTTCCATCAAGACCCAATTGTAAAAATGCATTTGACAAGTCTAGACGAGTGAACTTTTTACCACCGGCTAAACTTGAAAGCAAGTCCTCGATCACGGGCATTGGATATTTGTCAAGGGTCGAAATTTTATTGATGGTCAACCTATAGTCCCCACAAATCCTTACAGTTCCGTCGGGTTTTAAAACTGGCACTATGGGAGCCGCGAAATCTGAGTACTGAACCGGCTCTATGATTTTCAGTTTTAACAACCTGTCAATTTCCGTATCTACTTTATCTTTCAACGAGAAAGGTAAAGATCTTGCTCTGAAGAACCTAGGTGTGGCATTCTCATTCACATTAATTTTGGCAACTATGCCCTTCAACTGACCCAAATCACCACTGAAAACATTTCCAAATTTTTCAAAAAGGTTTTGCAAATCCAGATCAGTACTCATGTCTGCGACTTTCAATTTCTTGATATCATACCAATCACGTTTCAACTTTTCCAGCCAATTTCTGCCAAAAAGTGCAGGCCCATCAGTATCAACAACAATTAGAGGTAACTCTTTAGTTTGCTTATTAATAGTCACTAGTACAAAAATTTCCCCTTTCGGTAGAATTTTCTCACTTGAGTATGTTTTCAACAAGACCTCGGTTTTTCTCAATTTTATGTTGGAGAAAAATTTCTCGTAAAGCTTGAGGGGTAAAACTGAAACTGCAGCCCCTGTGTCCAGTTCCATGGGTACAGTTTTACCGCGAATCTCGGGGAAAACTTTAATGGGAGAGTTTTCTCCAGAAGTCAAGGTAAAAATATCCCACTCTTGGACATCAGAATCAAAGTCACTTTCATTAGAAGGCTTATCTGTTACTATTTTATGCACTGTCTGACCATTAGTATTTAAGGGCACGCGGTTTCTAGAAACTGATTGGTGTGACTTTGTAGCAGACAAATTACGCTTTTTTGATAAACAAGCACGTTCTATGTGACCTTTTTTGAACAATATCTACATTCAAAGTCTCGGAAACGACATGTTTTTGGAGAATATTGATCCCCACATCGAAAACAAGTACCAACATAATGTTTATTTTCCTTTGGATTACTTTGGCTTTTATTGGATTTAGTAAATGGTTGAGTTGTGCTTTTCATGCTATGAACCGGTTGTGGACTGTTTGGCTTTTGAATATCTCTTATGTCCCGAGCCGCCGTTTCCATTGCAACTGCTATTTTCAAGGCATTGTCGAATGTTAAATGAGTTTCTGCAAGCAACTTTCTTTGTATTGCATCATTGTTTACACCACAAACGATCGCGTAACATTTCGTCGAGCGATTCACCGTAGTTACAATGTTCCGAAATTTTTCTTAACTCTGATACATACTGAGCAATTGTCTCACTGGGCTTCCTAGCTCGTGTATTAACTTTAAAACGTTGCACTATCACACTAGGCGTGGGGTTCTGATGTTGTTTCAAAACATTACAAAGTTCGGAAAATGATTTTTCTGCTGGTTTAATGGGTGCACATAAATTTCTGACAAGACTGTAAGCCGACGCTCCAAGTACTGCACTGAGTAAAATTGCTCGTTTCCGGTTTTCATTGTCAATGTTGTTTGCCACAAAATATTGGTCTAATCTCTCTTCATATGTGTTTCAATCTCCCGTTTCCGTGTCAAATTCGTCGATACGACCAAATGTTGCCATGATCTCCGTTTATCCCGAGTCGTCGCCAAAATATGTTGTATATAGGGGGTTGGATTTGCATAAGAAGTCAAACGGCGCTTGTTTTGTTTTTCGATAGCCTTTTTTTGATTTACAAGGTCTGTCGATACTGATACAATGACCTAAAACCGAAACGAAACAAAAACACAAATACGGAAATGCAAACTACTACAATGAGCTATAGAGCAATTGCTCGCAATTTCTCCATTACAGGCTTAACCATATTGCCCGATTCATCTAAGCCTGTATCAGTGTATACAAAGCCTAGACCTAGTGCAAGCTAGGGTACCTTGCATGAAAGAAACTATGTTAAACGCACCGAGATGTGCTTATGAATTAGATTCTGATTGTGTCACAATGTGTACACATTGCATGCAGCACATTGGCACATGCTGGATGTGCCGATATGTGATTGTGTGCTTATGCACATTGTGCGCACAACACTTGCAGCACATAGGCACATACGATGAAAAGGAATTCTAGAAGTATAGACGAATACTAGAAAGGGATTCCATGAAACGTGGGGCAGATAGTTGATGGAATGTGCCTGTGTGCTAATGCACAATATGTCACAATGTGTACACATCTCATGCACCATACAGGCACATGTCGGATGTGCCAGTATGTGCTTATGTGCTACTGCACAATGTTCGCATAACAGATTCAGTATTTAGGCACATACGACGAAAATGGAATTCTGTTACAAGAGACATATCCTAAAAGGGATTCCGTCAGTGGGATTCCTATACGACGCCGTGAAATGGGATACCTTACTTTGACATAAACACTCGAGGATATAAAGTGATTCATCTCCCTACTTTTGTCAGTTTACGAACACATCCCCGTCGTATTAGAGGGGTTAGGGGCCACATAGCAATCACGTGTCACCATAGAAACAAAGATGGCGGCCTCCAGTATACAAAATGGACGGAAACATTTGCAGCGCATGCGCACTAAGACTACGTATCACTATGAGGATGACTTCACAAGATGGCCACACATGCGGGCTACCATGACAATCCAGCATAGCACCACTGGGTCAGGTGACATGACGTCACTTCCCAGAGTCATAAACTGGGGTCACCCTTATCAGGCACATACAGGTACATGATATATTAATTTATTAATTTATTTGCGCTATATGTCATATCAAGGGCACCGGAAGCATCCTATGGGAATTCAAAAGGTTACTCGACTCTGGGTATTAGTTAGGACTGAGAATTTACAACGCATCATAAATTGTAATGTGACATCCAATGGTATTGACATCATATAATTATTTATTATGTCAGCTCTTGTGATCAACCAATCAGCGTGGATAAATTGTGGTGGTCTATGAAGTTACATCAGGTCGATGATGACGTCATCGGTGACCCCATACGAAATCAATGTTAGGTGTGTGTCTTCCATATTGTTTTTAGAAATAAAATGCAACCGCCTCGTCTCAAAAACGTCAGTCTAACAGCAAACATTCTGAATCGTACGTTGAATGTTTTTAAAGTTTCATTGAAGTCACTTGAACAAAAAGAAATAATCTGTTTATAATATGTGTCCCAAATTGAGAAACTTATTTCGATCGATAACCCCATCCGATAACTCAATGTAAATCGAAACACGCCCAACATTCAAGTTGATCGCTCCGATCGATAATCACTTCAGCACGAAACTATTGGTAGATAGAGTTACTTCCCTTATATTGTAAACTTACGTCTGCTTTTTTACATTTTCACAAGTACAATACACCAAAAAATAAATTACCGGGCCGATTAATTAAAGGGTCATACTGGATTTTGTCGGCTGACATAAAAAAAATACGTTACGGGATGTTTAGTGGTCGGATATGGTGTCATGTGAGGCCCAGTGTGATCAATATTAGGCTTGGCTAACGCCTGGCCTAATATTGATCCCACTTCGCCTCACATGACACCATATCCGACCACTAAATATCCCGTAACTTATAATATCGTCCCCTGAGTGCAACAAGGCGCCATCTGCAGATAGCGCCTTGTTGCACTCAATGGACGATATAAAGGTAAAAAACTAACCTCACCGATTTAATGGCTCTTTTGTTTGATTATCAACGACCCGCCTCCGTCATAATAATACCTGACGCTTCCCTCCCTCCATAGCCATTAGAATACGTAAAATACGATATAAAGGAATACTCGAGAGTTTCAGTTCCGGGAAAGTAATCTTTTCCACTTGTGCACTTCTGCTGAAAAGGTCACGCGCTGACCCCTTGCCCCTAGCCTCGGGATAAGGTGGTAGCTGCCTCTCTCCCTCCCGTGCTTCCAGTGCCATTGCGTCACATAAGCAGTTAAGGCTATGTCGTGGCGATAAAACTTTAGGTAGTAAAGCAAAACATTATCAGTTATGAAATTAAGGAAAGGAATAAAATCATGAAAAATTTAAATTACAGTAACAGTGAGAAGAGACGGGAGGGCAGTAGTGAGTAATGATTCAATTAGTTTAGTGAAAGCGGCAAAATAATCTGCGAATTGGAACATATTTGAAGAAGGCTTCTGGTCTTGTAGAATAAAAACAATTTAAATTTTACTAGATGGTTTTGAAACCGCCCCAACAGCGAGGAGAAGGTGTCTGTCAACCTTTAAGGTATTAAATCGTTCAATAAAAGCATAGCCCGTCTCTCATGTTTAATGAAATGTGTCAGAAATAGGTTAAACTTTGAAGTGGCGTAAAAACGTCAAAATGGCGCCAATTCGAAAAACAAACTAGATCAACGCCGAATGTGGCGTATGCTTCCGCCTGCAATACCATGGATAGCATTACAGAAATTAAACATTTATTACTACGCAACGGATGAAGGATGGCAGACGACGGACCTGCGACAGTTTACAGACCATTGGGCATTATCATAAAAAAAACTCTTAAGTTTCACCATAGGAAGACATAAAAAGGTACCCCACCTTTTTACAAATGTAAGAACGACTTGATTTGATTTGATTTGATAACTTTGGGGAAAAATACTTTTCCACAAACTTTATACATGTTGCACATCTTCATTGTCTGTGTAACCATATCCAAAACATCTTCATTGTGTTTGTAACCATATCCAAAACTTTAAAATTTCTACATTACAAACTGTGGAAGTAGTTGATTACACCACGGACGGTACCCTCATTTAAAAAACACTGGAAATTTTCTAAGTCAATAAAGGGCAATAATTTTGTTTAAAAAAGAAATTTCTGCAGACTTTATAGATTGCACATCTTCAAGGCATGTGTAACCATATTCTAAAGCTCCAACTCTCTATATTAGAAACTGTGGAAGGAGTTGATTACAGCATGAAGGTACTCTCTATTAAAAAGCACAGAAACATTTTTAAGTCGATAAAGGGCAATAATTTTGTGAATAATTGTGAAAAATTATATTTTTTTCCTGCAAGCTTTATAGATGTTGCATATCTTCAAGGCATAAGAAACCATATCCTAAAGTTTCAACCCTCTATAGTAGCAACTGTGGGAGGTGTTGATTACACCCTCAATAAAAAAAACACGTGAGTGAAATTTTCTAAGTTGGTAAAGGGCATTAACTGTGACAAAAAAACATACAGAGACGACTGATCTTCTGATAATGTAATGGGCTGAATGTAGTTTTGCATTGTGCAAAATTTTAGTTGGCTGTCTTGAACAGTATAAGTGTAGTGCATGATACAATTTCGGGACTGACTGACGGTGACGGACTGACGGACACGGGGAATACTGTATACCCGTCGGGGGTATAAAAACCGCTGTCTCTTATTTTTTTAGCCCTACAGCTCTAGGTATCCTCAAATACCGAGATGGGTCGTAGGGCAGTATTTGGAGTCACTCGTTCGAGTAATTGCTCGATAGCTCATTTGCTCGATGGGATTCGAGTCGTTTGCGTAATGACTTTTTCAGAAACTGATCGATAGCTTATTTGCTCGATAAGATTCCAGTGATACCTATCCCTGCTCGATTATCGTTTGGTTTTGAGAATCATGGAGGCTTTCGTTGTACACAAGGAAGATAACACTGTATGATTAGTTACAGATTATGGGAAATCAAGCAATCTGACTGGTGATTATAAGATATGAGGACGACGGTACAGGCCGTAAAAAGGGGCAGTCAAGAGTAGCTAGGTCTAGATAAGCTGCCAGGGTAAGAGTAGCAAGAATAGCGTCTGTAATAAGCAGCAAAATTGGGATTCTGGGAAATTCCGAACCAGTAAAAATACTCATATTTAATAGAACACACCTTATAACACTATGTGCTGCTCTTATTAGCCCAAAATGAGGCTTCACCAAGTCCGTTGTGGTGAATTTAGACACTTTTTGGTGATTTGGAGTAAATATCGGGTCTATTTGAGTAATTAGATTGACTCTTGTACAAAAGCGTGCGCCCGTTATTGGAAAATGAGGATTCTAGGGGGGGATCAGTACCAAATAAAGTGATTTTTGATAGTTATTTGGTGATTTGGGGGGATTGTCGGGTTTATTTGGGGAATTAGATTTACTCCCATTCAATTGAACGCACCCTCCGAACATACCCCTGTTATTAAAGAAGCGTTCCGGGTTCAAAGCAATCACGTGCTACCAAAGAAAACAAGTTGGCGGCCTCTAGTATACAAAATGGACGACTGAAACGTGTATCACTCTAACAATATGCTCTGCGGATGCGCCCTGAGACCGCGTATTACTATGGTAATGACGTCACAACATGGCCGCCCACGTGGGATACCATGGCAACCCAACATGGCGCCACTGGAGCACGTGACTATGACGTCACATATGATCCAACACAGAGAAATCGGAAAAAAGTCATTTTATATCCGATTTCTATGATCCAACACATGAGATCCATAAGAAAGGGAACGAAACGTGCGCGCTGTACTACTATCATACAGCAAAAGGAAGGTTGTGATGCATAGAATACGAAAACCGTTTGCAATGAACCCACAGGGGTGACAGCAGGCACCAATGGTTCCCGGAAGTCTGCTACCGTATTCGTACCAGAACTGATAATAAAATAATATTTGATGAGAAAAACTCGTGGCCAAATGTGCTTCGGATATCTAATAAAAAAGCGAGGTATTCAAAACACTTCTCGATGGAGCGACAGGACTCGGTTTGGGGAAATGCCACCACTGGTCTGCATTTTTCCTTGAAGAAGGAAGCATGGCCGAAAGCACGTGTACGTCACGTGATACCACAAAACTTAATCGAAAATGATCGCGTAATTCTAGGAAATTCAAACCTGTGTCGCCATAGCTTGTCAGTAATTTGGCAATTGTGCAGTCTCCATATAATGACAGTTTGTCATGTGAAGGCGATCGGTCTTATTATTTCATTTTAGACAGCATTGTTTATCGGTGCTTTTCCGACCCTGTTGACCCTGACCTAAACGTAAACAAATATAAACCAAGACAAAACAGAGTTTTAAAATTTACCCCCACGCCGCTCAGTCGCGTTTCGAAGAAATTTGTTTTTCTAGTTTTGTTCATGGATATTTGAAGCATATTTGGCCACGAGATCTTCTCGTGAAATATTTTTTCATTATCAGTTCTGGAACGAATATGGTAACAGACCTCCAGGAGCCATTGGTACCTGCTGTCAACTTCTTGAGTTAAATGCATATATTTATCATGTTCTATACATCAGAATCGAATCTTCATTTTGATGTTTAATTTGTGTATATTTAATTTAGATTTATGAAATATCAGACTTGTGAATTTAAGCGCCCCAGAAGGATCTCAAATACTGGTCCACACACGCTGCAAAGGCCTGTGATTCCTCTCGCACATTTTGCTTGACCCCCTACAAACCGATTTGGCTCGCCCTACTTTTTAATCCCGGTTACGTACCCGAGACATTGATAGCAGCCAATATCTGCTGACCAACAGTTTTGTGCAGTAATTAAGGCTAGAACGATATAAATACATTGAGATTGTTTGAATTGTAGTATACTACAAGCACTCTGACCAGTTTTACTAGGTTCTCATGCCCTTTAAATAGCCGTCCCTGTCCATTGTTCTTCTTTTAATAATTAGTCTGGCGTGACAATTCTTTTAGTTCCGTTTGGATGAGTACACAGGCCCACCCCAAGTCGGTTTGCTAGAAAAGCAGTGACGTGGCCCCTCTCCCCAAATTTTTACTATCTCACACAACCATTCACCAGGCACAAGTTTCATATAACATAGAGCTGTCGAATGGTCTCAAATGTAGGCAAGCACGCGCTGTAAAGACCTCACATTCGTTTTTAGAGCACCCGCATTTGATGCTTGATACCCTACAAGACAGTCTTGTGAGCTGGTGGGTTACTTTTCGGGGGATGTTGGGGGACTATTGTGGACTGGTAGGGAATACTGCAGACCTAAGAGGGACGATTGCTGAGGACTTTGGGATGTATTTGAGCCTATTGTGGAGTTAAGATGTGGTTGACTCTGTTTAACAGTTGTAGTTGTTGGCTCTGTCGTTGTTGTTGGTTCTGAATTAGTTGTTGTTGGCTTTGTTGCATGCAGTGGTAACGGGTTCAGTAGTGGTGGTTGTTCATACTGTAGTTGTCGTAGTTGGCTCTGTAGTGCTGATAGTTTGTTTCTGAGGTAGTAGTTGTTGGTTTTGTGGAAGTAGTTGTTGACTCTGTTGTAGTGGGTTACGTAGCTGTAGTTTTTGGCTCTGGTGTGACTGTAGTTGGTTCTGTAGTAGTTGTTAGCTTTGTTGTTGGCTCTGCAGTGGTGGTAGTGAGTTCGGTAGTTGTAATGGTCGCTCAGTTGTAGTTGGTTCTGTAGTGGCTGTTATTGGTAAATGGCGTGGGTTCTGTAGTGGTAGTTGTTGGTTTTGTAGCAATTACCGCAGTAAACAAGCGCTGCCTCCCTCCCCGGTGTTCCGTGGAGAACCTTTAACTCTTTGCCCGATGAGCAGATTTTAAAATATTTTTCGTCAAATCTAGTCGTGGCTGCTGTGAAGCTGTCATGACCAGATTTGATGGAAAATTCATCGAAATTTAACTCAAGAAATCATTGGTCAAAAGGTCCATTCAATTTACGGGAGGGAATTTGGTTAAATATGCTCAAAGGATACTTATTTCTGTGGCCTGATATACATTTTTTCGTCACAACATTTTCGTCAAGATTTTTTTTCTAAGGTGTCGATTCTATGTTGCTAGTAATCACGTACTTTCATAAAAGACTACATTTGGTACTTGAGAGTTGTGTCACACACGCAGTCGATGATAGAGGAGCCCAGCATGACCAATTTGGAGTACTGATTTATTTATTTATTTATTTATTTATTTATTTATTTATTTATTTATTTATTTATTTATTTATTGGTGTTTAAGGTCACATATTTCAGTCCTATGGCTAATTATGACCACGACAGTTTTACGGGTGGAGGAAGCCGGAGTACCCGGAGTGAACCACCTATCAACTGCGAGCAACTGTCAGCTCCCCAACATACTAACTCCACACAAGCAGGGTTAGCATTGGTTGAAGACAAGTGCACCATCGACGTGCAGTACGCCTTAGTACACAACGCCACCATGCCCCCACGTGGGTAATGACAGTGAAGTGTCTTGCCCAAGGACACAACACGTTACCGCAGGAGGGATTCCAACCGAGGACCTCTCGGCTTGCAGCCTACACCTCTACCCACTGAGCCACTACGCCCTTTTGGAGTACTGATATAGTGAGTATTACATAAATAAGAAGTTGCTGCACGACTGCTGCATATCTATTTTATTTATTCACTAAAACATATCCAAGAAGTCTTGAGTTTTTTCAACTATAATCTCGACTGACTAATATTCTAAAACATCATCAATGCGAGATGGAATGAGAGTCAGCTGGGACTGGAGCCATCACAGTTGGGACAAATCGGGTTTACGCCATCAATCGGTCTTCGCGAAGCCTCTGCTTGTTCAAGATATTTTTAGTTATAAAGCGACTTACCAGAATATATCGAAATTCGATAACTATGGTTCTTGCTATTACAGAAATACAAAAGTGTTTGGGATAAACGGACGGGCGAAGCGAATGCACTAGGCTACTGCGCTACCCAACAGCGATTATTTATTTATTTGTTTATTGGGGTTTAACAACACTTTCGACAGCCAGGGTCGTGTCGGATAGTTTTACAGGTGGGAGAAGCCGGGGTACACGGAGTGAACCACCGAACAACTGTCGGACTTTCCAGCATATTAACTCCGCACAATCAGGGTTAGCACAGCTTGAAGGCAAGGATACCTTTCGAAGTGCAGTACTCCTTTGTACACAGCGCCACCATGTCCCCACCCGGACAATCGGGATTAAGTGCATTGCCCAAGGACACAAATTAGTTAAGGGGCTATATAAGTAATGGGATTTTATTTATTTTGAAATTTTCACCGCTGATATTCCTTCAATTCAGATTAAATATACACAAATTATACATCAAAATGAAGGCTGGGGTGTATAGAACACGAAACACATATGTAATCAACTCACAGAGTTGACAGTAGGGACCACTGGTTCCTGGAAGTCTACTGTCGTATTCGTACCAGAACTGATAATAAAATAATATTTCGCAAACACAACTCGTGCCCGAATGTGCTTCAGATATTTTCAACTCATATATCAAGACGGGGTGGATGGTCCAAGTGAGGGAGCTAGTAGAGAACTACTCATTGGAGATCTCGGACCTGGACGTTGGGGCAAACCAGGGTAAACAAATCGTCAGAGAAAGGGTCATGGATGATTGTAACCGTAATTGGCGAGAGGGGTCAAATCAAAGAGGTCTTCGGGTGGCTTGCGTGATAAAGAGAAGCCAGGTTTTGAAGAGTACCTTGATGGCACCTTTGGGGGGGGTCACTGTTGTTCAAGATGAGGTCGCGATCCCTGGAGCTGAGTGGAAAAATTGGGAAAGACAGTGAAAGGGAGTGCCAGATGTGTAATTTGGGCATGGTGGAGACCCTGGAACACTTTCTTCTAGAATGCCCAAAGTACCAGTCTAAAAGAATAAGATTCACAGGGAATATAATGGGGAAGTGGGATGGGAGAATGAATAATAATAATAATAATATATCTTTATTCTGCAGTATACTAGTACATTAACAACGAGATAACATTACAAACTACAAGAACATAACCTAGAATACAGCATGGAAATGGCATAGCCTAAAAGGCTGTCTTCCCGCCATTCCCATAAAAAAAATATATCAACTCGGTTTGGCATCAGTGTAACAAAAATTCTTTTCAAAGACAGGAATATTTATAGTTTGTTTATGAATCATGTGGCTAGATGGGATCAATAGGTCATATGCTGGGAGGAGGATGAGATACCAGAGAGTTTTGATGGCTGATACAATCGGGACAGGCTGGGTTGTCGCACTTGAAGTTTGGGCTGGTATAAGTACTTAAAATTTTATGCGTTAATGATTTTTTGAACTTGGGTCTACTATATTGCTGAATTAGAGGGTCTATACTATTCCAAATTCTTGGGAAGGAATGGAACGGCAATTCTGCAGAAAATTGTGTTCTTGGTTTGTGTGTTTCTATTTTACCAGTCTGGCTTGTTTTCTTCCCCGAAGGGTTTCTGTAGACCTGAACTGAAAGGTGTTATCGAAAGACATAGGGAGTTTTTTGTTCATCCAGTCATGCATAAAGAGGGAGACGTGAAGGCTGTAGAGATCTTTAAATTTCAGAATACCACAATCTCTGAAAAGTGGGTCTGTGTTCGAGTTATATGCCTTCCTAGTAATGATTCGGACGGCTCTTTTTTGCAGCTTGAAAATTCTGTTGGTGTAGCTCGAATGACCCCAAACCTGAATACCATATATGAGATGACAGTGGATCAATGAAAAGTACAAAGTTTTCATTGCCTTTGCGGGGAGAAATTTCTTTGCCCTATTTAGGGCAAAAATAGCACTTGCCATTCTTGAACATACTGCAGAAACATGGTGTTTAAATTTCATATTTTCGTCTATATACACACCGAGGAACTTTAGAGCGGCTTGATCTTGTTCGTTCCCAACGGCCTCAATATTTGTATTATTCAGAGATAACTCAACGTTGTTTACCCTATACAAATCATTTTGTGGGTGAAGAAGCATATATTTAGTTTTAGTTGGGTTAAGGGCTAATTTGTTGGCAGAACACCAGTGATTTATTTTGTCTAATTCGGAATTTACACTATCTGTAAGTGTGTCTAGATTGTTGCCTGATCTATATGCCGTTGTATCATCGGCAAAGGAAAGTAGATTAAGCACAGTGGAGTTGCTAATATCGTTAATGTATAACAAGAATGGAATAGGACCAAGAATAGACCCTTGGGGTACACCGGTGTTTATGGTTAAGGTTTCTGAAACAATATTCGAGGACGAGATAAATTGGCTTCGGTCGGTTAAATAGTTTTGAAACCACTGATGGGTTATACCTCTAATACCATAGTATTCAAGTTTCAGGAGTAGGATTGAGTGGTCAATGCTGTCGAATGCTTTCGAAAAGTCTAAGAATATAGAAAGGGTGCAGTTCTTTGTTGGTTTATCATTTTCAGTTACCACGCTATTCAGCAAGTGCAATATGGGGTGGACAGTCGAATGCCTTGTTCTAAAGCCAAACTGGTACTTGTATAAGATATTACTTTTATCAATAAACTCCACTACCCTTTTGTACATTAATTTTTCAAGTACTTTTGAGAACGTGGGTAGGATACTGATAGGGCGATAATTGTTAAAGATTTGAGGATCACCAGACTTGAAGATTGGTATAACTTTGGCTATTTTCATTTTGAATGGCACGTGACCAGATGAAAATGAAGTATTAATGATGTGTGTTAATGGCCTGGCAACTTCATAAGCGACTGCTTTCAGGAGTTTCGTGGACAGTTCGCCCTGATCCCTTGTTGGTTTCGAGGACAACATAGAAATGTTATGAATAACTTCCTGGGTGTTTGTTGGAGTCAAAAATAAAGAGTTTCCGTTTCTTTGCTTCATGTAGTGTGAAAAATGGATGTTCGTATCGGGCACTTGTTCACCTACTGATTTTCCAATGTTTGCGAAGAATGTATTGAATCTATCGGCAATGATTTTGGGATCCGTTACAAGGGTATCACCATAAAAAAAAGTATCGGGTGATTCTATTTTTCGGTCTGATTTATTAATTGCTTTACGTAGGATTTCCCACGACGTTTTAAGGTTATTTTTATTTTCCAGCAAAATATTATGGTAATAATCTGATTTGCTTGCCCGTTTAATCCGATTGAAGATTTGACAGTACTGCTTGTAGGCTGTAGTATTTTGAGCTGTTGGAGATTTTAGCTTTTTGGAGTACAATTTTTGTTTATGTAGAGAAGACTGTAATAGTCCAGCTGACATCCAGGGCGAGCGTTTAATATATTTCGAGGGAACTGGTGTTGCTTTTAATGGGAAAGCTTCATTGAATGCTTTATAGAAGGTGTCCAAAAACTGGTCGTATGCCAGGGTGGTATCGGAAGCGTCATAAACGCTAGACAAATCAGTGCCCAATAAGAGTCGTTTAAAGCGATCTATGTTCTCTTTCTTGAACGAACGTTTATGAATTTTGGTAGGGCGTGCAAGTTGTTTTTCAAAGTTACCGATGCAAAACGTTGCAAAGTGATCGCTGATGTCAGAAATAACAATTCCAGAAACATGCTCAGAGGAATCGTTACTAAAGATATGGTCTATAAGAGTTGCTGAAGTATCGGTAACTCTCGTTGGTTCAGTGACAAGGGGCATGAAGCCTGAGCTGAACATAGAGTCGATAAAAATTTCAGTTTTATTATGAATAGTGAAGCTGAGCAGGTCAAGGTTGAAGTCACCCATAAGGTAGGCTCTTTTGTTTTCGAGGTTGATTTTATTCAATAGATCGGACATTGTGGACAAAAAAAATGGTCAAGATCAGCTTTTGGTGCAGTGTTGGGCCTGTAGATAATCCCGATTATGCATTTCTTTTTAGAGGTAGTTTCAATGAAATGAGATTCAAATACGTGTGGTATAAAGATTGACAGATCACTTCGATGTTTGAAGCTGATGTTGTCCTTGATGAATAATCCTACACCTCCCCTGCCATCATCATTTGCAGGTCGAGTGTGGTGCATTAGAGGGTGATAACCGTCGAGTTCAAAACAGATATTCTGTTTGACATCGAATATTTCAGTAAGTCCCACGACATCAAATAAATTTTTCCCAGGATGCATGTCGTGTAAGAGGTTTTGGATATTCTCAAAGTTAGCATTCAGACTTCGGCAGTTCATGTTGAAAAGAGAAAACGACTTATTTTTTGCTGGGATTTCCCTACTAAAGTTTTCTGGTGTATAGTATTTACAGCTGGGGTTTTCAATAGCGTAGGGAGGGTCTGTATCACTATCGTCAATTCTCAGTGATGTGTTAAACTTAGATATGAAGTCGTAAGCATCAGACGTCTGGATCTCATCAAAATGGATAGTATTAGCCATAGTCAAAAATAGTTTGAACCGAAGCCCTGCCTTTGAGAAATGACATGTTTTTGCTTAAAATGGGACATTTACAAAATTTTTTAGGCATTTGCGGAATTACACTGATGCCAAAGATGTGTGAGCAGAAACATGGAATCATTGAAATGGTGGGTGTACCCTTTAGGAGTTATAAATGTAGGTTATAAACCGAGTGACAATCTCGGGGATTCGTGCAACATCAATGGTCCAAATTGTGTCAGTAGACGGTTTGTTAACACAAACTGGACACTGATGGGTAGAGGAAGATAATTGATCGAATGATTGTGTTCAGGAAGAAGCACTTGACTGAACACAGAAGTGTGAGTTGTATCGCATCCCACGTGTCATCAAGTTGTAATGATCTTTAGAAATATGGGATATAGGTCAGGGGAGATTCCTATTAATCGATAAGTAGGACTATCAGTGGGACAGTAAGTCGGTATTCCACGTGGAAGAACGGCTTTGGGTAAAGAGTGTGGAATAAGGACCATCAGTGGGACAGTAAGTCGGTATTCCATGTGGAAGGACGGCTTTGGGTAAAGAGTGTGGAATAAGTCCGGATTACATGGGTTAATTGGTAGAGGGAGCAACAGTCGACTCGATTGTGAGTGTTGGATCGGAAATGGGAAACGTTATATTCACTTTTACTGTTTAGGCAGAGCACATGGGTTTCTGTCACCAGTTACGTTTGAAATTGACTGGGTTTATCTGAAATTAACAAACAAAGTGATAAATTGGTTTGGGTGAGATACGAGATAATTAATTGGGCATTAGGAAACAAATGAATAGTGTTTCAAAATCAGGCGAGTATTGAATTGTTTATGGGTGTCCGGTGAGTTTGTGGGTGAAGAAGCCAATTGAATGTTAGGAGAACGGGGATGGGGGCTTGTCGGCTAGCTTGATAAATCTACTTGATAAATGCTCACGTTGAATACATATGGAGGATAAGTTCGAGGTCCATTGTGATGGGTTTATTATTCAAGACAATCGTAGTGAACAACGAACTCGGGATGGTTGGGGAGGGGGGTGGGGGGAGGTCGTAACAAACAATCGATGGGACGCTAAGTTTGTTGTTTGGGGAGCGCACTCTGATATTTTTATCTAATTTACAAATGCTCCGGAGGAATACCATAAATATATATTACATATTATACATTCGAGTGGGGTGTACTATACGAATACGTAATGATATGGATACGTTCAATTAAAAACCGGTTGACAATAATTAATCCTAATTCCCAAAACAACATTGCTACGAATTCACAAACACAAACATATAAACATATTCACACATACGGGCATAAGTGCACACATTCTCGTTATGAACATTCCCACAAGTATATGTGCTTTAGCGTACTAATATATATGATCCAAACGAGCGACATGTTATGTGCGTACCAGCATTAGAATGGGGCAGATACTGATTCCTTTTTGAGTGAAATACCCAGACTGCCCGACGTTTGTGTGTTGTGCTATATGAATGGTTTTAGCATGGTTGGGACTTCGTCTGAATCACTGAAATCAGGAGTACAGGGGGTGGGGGGGGGGGGGGGTGGTACTTGAATGGATTCATACACATGCAAACTCACCCGTGAAGTGCATTCATGGGAATACATAATTGTAGCTGTGTGGTAATAATAATCGTTTTCTTGAACATGCCCGAGGTTGTTTAGGAAGATAGGGTTGTTGATGCTTACGAATCACTGGTGCCTAATGGCGCATGTATGAGAATACGCACACGTACCTCGCGCCCTGGAACACGCTTGCACGTAAATGCATTACCATAGATGCAAGCTTATGCTGTATAAATACTATGTTGCCGCAAATGCATGTGCCTCTATATTAAGGGTTGGTGTTGGGATTGGAGCGGGGTGGCTATAGTTTTGTTAGCGTGCAATAATGTTTACACGAAAGCTTTCAAACGTGTCTATGAAAGATCAGCCATGGGTGTCGAATAATATCAGGTGTATTTGCTAAATTGATAAAAGGATCATCAATTGATCCCATTAAGATTTTTGTGGTGAACCTGGAGTCGATCGTATTTGGTTATATCGTCTTGATACAGATTCACATTTAAAGGAAATATATTCTCTCCAAATTATGTCCACCATTATGCACGCACTGCAAAAGACCCGCAATGTGGCCGTTTTAACACTGTCACACTGCGAATCGCTTGCAGTGCGTGCAAGACTCTCTCCATATTTTTAAGTGGTTAATGGTGGGAAATCTGGATCAAGAGATGAACGAAATCAAAAATTTTCGCGTCCGGTCAGAACGGGCTGCATATGTACAGACCCCTACACATGAACAAAAGGTATATTTGTGGGGGATGGTTTCTGAAATAAGATGGATATGATCTGAATATGTTTCAAAATGTACAAGATGCGCTCTATATTCATAAGCGGTTGATAATGGGAAAACTGTATCAGGTGAGAAACGGAAGCAGACAAAGATTTTCGCGTCCGGTCAGAATGGGCTGCATATACACGGACCCATACACAAATATATGTACAAAAGCCATGCCAATACCCGACCCTAACTGGTGACATGCAATGTATGTTCTAAATCCTCTCTATCGGCATGCAAATATGTTCCCGTCCGGATAGAAGTATATATAGGCCAGATATTTACATACCACAATAGAATATCTGGTGTAACCATGATGCTGCATGATCCTGGTTCGTGACATGTGAAGTTTATACTAAACAACCTCAATGGAGTTTGAAATGATTGGGATTGGGGTGGGGTGGAGGTGGGGGTGGGTCAGACACCGATTCACATATAAAGGAAATATATTCTCTCCAAATTGTGTTTGTCTAGTATGCACGCGCTCCAAGCGACTCGCAGTGTGACAGTTTAACATGGTCCACTGCGAATCGCTTGCAGTGCGTGCAAGACTCTCTCTATATTTATAAGTGGTTGATAATGGGAAATCTGGATCAGGTGAGAAACTGAAGCAGAGATTTTCGCGTCCAGTCAGAACGGGCTGCATGTGTACAGACCCTTACACAAATTTCTGTACATAATCATGTCAATACCCGACCCCAATCGGTAACATACAATGTATATTCCAAATCGTCTCTAAACATACAAATATTTTCGAGACCGGATAGTATATGGGTGGAGGCTGGATATTTACACACCAACTAGAATAGGTGTTGTAACAATGCCCACACATGATCCTAATTGGTGACATGTGGAGTTTATACTAAACAATCTCTATGGAATTGGAATTGATTGATGGGTGTGTGTGGGGTGGGGGGTGGGAGCAGGCACCGAATCACATTTAAAAGAAATAGTTTTTTGAAGGATATGTGGTTAGGGGGAGACTCAAAGGAGAGGGTTAATATGCTAATCGGAGAGATTGGGAAGAATGGGACAAGGGATGTCATCAAGCAGTTCGTCTACGAGTGTTTGGAGGAGAGGAGAAGCATGGGAATAGGGAGGCAGTTGGGAGTACGGGGTAACCAAGGCCTTCTCATCCGAGAACTGCGACAAATCAGCAAAGCTAGGCATTCAAAACACTTTCGAGTGCAGCGATAGTACTGCATTTTGGAAAAGGACAACGCTGTCTGCACTTTTTATTGAAGATGGTTTCCATGCTCGACAGACATGCGCAAATCACTCGATACCACGAATTTCCATCGGAAAACAAAATCGTAATTCTAAGAAATTTCAACAGGTATCATGATACCTTGCATTGAGTATGGCAACTGTGTAGTCTCTAGCTAATAACAATATACTGTATTAAGACGATCTTTCTCATTATTTGATTTTAGACGGAGTTGTATATAAATGCTTTTTCCGTCCGATGACGTCAACCGGAAATCTTAAGTAAATTCATGTGCAAACAAAAGCAAAGGTTTTGGAATTTACCCCCATGCAGCTCTGTCGCTGTGTTTTGAGGAATTTTGATACCCCAGCTTTGTTCTTGGATATGTAAAGCACATTTGGCCACAAGTTGTTCTCGTGAAATATTATTGAATTATCAGTTCTGGTACGAATACGGTAGCAGACTTCCATGAACCAGTGGTGCCTACGGTCGACTCTATGAGTTGATTACACATGTGTTTCGTGTACTATACATCTCAATCTTCATTTTGATGTACATTTTGTGTATATTTAATTTGAATTGAAGGAATATCAGAGGTGAGAATTTTCAAAATAAACAAAATTCCATTACTTATATAGCCCCTTAACGCTGGCTAGGATCAAACCGTGGACCTATCTAACCACTGAGTGACCAGGCGCCCTACAACGATTAATTAAATTGACTCAAATCTAAAGGATAGAACATACAAAATTAAAATGATTTTTTTCCATATTGATCTCAGCGTTTATATTACAGAAAGATTTAGATTAAAAATAGATATTATACTACGTCAAAATTACAAGATTAGAAAATCGCTAATCCTAATATTATCGCATCTTCCACAACGCGTCCACGGTGTGTAAGCCGTTAATCATAAACTGCTTGTGTATATAATAACACATTTTGTCCGCATATAAAAAATTTTAACCTTCAATTGTTATAATACGAAAGAACTGAATATTTCCCCAAATACAATTTTTTCTGCAATCCACAGCTTAAGAATCCTCAGTGAAACAAACCCAGGGCTCTTTCCAGCGAGTGGTGAGAAGTTGTAAATTGAAAGGGATATATTGACAAAAGATAGTGACTTCAAACATTGAGCAATTCCTTCACCACGGGTAAAGTATCGCATTGTGAATAACAAAATAATGTACTTGGTATCTAAAAATATATCTTCACGGATTTCCCGAGAAAAGTTCACGTCTCTTTGTTCCCTTCACGCTATTTCACCTCAGATGACACTGTGTGAACATTTGTGATTGCAAGGTGAAGCTGCAAACATCCAGAGGGACACCAAGATCTTTTTTCGTTATGGTTTGTGTCCAAATTTTGATAGTGTTTGTCTGTATATTTAATTCTAACGAGGAGAACTTTACTAACATTAATAATGACACCTCGGGCATTTATCTTGCCATCAACTCTCACTCATCTGTTGGTCATATCACACTAAAAAAGTTCTTTGGAAACGACTCACTCTCAGAGAATGAAAACAGAACATTTTCTGACAGAACACCACGCGAGGATGGTAAAACAGCCAGTAAAGGCGTTGTTTTTCATAAACTATCGTCAGCTGAATCGCATGCAAGCAGGCAAATGCCAACTAAATTTATAGAGATGTCAGTTCATTGCGCAAAGGAAGAAGACGGCATGGTGATAAGCAAACCATCATTGACACACGAAGAGATGCCGGGTCCTATTGGCTATCACGGCGAAATACACCATTCCGGGAATCCAATTCCACTAATTGTTGCTTCTGGCGTTTTCACTGTTTTTATGTTGATATACGTTAGAATTTGTTTCCATTATCACGTAAAAGAACTGGATCGTGTTGGTGAAAAGCTCGCTGAAGATGATGCAAACTTGTCAAAAACCGTGGGAGACGATAGCGTATTTGTCAGAGACGAAGATAACAACGTATTTTGCATAACTGTACGGAAACAGACGGATAAAAAACGAGAGAGGAGAGCCAGCATTATAACGGACAAAAAAATTGTTAAACTGTCCGCAAAACGTCGCCACTCCACCTTCATTATTTGATCCAAGCGTCAAAAACAGAACTGTTTTGATCAAAAAGCAAATTTTGTCTTCTGACCCCAAAAACTTAAAGTGCTATTTAATTACATTTATAAAAATTGATTATATTTTCATGCGTTGCCATTTGAAAGCATACAAGAGTATCTTGAGGGCTGTATCTCAAAGGGCGACAAAATGAAAATCTGTACCGATGTGTTTACACAAGAGAACAAAAGGCTATAGACTACTCGTTCATTCATTCATCCATCCATTCATTCATTCCTCAACCTTCCTTATTTCATTCCTCATTCCTTCCTTCCCTCATTTCTCCCTTTCTTCATTCAATCAGCTTCAAAGTTATTGTTATATTTTCCTTTGCTCTGATCTATGCCCCCATCTCGTTTCAGACCGATTTATCCATCTTGCAATTGACGATAACCAGTCCCAGCTGGAAGATACGTATTGTCCAGCTGGGGCAGATTATCTGGGCTTGCGCTAAGGTCACCCTTATTACTTCCACAGTAATTGTTTACTAAACTCCTGTATATACACTCCTGTATATACTTCTGAATATGCTGTAATTTTATCAATTCACATTCAATTTTTTATTCATTCATCCAATTAATTATTCACTCGTCCTCTCAGTCCTTTATTCGTTCCTTATCACAGTCCACATCGAGCTAACTCTACCATTATGCAGCCATATCATCTTGCTTTCGTTTCTTCACACAATTATATCTCCACGTTGGAATATCTTCCCATTGGTGAAATTAAGTTTTCCACACCATTGCTAAATGCCTCATGAATATTTACACAACTCATTAGTGTTAGAGTTTGTTCCCTGACAGCGACGTGGTTGCTGCAGAGCAGCCACGCTGCAGTTTGAACACATGCTGAAAACCCTGTGAGTGCTCAACAATTATGGAAAAATACCAACAGAGCAGCCGCGTCGCAGTTTGTGTGTAAATGCAAACGCCATTATGAGCAATGCCCCCATTATGAGCAGCTATGTTGTGTTGCCTTTGTGCTCTCACCATAAATATATCCTTACCCCACGGTAGAATATCCTTCAATAGCAAAAAAAAAAACAATTTCTCATTCCCTTACGAAACGGAACATGATTATTTACACAAATTTATTGATGTTACCGTCTGCTTCCAGATTGCGTCATGGCTGCTGAGGAGCAGCCATGGTGTAGTCTGTGTGCAGACTGTGAACCAGTGAATTCTGAACCTCAGTGGAAAAGTGATTTCCAGTTTAAATTACATTTCAATGCCCTCCATTGTGTGCAGGTATATTTCCGCGCTTTCCATTACTTATCCTAACAAATTCTGCACCCTTAGTTTGAATATCTCCACATTAATGAAATCTCAGATTTTCTTACTCCTGTTAAACGTCACATGGACCATTACACAACTTACCTGTATTGCCGCTTGTTCTCAGACTGTGACATGGCTGCTGCAATATTTCCATTACATATATCCCAATCCAAACGATAGAATACCCCTCCATTAGTGCAAACTCAGTTCCTCACACCCCACTAAAACACCACGTGAATACTTACACATCTTATCTGTCTGTCTTCGGAAAGCAGCATGGCTGCCGCAGAGCAGCCATGCTGCAGTTTGTGCACAGGCAGATAAACCATGAGAGTGGCTGTCCACAATGAGAATGAAATGTCAGTTTCTAACACTCTGGTTCAAGATCATATGAACATTTATGCAACTCACTGGAATTGATGTTTGTTCTCAACCTGCAGCGTGGCTGCTGCAGTGCAGCCATGGTGCAGATTGCCCAAACTGAAAACCTGGAATTTAAATCAAAATAAAAAAGTTATACTGACTTCAAACGAAATTTCATTGCCCTCCATTATGTGCAGACATATTGTTTTGCTTTTGCATTCACCATGAATATACCCATTCCCCACGTTAGTATTCCTTCAATAACAAAAACCCAGATTCTCATACCCTTATGAAACGCAACATAATTACATACTCGAACAACTGGTGTTACCGTCAGCTCCCAAACTGCGACATGGCTGCTGCGGAGCATCCATGGTGTAGTTTGTACAGAGACTGTGGACGAGTAAATGCTGAACCTCAATGGAAAAGTGTTTTCCAGTTCAAATTATATTTCAATGCTCTCCTTTATGTGCAGTCATATTTTCGCGCTCTCCATTATTTATCCTCATAATTTCTGCACTCACACGTTTGAATATCTTCGCATTGGTGAAATCTCCGATTCTCTTGCCCATGTTAAACGCCGCATGAATAATTTCCCAACTTACTTGTATTACCGCTTGTTCTCAGACTGTGGCATGGCTGCTGCTATATTTCCATTACATCCCCTATATCCCTATCCAAACAACACAATATCTCCCCATTAATGAAAAGCCATTTTCTCACACCGCATTTAAAAATCACGTGAATACTTACACTACTTACCGGTCTGTCCTCAAAATGCAGCATGGCTGCTTCAGAGCAACCACGCTGCAGTTTGGGCACTGACCGATAAAACATGATAAACCATCTTAGTGCTTGACCGCAATGAGAATGTGTTACCCGTTCAACACACATTTTAAAGCCCCTTATCATGTGCACCCATATTATCTCAACCTACTGGAGTTGCCGTGTGTTATCAAATTACATCATGGCTGCTGCGGAACAGCCATGGTGCAGTCTGCCGAAACTGTAAACCTGGAGTCTTCATCAAAATAGATCAGCCGGATACTCGGAGCAGCTATGGTGTAGTTTGCCTAAACTGAAAACCTAGAGTCTTTATCAAAGTAGAACAGCGATACCCGCTTTAACCCAAATTCCAATGCCCTCCATTGTGTGCTGTCATACTGTTTTGCATTTCTGTATTCACCAAAAAAATATATACTTATCCCACGTTAGAATATTGGCAAAAAACTCTATTATGTCCAGCTTGGCTGCTGCAGATCAGCCATGATGCAGATTGCCTAAACTGAAAACCGGGCGTCTTAATCAAACTCCAAATAAGTGATACCCACTTCAAACGAGACTTCAATGCTCTCCATTATGTGCAGACATATTGTGTTGCTTTTGTGTATTCGCTAAAAATATATCCCTACCCCAGGCTAGAATATCATTTAATAGAAATAACCCAGATTCTCATAGTCCTACGAAACGCAACAAGATTATTTTCTCAACTTACTAGTGTTGCCGTCTGCTCCCAAACTGCATCAAGGCTGCTGCGGAGCAGCCATGGTGTACTTTGTGCACAGACTGAGAACCAGTGAATGTTGAACATCAATGAAAAAAGTGATTTCCATCCATTTTGTGCTGTCATATATTTTCGCTTCTCTTACCCCTGCTAAACGTCATATGGATAATCACACAACTTACTCGCATTACCGCTTGTTCTCTGACTGCGGCATGGCTGCAGCAATATATCCAAATATATCCCTATCTAAACGATAGAATATTCCTCGATTAGTTAACTCATTCTTTTACACCCCAATTTAACAACACGTGTATACTTACTCAACTTAATCGGTCTGTCCACAAGATGCAGCATGGTCGCTACAGAGCAACCGTGCTGCGGTTTGTGCACAGACTGATAAACCATGTGAGTGCTTGACCAAATTCAGCAATATATCCAAATATCTCCCTATCAAAACGATAGAATATTTCCCGATTAGTAAACTCATTTTTTACACCCCAATTTAACAACACGTGCATACTTACTCAACTTAATCAGTCTGTCCACAAAGTGCAGCATGGTCGCTGCAGAGCAGCCGTGCTGCGGTTTGTGCACAGACTGATAAACCATGTGAGTGCTTGACCAAAATGAGAATGTGTTACCCATTTCAACCCACGTGCATACTTACTCAACTTAACGGTCTGTCCACAAAGTGCAGCATGGTCGCTGCAGAGCAGCCATGCTGCAGTTTGTGCACAGACTGATAAACCATGTGAGTGCTTGACCAAAATGAGAATGTGTTACCCAGTTCAACCCACATTAAATGCACCCTATCATGTGTACGCAACTTACTCGTGGTGCCGTCTGTTCACAATCTGCAGGATGGCTGCTGAAGAGCAGCCATGAGGCAGTTTGTGCGCAGACTCATAAACCATGTGAGTGCTTGACTACAATACAATGAGAATGTGTCACCCAGTTCAACCCATATTTTAATGCACCCTATCATGTGCACCCATTATCTCAACTTACTGGATCCTTTAATAACTCAAAACCCAGTTTATCATACCCTTTCGATACGCAACATGATTATTTATATGCACACAAATTACTGGTGTCACAGTTTGCTACCTATCTGCGTCATGTCCCATATTATGTCCAACAACATGATCCTATATTTATGTATTTATTCAAATGAATCCCCACCCATATGTTAGATTATCCACCCATTATTGAAATGTCAGCCTCCAACACTGGTTGAACCTTTCACGAACATTTACGCAACTTACTGGAGGTGCCGTCTGTTCTCAAACTGCAGCATGGCTGCCGCAGAGCAGTCGTGGTGCAGTTTGTCCTAACTGCAAACCTGGCGTCTTAATCATTAGAAAAGTGATATCCACTTCAAATGAAATTTCAATGTCTTCCATTATGTGCAGACAAATTGTTTTGCGTTTGTGTATTCACCAAACATATATCCTACCCCACGTTAGAATATCCTTTAATAACAAAAAACCCAGATTCTCATACCCTTACGAAACGCAAAATGATTATCTACACCAATTACTGATGTTACCGTCTGCTCCCACACTGCGATATGGCTGCTGCGGAGCAGCCATGGTGTAGTTTGTGTGCAGATTGACAACCATAAATGCTGAATCACAATGGAAAAGTGACTCCCAGTTCAAACTATGTGTGCAGTCATATTTTCGCGCTTTCCACTATTTATTCCAATAATTTCAACACGCTTGAATATTATAGCTGTACTGAAATCTTAGATTCTCATACCCCTGCTCAACGTCACTTGAATAATTACACAACCTACTTGTATTACCACCTGTTCTCTGACTGTGGCATGGTTGCTGCAATATATGCAATATCTCCAAATATATTCCTTTCCAAAAGATAGAATATCTCTCCATTAGTGTAAATTCGTTTCCCCCCACCCCAATTAAACGCCACGTGAATACTTACTCAACTTACTGGTCTGTCCTCAAAGTGCAGCATGGCTGATGCTGAGCAGCCATGCTGCACTTTGCGAACAAACTGATAAACCATGCGAGGGCATGACCACAATATGAACGTGTTACCGGTTCAACCCATATTTTAATGCCCTCTATCATGTGCACCCATATTATTTTGTGTTCTTATATTCACCAATAGTTTTTCCGGACCCACACGCAAAAATAACCTCTCCTTACTGAATACCTAGTACCTATGATTATTCATAACCCATCAAACCAACTCCCGGGTTCATAATAAGACAGATTGCCAAAGTCCACATTTCAGGACTCGTGCCCTTGTCCCAACTTCTCCAACTGTACCTCAAGTCACAGTAATCTAGACAGCAGAGTAGAACACTTGTGTTATTAAAACTCTTTGTTTCCTTCATTGTGTACCAAACTTTATGACGACTAACTTAGTCTCGCTTGACGATGTTCAGAACGATGCAGCCTTTGACTTTGTTACACAATTCAACAATGAAATTGACTGTGTTTCGGAAGATGATCCTATTTCTCCACTCAATGCCGACAGGAATAACTGCAAATTCCACACTCCGGGAACGTTCTCTTCAACAGTAGGCACGTGTAAGAAATCTTTTGCTTTACTTAACATTAATTGTAGAAGCTTGAATGCCAATTTTGAACAACTACAGAGTCTGATTTCTGATCTTCAAACAAATGATAATATCTTTGACATCATAGGTATCACTGAAACTTTCAATGTGAAGGAAAACATCTCTTACACCTTAGACGGCTACCATCCGCTTGTTCTACGTACTCGTCCCTCCAATGATGATGGTAGAGGTGGGGTTGGTGTTTTTGTTAAAGATTCTATACCATTCAAAACTAGGAACGACTTAAGCATTTTCATTCCCCATGTGTTTGAATCACTATTTATTGAACTCACTGGAAATTACAAATCAATTGTAGGAATTATTTATCGCCCCAATACCGCACCAAAAGCCGATCTTGACTTGTTTTTATCTCAATATTCCAACTTACTCGACAAAATCACTTCTGAGAAGAAGACAACCTATCTGATGGGCGACTTCAATATAGATCTACTAAACTTTAACCAACACCAGAAAACTAATCAGTATTTAGAATCATTGTTCAGCACTGGATTCACACCTATGATAACCAAACCTACAAGAGTAACAAATCATTCAGCGACTATAGTTGACCATATTTTTGGTAATAAACTCGACTCTAATACCTCGGGAATAATTATTACAGATGTCCGCGATCATTTCGCAACATTTTACATCAAAAATCCCAATAGTACCAAATCCAACGACAATACATTCCAACCAAAGAGAATCTTCAACACAAGGAATATCAACTTATTTAAACACCTACTATCTCAATCTGATTTCAATAATGTATGCCAAGAGGCTCGTGCTAACGAAGCTTATGAAAAGCTCCTATCATTTCTTAATACGACGTTTAATCAAGCCTTCCCACCGACGATAAAGAAGACCACAAAAAAATACGTCAAACGAGAACCATGGATGACTTACGGTCTTCTACAGTCCTCCCTGAACAAACATAAACTGCTTGAAAAAAAGCTGAGGGCCCCAACCAACGACAATATTACAAGATACAAAACCTACTGTCAAATTTTTAACCAACTCAGACGTAAACTTAAAAAAACATATTATAGTCAATTAATTTTAGAAAATAAGGGAAACATTAAGAAAACTTGGGAAATTCTCCGCAAAGCAATAAATAAGTCAAACCTTCCGCCTCCCCTACCATCATCGTTTATTGATGATAATGTAGAGTTCACTGACCCTATCCAAATTGCTGATAAATTTAACAACTACTTTATTAACATTGGAAATCGAATTACCAACTACATGACAAGCTCCACACATCGATTCTCAGATTACCTCAATGACAGCGTCCCCGGATCATTTTTCATATCACCCACAAGCCCTGAAGAAGTAGTATCTTCTGTAAAAAAGTCTCCCAACAAAAACTTCTGCTGGTAATGACAACATTTCTCCGAAACTACTTAAAAACATTATACAAGAAATTGCTGTTCCTTTAACCCATGTTAATAATACCTCATTCTCAACTGGAATTGTACCATCAAAAATGAAAACTGCAAAAGTAATACCAATTTTTAAATCCGGAGATAAACAGTCATTCGACAATTATCGTCCAATAAGTATTCTTCCCTCATTTTCTAAAATCTTAGAGAAATTATTTATTTATTGATGTTTAAGGTCACATATTTATGCACAGTGGCTAATCATGACCGTGACAGTTTTACGGGTGGAGGAAGCCGGAGTACCTGGAGAGAACCACCGAGCAGCTGCCAGCTCCCCAACATCGGAACTCCGCACTACAGCACAGGCAGGGTTAGATTGGTTGAAGACATGCGTACCATCGACGTGCAGTACGCCTTAGTACACGACGTCATCGTGCCCCCTCGCGGGCAATGGAGATGAAGTGTCTTGCCCAAGGACACAACGCGGTTGCCACAGGTGAGATTCGAACCGAGGACCTCTCGGCTTGCAGCCTGCACCTCTACCTGCTGATCCACCGCGCTCCCTTAGAGAAATTAATGCACAAAAGGTTAACAAACTTTTTAGATGCAAACAACATTATTTATAACTATCAGTTTGGCTTCAGAAAGGGACACTCAACATTTCATCCGATAATGCTTCTTATCAACTCCGCTTCCATAATGAATAACAATCCAACTAAAGATTGCACATTATCTATTTTTTTTTTTAGATTTTTCCAAAGCATTCGACACTATTGACCATGAAATCCTCGTCAGGAAACTTGAACATTACGGAATTAGAGGAAAAGCTAATTCTTGGTTTCAGAACTATATGTCTGAGAGATCCCAATTTGTGCAATTCGCGAGTGAATCCTCGAATCAACTCAATATTACTACGGGTGTACCCCAGGGTTCTGTCCTCGGTCCTCTTTTGTCTGTGCTCTTTATCAACGACATTTGTGAGTCGACCGACATGAGTATTATATCCTTTGCGGATGACACAACATCCTACGCATCTGGTAATGACCTCACCCTTCTAGCGGAGAGGGCAAACAATGAATTGTCAAAAATCAATGACTGGTGTCTAGCTAATAAGTTATTAAATGCTAATAAAACTAAGGTCCTACTTCTTCATCCCCAAAATGACAATTACAATTTCAACAATGTACAAACCCAAATTTCACTAAATAACTCAAGCTTAATAATAGCAGGTAATAATCGCCAACACAAATTCATAAAATTCCTAGGAATTGACATGGACGAGAACCTTAGATTTAATCACCATGTATCCGTAGTCTGTACGAAACTATCCAGGGCAATTTATATCCTGAATAGAGTCAAGAATTTTTTGCCGCTCGAGACACTACGTATACTCTATTTCACTTTATTTCAAAGCCATTTAATTTACGGGATACAAATTTGGGGCAATACACTAGCCACTAAACAAATTCTGAATCTTCAAAAGAAGGCCGTGCGTATCATAGCGAACAAAAAGTTCAACTCACACACCGATCCTCTTTTCAAACGTTTGAAAATCCTGAAATTTAATGATCTGTACAAGTTACATTCATTTCTATTCATGTACGACTGGTCTATAAACAACCTCCCGTCAGTTTTGATAATACATTCCAAGTGTACTCTAACCCATCTGGTATGAATACTAGGCAATGTGGAAACCTAATCACACATAAACCCCGCACTCAGTTCTCAGCCGCTATTCCATATTTTCATTTTCCCAAACTGTGGAATGACTTAGACACAACGATAAAAACCCTCACCCGAAAGGCATTTAACAAAACTTTATTCAATCAATTTTTAAACGCATACGAAGTCAATGTTAGGTGTTCCAACCCGAGATGCCCTGACTGCTTCGCCTAGTTGGAACTCTCGGGGTCGTTATTACCTTCATCTCTTCTCTTCACACAAGCTGATGAAAAGGTTGTCCCGCGGTATTCCGGTTTTTACATAACTCCATTAGCCTACGATAATTGTACTGGCCTACTAAGGAATGCGTATAAAAATTGTTTTGTTTTTTTTATTCGGAAACACTGTTGATTCGATTAGGATTCGGAAACACAGTTGATTGACGGGTTAAAACAACCCGAGACAGAACTCTTGGGAGTTTGATCCATGATGTGGAAACAATACTTAATTCTAATGTAAAGGATGTTAATATAACATAACAACTACCTGCTGTCTGGATCGACTACATTTAACTTGAATTTAACACTTGCCATTTGCCATTCTATTTTATTTATTATTTTGATTGTCTTGGGGACGACAGGAAGACAGTCGCAAGGCTATGTCATTCCCCACAGTATACATTTATACATCATTCAATAATTTTGTAACTTTACTCTCTCTCTCTCTCGTTTGTATTTGTATGCTGTATGCTGTGAAATAAAGATTGAATTGAATTGAATTGAATTGAATTGAATTGAATTGACTATATCTAATTAGGATCGGGTATTTTGCGGGAAGGGTCTTTTACCGTCGGTAATAACCATGGGTGTCTGTTGTGTAATTCTCACTGACAATTGAATGATTTGTAAAGCTTGAGATGCTTATCTTTGTTTGCTCCCAAATTTTTACCTCTGATTATCTTCAGAAAACATATATGGATACCAATGACTTGTACGTATATACAGTACGTGGAAAGCATATTATCACTAAATGACCTGCAGAGTGTGGGTTCCATCCAAGCAATAATTGCAAAGTTGTTGCAAAGCATAACAAGCGCAAGCAAAATTCCAGCCAATGGACCTCCGGGTTATTCCCGGAGGTCCATTGGCTAGAACATTGCTTGCATTTTTTGTTCACATGTACAGAATTAGAAAGTGATACTTTCGGCGATAACTGTACCCGCCGGGTGATTTAGTTACAATCCACTCTCCACGTACTGTATATATCTTACACAACTCAGTGAACTCGCTTCACCGAACAAAGAAATCCCACTGACTGTATCTCTGATTTCTGAACGTAGAAACATCTCACGAGTGACCACTAATTAGATATAAACTATAATTACTATCAAAACAAACTAACTGAGGTGTGGATTTTTGTTTTTCGACGTTTTGAGAACACCCCATCTTGAGTATGAGATAAATATCTCAAATGTCGGGATCGAATCAATGCCATCGTCATCGGATGCACCGTGGTACTTGTTCAAAGCTGTTCGCCGAAACAGGATAGATGAAATCAACCATAGTTGCAGGACTGGTAGCTGTTAACGTTTCCAACGTTAACGTGTTAAATTATTTTAACAACGTTAAAAAAATTTAACCAAGTTAATAACGTTTAACTATTAAGATGATAAATGTATAATAAGCAGCATTGCGTCGTTATCTTGTGTTTACCCAGCCGGATCGCGCGTGTCGATGACATCGAATTTTGCGCCATTTGACGAAATTGAAGAACACGGATAATTCAGATGTCCGTAGCCCTCCTACCAACGTTGGCCCGCCGATATTTGACGATATTTGACGATATAGCAATATCAGCTTCATCCGAAAGCCTATTTTACATGTAAGGACTGGTATTCGAGCAACGGCGGGTGTCTCTTTCTAAGGACACGACCGCAGCGATTGCATTCTTAAATGAAAACATCGCTGAATGTTAGAATTTACGATAACCTGAGAAAACTATCATAATTGTTCGTACCCTGAGTTCCAATGTGTTCTATGTGCCTACTGGCACATAGAACACATTGGAACTCAAGAGACGAACTGTGCGTAAGTTCAATTATGGGAGCGCGGTGGCTCAGTGGTATACTGTTGGACTTTATGTTAGAGGTCCCGAGTTCGATCCCCGTCCGGGACGACCCGCGTTGTGTCCTTGGGCAAGGCACTTTATCCCGGTTGCCTACATGGGTGCACGATGACGCCGTGTACCAAGGCGTACTGCCACGTCGATGGGGCACATGTCTTCAACCGCTGTAACCCTGCTTGAGCGGAGCTTGAACAGAGTTAGAATGTTGAGGAGCTGACAGTTGCTCGTCGTTGCTCGGTGGTTCTCTCCGGGTACTCCGGCTTCCTCCACCCGTAAAACTGTCCCGGTCACGATTAGCCACTGTGCATAAGTATGTGACCTTAAACCCCAATAAATAATAATAATAAGTTGAACTATATTCAAACTCAAATCAATAAAAATGGCGAAGTTATTAAAATTTTGTTCATTTGAACATTAAACGTCATTTAACTCGTTAACGCAGAATTATTTAACACGTTAACGTGTTAAGGAAAATTTGAACTCCTCCCAGCCCTGCATGATAGTTGGCTTACTGATCTACAGAGTAGACTACCTGTGCATGTAGGTTATTACCACAGTGCGGGTTTCTGATATGGTGTGTTGAAGTCTGTCCTCGTCTCCGGGTACAAATCGACGAGTTCTTTAGTACGAGACGATATTTGAGGCACAGGCGACGTCGAGACTTCAATACACCATCTAGGAAACCCGCTTGGTGGTAATAACCAATTTATATTTTTTATTTATTGGTGTCTAAGGTCACATATTTCTGCACAATGGCTAATCGTGGCCACAACATGGAGATAAAGTCAAGTTTAGTAAATCTTTTATATCCATGTTACCCATTTTAGAGGACTTTAACCCCAAGCATTAGTGACTTGGTCCTATTTTACCAGTAAACCAGCGGTCGGTCTACTTGCAGTAAGTTCCTGAACTGTAGTAAGTAACTTCGCGGAAGTTCCTCAGTGTGCGCGAAAGTGTTATTAATCCTTTGTCTTATTGGCACTTAACCCCTTGAACTCTAGTGGTATCTTCCATGCCACTTCAATGGCAGCAATTAGAAGAGTTCATATTCATTATTTGGGGTAGACCAATCAGTATTTTCAAAGTCCAGCCTCGATACACTCAGAGTACATGGTCTTTATCATCATAAGCTTCTTATCAACAAAGGAAACAGGTCAGGTAGTCTTTATATCTAAAGCCTTTTGTACGTATACTACTCAAAGTTTGCTAAGCACCAAGTACATCCAACTACCTGCTTTATGTTTTAGTTGAAATATGTAATGAAAAGTGTACATATTTTTTTTATTTAATTATATCTTTAATGATTTAAGTACAGAAATTAAGATTTTATTTGTGTTTGACATTATTTTTTAGCTTTTGAATACGATAACCATGGAAAATGGATATTATCGGTAAAGAGGAAATTTTTCAATATGCCAAAAAGTTGACGGAGCAAACTGGTATGGCTTCATTATCGAGTATGAGACCCTTTACTGTTAATTACAGCTTGGAACGCCTTCTCGTACTCCCAATCAAGTTCCTGGGGTCCTTTGTGGGATGTTGTTCCATTCTTGGACCAGCATGGCGGTACCAAGCTCCTGGAAACTTCTTAGCTGGACTGGACGGGCTGAAATTGTAAGCTGCAACTCATTCCAGACATGTTCGATTGGATTGAGGTCGAGGGATCTTGCTGGCCAGTCCATACGCTCAATCCCCCCATCTGTTGGTACTCACAGACAGCATGGGCAACATGAGGACGGGCATTATCATCAATCAGAATGAATGTATCACTCACTGTACCTGCATACAATCTGACGTGGACATCCAGGATCTCATCAATATACCGTTGTGCAGTCAATGTACCACGTTCAAGGACACAGAACTCTGTACGTCCATCCCAGCTGATGCCGCCCCAGACCATGATTGACTCTCCACCATAGCGGTCATGCTCAGCAATGCTGGCTGCATGAAATTGCTCTCCTGGTCTTCTCCATACCCTAGAACGCCTAACTGTGTGGTCTAGGCAGTAACTTGACTCGTCTGTAAAAAGGACAGGTCGCCAATCTTCTCTGGTCCATCCAACGTGTCCCATGGCCCATTCATATCGTGCCTGGCGATGGGTCTGGGACAGCGGAATGCGAATACATGGTCTTTTCGACCACCTTCGTGCAACGTTGCCCGGATAGTCTGCGTCGAAACATTTACCCCGGATGCATTCTGAAGGTCACTGCGAAGCTGGGTTGCTGTGGCAAAGAAGTTCCTACGGGCCTGAATGATCAGAAGCCGGTCTTGAGCTGCAGATGTTGCCCTGTCTCTGCCACCACCATGCCGCCTCACTGGTGTGCCATACTGCTGAAATCTTGCCCAGGGTCTGGTGATCATCGTATGGTGCACACCAAGGGCTTCACCAGCCTGACAATGGGTAGCCCCTTGCTCCACCATCCCTACAGCCCGCCACATTTCTGCTTCAGACAAATGTCTTCTTACATTTGCATTTGCCATATTCAATCATTAAATCACAAGGGTTTGTGTTGAAATGAAGACTGAATACCCTACACATGTCATGTACATGTAGACAGTACACTTAAAAGATCATGAAAATCAAGGGGTACATGCTTTTCATGACTGTCACGAAAAGTCTGCCTGTCAAGAGAGCTAATGTAAACTCTGGAGACCATCTCAATACATTCCTCAATCATATCCATCAAAAATATCGCGAATATGTCACTAGCAAATTTCACAATGATGTGTCAAATATTTGGTGCTTAGCAAACTTTGAGTAGTGTATATAACATCAGATGTTCCAGTATGGATCTTATCGTAATCTTCTTACACAACTGTTTAGTCACTCCAGGTAGCCTTCAAATTAATCTTTTTTTGTTTGTATGTATTTACATGTACATGTCCTTGACAACATTGTACCTTAGATACTCTAACAGAGCTCGAAATTTACGTGGGGAAGGGGAGGGGTGACTCTTTGTTAGTACTCATTGGGACGCCTCCGTTTGGAGCCCCCAATTTTAGGCTAGCCTTGGGAGGGCTTTGGTGGAGAGAAACAGCCCATACAAGGGCTTTGGTGGGGAGGAACTGGGCTTTCGTGGGGGGGGGGCACATACAGGGAAAGCCAAAACAATGTGGGGAAAGCCTAATACATGTTGGACTGTAAACAGCCTGGACCTTTTGGAGGGGCTTTGAGGCTGGGCGGGCCCTACATGGACTTTGGGAAGGGATAGCTTAAAAATAAGGTGCATACCAGGCGGGAAAGGGGGGGGGGCGCCTAAAATAGGGTATATACAGGGCGGGGAGGGGGAGAGCGCGGCCTAACGGATTTGGGCGCCGGGTTCAAATGACCCCGGTCTTGGTCGGACCCAGGGGTCCTGCCAAAACCCATTGAGTCATCCCTCTATACTCCTGTTGCTTAAATTTATGAAATACTGACAGCAAATTTGGCAAATGACTATCATCCGCCACGAAATGACCCTGGCTGTTGAAAATGTCGCTAAACCCCAAAAGGCCCAATAAATGTATACCTAAATAACTAACGGCACACTGTCCTTTGTTCAATGAACAAAACACACGGGCACGGGTATCTTCAAATACCAGGGAGGCCAATACTTTAAACCCTTTACAATTAAAATTTTCATAGTTGTGAATATTTAGAATTGTATTTTCTGCCTGTGAATATTCAGAATTGTATTTTCTGCATGTGACGAGAGTGAACAAATAGCGATTAAAAAGACGTGATAATTTACCCACGGTAAATGGTTGCGTCTTTTAACCCTTTACCCAACATAACGGTCAAAACCGGCCAGCGCGATTTAGAAAAATCACCATTCAATTTTCATTATTTTTTAATTTTTGTCTCAAAAACATTACTTACGACTTCTAATTGGCAACGAGCTCGTTGATCTCGTTGCATTGAGGGAACATAAGCTATGTTTTTGATGTATAAAAATGAAAATATTCAGTTATTCAAGAATTTTATCTGCAAGTGTCGTTTGTTTTTCGTGTTAGGTAAAGGCTTAAAACGATAATGGTCACTTTAGACCATTTATACAGACACCGTTAAAGAATAAAATTCTGTAAAATACACTTATAAAATGTTTATAGTATTGGCCCCTGTAGTTGTATCGGGAACTGCAAGATGCTTGTCTTGTCTGAAAAGTGAAAAAGTGGTTATGTAAGTGAAGTTGGCTATTGTGTCCAGTCACACGTCTGTATCAAGGTAAGTAGCTGGCTTCATATGCAAGTGTTACAGTGCACATTGGTCAAGGACACATATGCCTAACTGGATATCGGGGGACACACGCTGGCACATCCCTTGATAAATATCACCTGAGTATATAGGAGGAAAACACGGTGATACTAAATGAGAGCAATACCCAGCAGCACTTGGTGAAATAACGTATAAAATAAATGTGACACAGTTATTCTATATAGCGGACCCACCCGTCCCAGGATGGGATGCCCCACTCGCTGCGGAAAGTAGCCCATATCAAGGGAGATAATCAAGACTGGATTTTTTTTTTGCTGGACGGAATTGCGGTGAAAGGATTTCGAATCGAATTGAATCTCGAAATTTCGCCGGACTCCAGTTCAGATACAATATTCCATTTTTGATATAAGCAGGTTTTTGTTTATGTAAAGTTTTGGTCGTGTCCAGCACCTCTGCAGCTTTACCAATATTCTGATATGACAGGTGTTAAACTTCCCTTTCGACTTTTAATGCAATATGTTTTATATCCCCGTGGAAACGTTCAAAATATACCTTAAATATTTTACTGTAATTTACCCTTTGCACAGCGGCAACATGGCGTCAGATTAGTGGTTTTCACCAAATGTGTTTGGCAGTGATTGGGCTGATAAGTATAAAAAATAATATTGGGAACACGTCGCTCATTGGTTATCACATTGGATTTCAGATCGGAAGGTTGACAGTTCTATCCCGAACCTCGTCATCTGTGCTGTGTCCTTGGACAATACACTTAATCACAATAGTCCCAAGAGGGAGCACGATGACACGGTGTACTAAGGGGCACTGCACTTCGATGGTTCACTTGCATTCAACCACTGCTAACTCTGCTCGTGTAGAGTTAGTATATAAGGGAGCACGGTGGCTAGATGGTAGGCTGTTGGACTTCTATGCTAGAAGTCCCGAGTTCGATTCCCGTCCGTCCGGGATGACCTACGTTGTGTCCTTGGGCAAGCCATTTTATCCCGGTTGCCTGCATGGGGGCACGATGACGCCTTAGTAGGCGTACTGCACGTCGATGCTGCACATGTCTTCAACCGCTGTAACTCTGCTTGAGCGGAACTTGAACAGAGTTAGAATGTTGAGGAGCTGACAGTTGCTCGTCGATGCTTCTCTCCGGGTATTCCGGCTTCCTCAACCCGAAAAGCTGTCACGGTCACGATTAGCCATTGTGTATAAGTATGTGACCTTAAACACCAATAAATAAATAGTTAGTATGTAGGATAATCCGTTAGTATGTAGGATAATACTCGCTGCTGATCGGTGATTCCTTTCTGGTACTCCGGCGTCCTCCACCACCCATGAAACTGTCTGAAGCGATATGGCCCTGTATGTTGAAGTGCCGTTAAACTCAAATAAATAAATATATAATACCTGTATTTAATCAATTCTGAACAGAATCCATCTAAATTGTCATCAAATATTTTTTTTAATTATCTATTGGCTTGTGTTCACCATCCGTTATTACATAAATTGCTGCTTTCTTTCCAGAAACAATCGTCCTTTACTTATGTTATAGGTTTATATAATATCAATGTTTTTTTTTTCTTCAAAATTTGAATCTTTTTTTGCTTCAAAATTATTTCTTCTACGCTTTTTGCTAGAACTCAGTGCGTTTTAACCTTTTGAGCTCGAGAGGCCGTTTTTCCGGTCAAGGAACATACCACAAAATTTTATTAAATAGGATGGCTGTTCAGCGAATGTGTGGGGTAGACCAATCAATATTTTCAACGTGCAGCCTTGGGGCTGCACGTTGAAAATATTAATTAGTCTACCTACCCACAAATAATGAACATGGACCCTTCCAATTACTTCCATTGAACTGACATGGAAGATACCCTCAACGTTCAAAGGGTTAAGGCACCATGCGTTTTTAATGATTATCACATGCTCTAGTCTCTGCCAATAGAACAACCTCAACGCAAGCATAATGTCATGTTTCACTGATCGTTTTCCCCGTGGGAACCCCGTGAAGTGAAACAGTGCTTGTCTACTGCGGTCAGCTGGTAAAATAGAACCCAGTCACCAATGCATGGGGTGGAAGTCCTCTAAAATGAGCAACATAGGTATAAATGATTGACAAAATTTGACTTTATCTCCAAGTAGCGGTCACGATTAGTCATTGTGCAGAAGTATGTGACCTTAAACACAATAAATAAATTAAAAAAATAAATTAACGAATCGTTTATAATTATGCTCCCCACTTTATAGGGCTCCCGTCCAGTCATAAGCAATAACAATCTTTAACTCCTTTCATGCTGCTGGTGGATATTCATGAACAGGATTCAAAATATCTGACCACTGAAATAAGTACAATATGGGCAAACTTAACCAAATTTCCTTCTGTAGTTTGAATGGATTTTTTTAAACAATGATTTCCAATTATCTATTATTTATTTATTGGTGTTTAAGGTCACATACTTATGCACAATGGCTAATCATGGCCGTGGCAGTTTTACGGGTGGGGGAAGCCGGAGTACCCGGAGAGAACCACCGAGCAACGACGAGCAGCTGCCAGCTCACCAACATCGTAACTCCGCACTGCAGCACACACTGGGTTAGATTGGTTGAAGACAAGCGTACCATCGACGCGCAGTACGCCTTAGTACACGGCGTCATCGTGCCCCCATGTGGAAAATGGGGGTTGAGTGCCTTGCCCAAGGACACAGCGCGGGTGTCCGAGTCGATCGCTCAGACGGCCACCCATCCGAGGACTAACAGGGCTCGACGTTGCTTAACTTCGGTGATCTGACGAGAACCGGTTACCGCAACGCCACCGCGCCCCCAATGATTTCGTAAGTTAAATGTAGATGGATTTTTCATCAAAATCTAGTCATGACTGCTTCACACCAACAATGACTAGATTTGATGACAATATTTTGAAAATACCCAGCTGTTTACGAGTTAATACCGCTGAATTAGAACTTGTCAGCCACTGTAAGCAAGCACTATTTCACTTCAAGGTGTTGCCACGGAGATATGAACAGGTGAAACAATCCGCGAGTGACCGCTGTAGTTAAGCTTGATGTGAGAAACATTCCCAGAAGGCATTTGTTAAAGTTTGCCGAAGAATATATAGTGTTGGTGTTGGGACAAGGCCTTTGTGTTATATTTGCAAAACACCAATATATGCCAGGGCGGACTGGGCCAAGAAAGGTTACAGGGGAACGAACAAAGGGGGCCCCAAAACCGGAGAAAATTTTGATTCTGCGAACTGAACGAACGCGGCTTCCTTGCATCTGTGCGATTAATGGCAGTTCACATAGAGGACATTTCGATGGCATTTTGTACCATCTTCAACGATCATTCGAGGAAAATGGTTCTACGGGTGATTGGGGGGGGTGGGGGGCATCGGGAATACCATAGTTCGGCCTAATTGGAGAAAATTTTGATTTTTTGAATTTTAAGAAGCCTGTTTCCTTTCATCTGAGCGATCAATGACAGCCCAGACTGCTGGTATATCGATATGTCCTCTATGGGCAGTCCACATACAGCGCATTTCGATACACCGGCAGTCTGTGCAATCACATACGTTTTGCCTTTAGGTTATTTTCACGAAACTTCACGTTACAACAGGTGTTGGGCTGCATCAGTTGTAGGGGGCCTACCGGGAATTTTCCCAGTTGAACATACGACCAGTCCGTCTCTGTTTATTGTAACTAGTGGATAACCGTGTCACAAAAAAAGAAGATAAGAAGTTAAGATTAGCCAATTATTTATATCTATCTATCTATGCTGTCAACTTTATAGGACTTCCATCCCAGGCAGGGTCCTATTTACCAGTAAAAGTTAGTGTCTGAAATAATACGTTTTTATTGTTTGGCTTGCATACATCTTTGTTTCATCTCCAAACTTTTTCATCTTTGTAAGATATTTTGAAACTCTGCTAGACATGAATCACCACAAGACATCGTGTTTTGTTTAACACTTTCAAAATGATATGCATGCACTAAGTTAAGTGCTGTATAGCTGCCACACGGTTTCATTTCTGATTGCGTTCCTATAACACATCTTTCTTGAAGTTGAAGTACACTTTTCTCGCGCCCCTAAACAGTAGCAGCGCGATATATACTACTCAAAGTTTGCTAAGCACCATATATTGAAAACATCATTGTGAAATTTGCTTGTGACATATTTGCGATATTTTTGGTGGACATGATATTGAGGAATGTATTGAGACAGCCCCCATTGTTTACATTCGCTCTCTTGACAGGCAGACTTTTCGTGACAGTCATGGAAAGCATGTAACCCTTGATTTTCATGACGTTTTCGTGTACGGTCTACATGTACATGACTTGTGTAGGGTATTCAATCTTCATTTCAACACAAACCCTTGTGATTTAATGATTGAAAATGGCGAATGTAAATGTAAGACGACATTTGTCTGAAGCAGAAATGTGGCGGGGTGTAGGGATGGTGGAGAAAGGGGCTACCCATCGCCAGGTTGGTGAAGCCCTTGTGTGCACCATACGGTGATCACCAGATCCTGGGCAAGATTTCAGCAGTATGGCACACCAGTAAGACGGCATGGTGGTGGCAGAGACTGGGCAACATCTGCAGCTGAAGACCGGTTTTTGATCATTCAGGCCCGTAGGAACCGCTTTCCCACAGCAACCCAGCTTCGCAGTTGCCTTCAGAATGAATCCGGGATAAATGTTTCGACGCAGACTATCCGGGCAAGGTTGCAAGATGGTGGTCCCCGATCGAGAAGACCATGTATTCGCATTCCGCTGTCACAGAACCACCACCAGGCACGATATGAATGGGTCATGGACCATATTGGATGGACCAGATAAGATTGGCGACCTGTCCTTTTTACAGATGAGTCAAGGTACTGCACAGACTGCACAGATAGGCGTTCTAGGGTATGGAGAAGACCGGGAGAGCGACTCCATGCAGCCAACATTGCTGAGCATGATCGCTATGGTGGAGGGTCAATCATGGTCTGGGGTGGCATCAGCTAGGATGGACGTACAGAGTTCTGTGTCCTTGAACGTGGTACATCGACTGCACGGCGGAATATTGATGAGATACTGGATGCCCACGTCAGATTGTATGCAGGTGCAGTGGGTGATAGATTAATTCTGATGGACGATAATGCCCGTCCTCGTGTTGCCCATTCTGTCCGGGAGTACCGACAGATTGAGCGTATGGACTGGCCAGCATGACCCTGAACCTCAATCCAATCGCACATATCTGGAATGAGTTACAGCTTGCAATTTCACCCCGTCCAGTCCAGCCAAGAAGTGTCCAAGAGCTTGGTGCCATGCTGGTTCAAGAATGGAACAACATCCCACAAAAGACCACCAGGAACCTGATTGGGAGCATGAGAAGGCGTTGTCAAGCTGTAATTAACAGTAATGAGTCTCATACTGGATATTGAACCCATACCAGTTCGCTCCGTTTACTTTTTGGCAAATCTGAAAAATTTCCTCTTTTACCTGCTTTTACCAGTAATATCCCTTTTCCATGGTTATCGTATTCAAAAGCTAAAAAATAATGTCAAACACAAATAAAATCTTAATTTCTGCACTTAAATCATTAAAGATATAATTAAATAAAAAAATCTATACACTTTTTATAACAATATTTCAACTAAAACGTAAAACAGGTAGGTAGTTGGATATACTTGGTGCTTAGCAAACTTTGAGTAGTCTATATCTAATAATTTCTGCGTCACGACTCGGGACTATCTGACGCAGAGCTCAGGTAGGCTCTAAGCGTGACGTACGAATTATTAGATCTATCATGCTGTTCATATTCTATGAGAACGATAACAGGTCGACCTGGGGTGGGGAGTAGTATTGCCACGACTATACTTGTTCACTAGACACGGTTACATATCCGCTTTGAACTGGATGCTAATTTTAAACTTCCTGCCTATGTCTTCCTGAGCTCCCAATGGATCCGGACCTGGGGTGCGTTGTTAGTTTTTTTCTGCGATTACTATGCAAGTTATTTCCATCACTATATACATCACATTAGAGGCTGATCAGCAAACGACATAATATTAAGCTACATGTATAAAATACATTCACATGTTGCACGAAGAGAAAATGAAAGTGTCAATGACACTGTAGCTCAACTTGTGTAAGACATGTACATGTATAGTATGTGACACAGCAATGACACATATCTAGGTAATGACCTGATGACAAAGGTACAGGTAAAGTATTGTAAAGGTCTGTACATAAATACTGACGGTAGCCTTGACAAATGTACAGGTAAAGCATTGTAAAGGTGGGTGACAGTTGGATGCTAAACTAGAAAAGAAATCTCCATGGGTAGAATGTTACAATGGGAATCCCTGTATGGTGCATCATAAGCCAAATGTTAGCAATTGTTTTGGCCTGTTTGATTCAAACCCTTCTACGGTTGATTCATACTAATTAATAAATATTTGTCCAGTCCTTCTTAAAATGTAGGTATTTGATTTTTTTATCTTTAGCTCATAGGTTCACTGGTGAGGTTTTATTTTTCTCATTGGAAACAGAAAACCGGGTTGTGCTAATAATGTTTACCCTTCCCAAACAACACCAAATGTTAACACACCCGAGCCCAAAAGCACTCGTTATCGTCCCATGGTGATAACAAACGTAGTCCTAGAAGTTCTGTACAAAAAACTGATTGCACCTAATTTTGGTATAAAATGGCCGCCGGCAGCCATCTTGAATTTAAGATCGCACTCCAAAACACACGTTCTCGTCTCAAGAAGATAACAAAGGTACCCAAGAAGTTTCGTGAAGATCGGTTCATAAATACAGCCTCTAGCCCGAGCCGTATTGATATGTGCACTTACTGTGTATAAACATTCATACAAAAAAATATTCAAATCAGAACTTTCATACAGAAGTTCTGTACAGAAAACTGATTGCACTAATTTCTGTACAAAATAGCTGCCGGCAGCCATCTTGAATTTCGGACTCCACCCAAAAACACTCGTTCTCGCCCCGCGGTGATAACAAAGGTACCCGGTACCCAAGAAGTTTCGTAAAGATCGGTTCATAAATACGGCCTCTAGCCCAAGCCGTACAAAAGTTCTGTACAAAAATCTGACTGTACCTAATTTTGGTACAAAATGGCCACAGGCAGCCATCTTGAATTTTGGACCGCACCCAAAAACACCCGTTCTCGTCCCAAGGTGATAACAATGGTACCCATGAAGTTTCGTGAAGATCGGTTCATAAATACAGCCCCCAGCCCGAGCCGTATTGACATGTGCACTTATTGTGTATAAGTAGCACTGAATAAATCAAAGTTCATCTAATTTGCATAATTTCAGCACGAGGAAAAAACCCGTATTATATGTGATGTATTCCATGTTACTAAACATTCATACAAAAATTTATTCAAATCAGAACTTTCATACAGAAGTTCTGTACAAAAAACTGATTGCACTAATTTCGGTACAAAATGGCTGCTGGGGGCCATCTTGAATTTTGGACCGCACCCAAAAACACTCGTTCTCATTCCACGGTGATAACAAAGGTACCCAAGAAGTTTTGTAAAGATCGGTTCATAAATATGGCCTCCAGCCCGAGCCGTATTGAATTGTTGACACCGGACAGGCGGACGACGGACCATGCCATAACCTCAAATTTGCCTATGTCAAAGTTGAGCTAAAAATGAAAGTGTCAATGACACTGTAGCTAAACTTGAACTTGGTAAGTTATAAGTGGAATGGCAAATTTGAAGATCATTAGTTTCAATATTTTCATAACAGCATTGTGTGTGCACAACGTCAGAGCAATCCATGCATTCTTAAATGTAAACTGTAAGGCTGGCTAAAGGAAGACTGTTGATACACAAATGCAGTAAGTTTAAAGGTCATTGTAAACGGCAACTTTTTTTTCACAGAAATAAATGCTAATCGATAGCTCTTATCTAAAGGTCTCGCTCAATGAGCACACCAAATTCGAAAACAATCCTATGATAAATGTGCCCTGTACAAATGCAATAAATTCAAAGGTTGTCGCTAACAAATGAAAAGAATATCGATAGCTTCTGTCTTGGTCACCCTGAATAAACATACCAAGTTTAAAAACAACCCGATAATGAATGCGCCCTCTGAGGCGTGCCAAAGGAAGATGTTAATGCACAAATGCACTAAGTTTAAAGGTCATTACTAGTGGCAATGTTTTTTTTTTTGTTTTTTTTTAATTTCATGAATATGCCCTGTAGAGAGTGCAGAAGGGATAAGCTGTTGCACAAATGCACTAAGTTCAAGGGCAGGCTAACGACAATAATCTTTTATAGAAATGAACGAAAATCATCAGCTCCCATCTAGAGGTTACCCCAAACACGCCTACCAAGGTTTAAAACAATTCGATCATAAAAGTGCCCTGTAGGGTATGCCAGAGGAATATATTGATACCTGACTAAATTAAGTTCGAAGGTTGTTGCCAAGTTAATGCTAACGGCAAAGTTTTTTGACAGAAATGGAAGAATATCGATAGCTCCCAGCTAGAGGTACACCAAACAAGCATACCAAGTTTCAAAGCGATCCAACCATAAATGTGCCTCGAAGGGCGTGCCAAAGGGAAATATCGATGCTTAACTAAACTAAGCTCAAAGGTCGTTGCCAACAGCAAATTTTTTGACGGAAATGGAAGAAAATCGATACCACCCATCTAGAGGTCACCCCAAATACGCATACCAAGTTTTTCAAAGCGATCTACTCATAAATGTGACCTGTAGCGCGTGCCGAAGGAATATATGGATGCCTGACTAAACTGAATTCAATGGTCGTTTGCCAACGGCAACTTTTTTTGACGGAAATGAAAGAAAAACAATAGCTTCCCTCTAGAGGTCACCTCAAACAATCGCACCAAGTTTCAAACCGATCCGGTAATAAATGTGCCCTGCAGGGTGAGCCAAAGGGAAATATTGGTGCACAACTGCACTAAGTTCATCGAAGGTCGTTGCCAAAAGCAACTATTTTTGACGCAAATTGAAGAAAATCGATAGCTCCAATCTAGAGGTCACCCCAAACAAGCATACTAGGTTTCAAAGCAATCCGATCATAAATGTGCCCGGTTGAGTGTGCCAAAGACATATATTGATGCCTGACTAAAGTAAGTTCAAAGGTCGTTGCCAGTGGCAACATTTTTTGACGGAAATAGAAGAAAATTGATAGCTCCCATCTAGAGGTCACTCCCAACAAGCCCACCGAGTTTCAAAGCGATCCAATCATAAATGTGCCTTGTAGGGTGTGCCACAGAAATAAATTAATACCTGACTAAACTAAGTTCAAAGGTAATTGTCAGCGGCAATATTTTTGACGGAAATGGACGGAAATCGATAGCTCCCGTCTAGATGTTACCCCAAACAAGCATACCAGGTTTCAAAGCGATCCGATCACAAATGCGACCTGTGCGGTGTGCCAAAGGAAATATGTGCGTACGGGCGGATGAGTGGGCGGAGGGACGCCGACGGACGAGAAGTGACAGCAATAGCTTAGCTTAACTTCATCAAGTTGAGCTGAAAACACACACTTTCAATTTCCAAACTTACTTCCCATATGCATCTGCGGTGACAATTTTCGCTCCTCTAACATCGGATCTTAATAAACTTAGGTGCGCTATTTTCTCTTCACCTCGAGTTGCAGATATGAAGAACTGTTGCCGTAGAGTGGTCAGAACATTGGTTGATAATCAACACTCATACAGCCCTATGGGGCTGTTAGAATAGACTTATGCCGAGTCTTCCAACCGTTCCACATCAGACTCGCGCATTGTAGTCGAACATAAAGAAAAACAACACCAACTCGGGACTTATTGTTAAAAGGGTTGCAATTTTGTGACTAAACAAAATTGTAACCCTTCTAACAGTAATCAAATGGTGGTATCATTTTATGGGAGTAAAATGGGACAAGTGGAGTATCATGCAGATGGTGATGTGTCTCCAACATCAGGTGACTGATCCATAATTTCAAGGTTAGCTGCAAATGTAAGAAAAAAAAACTATGCCCGTAAATATTTTATTTATTTATTGGGGTTTAACGACACTTTCGACAGCCAGGGCCACCTCGTGTCGGGATGCCCAAAAATAGAGTATCTCTTATCAGTCGAGATTTCATATGAAATTTCTATACCGAGTTCACTAATGAAAGTGTCAATGACACTAGCTCAACTTGACAAACTTGAACTTGGTAAGTTATAGGTGAAATGGCAAAATGGAAGAGCATTGGTTCCAGTGTTATTTGGTGAAACTTCAACATAACAGCATTGTGTGTACAAAATGTCGGAACAATCCATGATGCCTAACTAAATTAAGTTCGAGGTCATTGCCAGCGTCAACTTTTTTTGACGGAAATGGAAGAAAATCGATAGCTCCCATCTAGAGGTCATCCCAAACAAGCACACCAAGTTTCAAAACGGTCTGATCATAAATGCGACCTCTGCGGTGTGCCAAAGGAAATTGTGGACATACGGAAGGACGGATGTACATATGTATGCCAACAAACGACAAGTGACGGCAATCTCAGCTTGACTTTGTCAAGTTGGGCTAAAAATCGATCTGAGCTGAGGTTTATAGATTTTAGTGAACAAAGTTAAGAAATTTCGTGACTAATCGTTACGAATTTGAAATTCATTTTATCACACAATGTGTAATTTAGACTTTTAGCTATCGTAATGACAAAAGCTGGCCAACGCTGTTAACAAAATTCGCCATCCAAATTTTAGTATTTTTTTCTTTCAGTTTTTGTCCCCAAAACATTTCTTACGTTTCCTCATTGGAACGAGTTTGTTCCAATGAGGGTCATAAGCTGTGTTTTCGAGACAAAAAATAAAAATATTTAGTTATCCAGAAAATGTTTTCGTCTGCAGGTAGGCAGTTAATGAAAGATGAAAGCGTCAATGACACTGTAGCTTAACTTGACTATGCGTAGTGTTTGATGAAAAGGATAATGTTCAATGTTTTTGAAAGGATTATGAAATAAGACAAGAATTGTGATAATTGATTCTGGATACTTCAGCGGATTGTTTTTTGAGTTCCTCGGTCTCGGCCATGCTTTTGTCGCAAGTCCTCAGGATCTTCTCTTCGCGTGATTCAGCGGACTCCGGTGGCTGTATTGCTGTGACTGCCACTCCCAGGGTAATCCGGTAGTGAAGGAAGAGGGGAGTGAGGGGTGGGAGGTGATGAAAATGCAACTTCCAGTTCCTCCTCAATCTCCACTGGACGTTCGACATCCAACTGTACCGACTCAGGAGCCGGCAGTTGGTTGGGTGTGCCAGTGGGACAAGGAGAGGAACTGGCGGCTGCCTCCAGAACCTCCACCCCCTCACTCAACTCTTTCTTCCTATTCCGGAAGGCCTCCAGGCGCAGGGCGCTTGGTCGAAGGGCTCTTCTTCTTTTTCTTCCCCTCACTCTTTTCAGGGCCTCCGTACCTCTTCGGGTAAGGACCTTCCAAGTACAATGAAATTGCTTCATAAATATGATCTGTGGACTGTTAACAAATCTGGGTCACGTGCCTGTGCGGCTGTCACAGTTAACCGATCACGGCCAAAATAGGATATTCTCATCTAGACACTATACAGAGTCATCCTACCAGGTTACAATAAAATCCCTTCATAAATACGACCTGTAGACTGTGCTAAATGTTTTTGGGCTTCGGGTCCGCGTAGCCGTCACAAAATTAGACATTCCCATCTAGACATTATACGGAGCCATCCTATCAAGTTACAGTGAAATCCCCTCATAAATACGACCTGTAGACTGTGCTAAAGGTTTTCGGCTCTCACAGCCGTCGCGGGTGACCGATCACAACCAATAGGAAACGTTCTCATCTTAACATTATATGAAGTCATCCTACCAATTTACAATGGAATCCCTTCATAAATACGACCTGCAGACTGTGCCAAAGATTTTCGGGTTTCGGGCTCTCTCAACTGCCAGGGTTGACCGATCGCCACCAAAATGGGACATTCTCATTATAGACATGACCTCAAACCTGCATATGAGATTTTGTGATGATCGGACAAGAACTAATGGTTTGTAGCCTGTGCCAAAGAAAATGTGAACTAACTGCATGCGTGGTGGCAATAGCTTATCTTGACTTTGTCAAGTTAGACGTGTTGTGACTGATATTTTCTGGAATTAGCTATTTGACGGTGATTATGTGATAAACATACCATTACTGACACAGGACCAGCAAACTTATCCATCTGGTTCGCGGTAGAGTGGTCAGTCTCTATATCTATCTGTCCCTACTGGGGAAAGGACTTTTGACCAATTCACCTCAACTTTAATTTTGTAGCGCGGCACTGATCCTGATTATGCCAAAGTTACCTCTGGAGATCAGGGTACTGAAAGTGGAGGTTACAAGGGTAAATTTGAATTTTTGTCTGGTAATTCGTGTTTCCAGGCAAATGATTTTTGCAGTTTCGCTTTTGATCTTTTTATACAAGATGGCAGGTCTGTTGAAGTTCATTTGAACATAATTGTAACTTTTGGGCCCACTCATCGGTATCAAGACTATAACTTCTGATACAACCGATCTTTGACATTGGGCTTTGGTATACGGCACTTCGCCTTGAACATAACTTGAATATCAAGTTTCTAGGTTAAAGTTGAAAGTAATGGATCAGCAAGAAAGTAATATTACTGTTGTTTGTCCAGATGTTCTGACAATAGCATTTGATCAAACAGACATCAGACCTTAATTTTTAGGATGGCCATTTATCTTGACCTTCCAATGTTGCACACGAAAGCCAACATCTTTTCACGTCTGATCTTGATTTTTAGCATTGCACCTGACCATGACTTGGTGGAAAACTCGAAGGGGAGGGCAATATGTGTGTACAATTTTTTATGCTAATTTTCAGCATCTATGGCTATATCATGACAACAACACACATGAAGTTTAGACAACTGTTTATAATTATGCTGCCCACTTTACTGGACTCACACCTCAGGTATTGGTTAAGTTCTATCATACTGTGGAGCACACTTAACTGGATATCTCTTAATTTAATAACCCTGTTAATTGAATATACATGTAACTTCCAAACACCTAGTAACCATTTACCATTCATTCTGTACAAATGCAACCTGTTAATGGCATATGAATTCTAGACTGAACTCCTCTTAATTGAATCAAAATTCTTCCAATTTGTCAAGAAATTACCCCGATACTATTTGGCCTCACTCCATCTAATACAGACTTTTAATCTATTATATCTTGTCAGACAGAGCTCTAGGAGCTAAAATAAATGATCCATTTTCCTCTAGAATACAGGAAATTTGCCAAATCCTGGTTGATTACTCTTGTTAATTGAATAATTTCCACTGGCAAAGTGACAATTGAATTAACAGGCTTCACTGTACCAGCAAAATTCAACCTGACTACCAGCTCCACTTTCGGAGATTGAACAGTTAAAGCTGAAGGCAATGTGTGGAGAAAAAATATTTTTGTATTGTCTATCTCTATCTGAACAAAACCTTTTAACCTGAATGACCTTAGACTTTTAGCATCACATCAAGCTTTGTACTTATCATGGTCAAGTTTGAATTTCAAGGTCATACATCTAGGTCAACAGTCAACACTAAGGGTGATGTGAAGAAAAATTGCAATTTTTTTGGCATCCATCAGTATATGTATGGATCATACTATCTGCACCGATTGCCCTTTGCCCATCATTATGAAATGGTAATGGCAGTCAACCTTACTTCCCTAGGGCCAAGTTTGAATTCAACTGATCAGTTGCCCATGAAAGAGAAAGTATGTGAGGAACATATCTTCAAGAGTTTCTGGCATGGGGTCAGTATTCTTGAACAGCAGGTTCAACTTTAAATGGTTGTGTGTCAATAATGAAATTGGTTCACTGGAACCTTGACTCACATTCACCAAACATTCTCAACTGGTGCTGCATGGAAGGTGGCAAGTCTCAAAACAAAACAACACATGCCACTCAGTGCAGGTGTTGGGGAGGCAAGTATTCTGTAAGCAATCCTAATTCATCAGTTCAATTTCCCCCATATTCAAGAAAACTGGAACAAGATTTTTCAGATCTATGTCATAAGCTGTTTTGGATGAGAGAAAAAGTATCGAAGAAATGGTGTTGGTATTGTCATCTTCACCTTGTGTTGTGTAAAGAGCGAATTACACTGCAATAAAAGATTCTTACAGATGTCATGATACAAAATTTCAAGATGCAGTTAGCTTGTTTGTAGTTTATTGGGGTTTAACAACACTTTCAATAGCAAGGGTCATATATCGGATAGGTTTATGGTCAAAGTCAGAGTATCTGAAGAGAACCACCAATTAAAGGCAATCAATATTAGATTCTCCAGCTTACTAACCTGGCACAATCAGAATTTGCAGCATGTGGGCAATCAGTGGCATAACTATGGGGAGGGGAGGTCTTGGCTTCCTTTAAATTTTTTTTTACCTTCCCCCCCCCCCCCCCCCCCCCCCCCCCCCCCCTCAAAAAAAACTTTGGCCCAATGCAGCTTTCACACAACATGGTCAGAAAACGGTCTCCAATTTTTTTGGGTCCACATTTGCTAAAAATGCCTCAGATTTGCTCTTAGAGCACAAAATTTTCGGGGGGGGGGGGGGGGGGGGGGGGGTTATTCCTAACTACTCCCTGTGGGAACCCATACACATAATTTTTAACAAAGGGCGATAACTCTCATTATTTTCAGCGAATATCGCTGGCCATTAAGCTTGACGTTGACTTTGTGGCAATAGAGATATTCTGAAAAAGAAATGAAATCCTGTTTTTATTGTTAAAGTTATGCCATAAACAAGCATTACACCATATTTTTTATTAAACAAAGGGCAATAACTCCAATAATTTTCATCGGATATCGCTGGTCATCGAACTTGATGTAGACAATGTTGATAAAGAGACATTTACTGAAAAAAATTGAAATTTAACTATTGTTCAAGTTATACCATAAACAAGTCTTATGCAATATTTTTTATTAAACAAAGAGCAATAACTCCCATAATTTTCATAGGATATCTCTGGTCATCAAACTTGAGTAGACATTGTTGCTATAGAGACATACACAAAAAGAATTGTAATCTGTTAACTATTGTTCAAGTTATGCCGTAAACAAGATTTACAGAATATTTTTATATCAAAGGGCAATAACTCCCATAATTTTCAAGAGATATCGGTGGTCATTGAACTGGACGTTGTTGCTTTCGAGACAAATACCAAAAAAGAATTGAAATCTGTTAATTATTGTTCAAGTTATGCCATAAACAAAGTTTGGATGGACAGATGTATGTATGGACAGATGGATGGATGGACAGACAGATGGGTCCCCTTGTGGGGGATAATAAATAAATAAATAAATATTACACAAGACAATAATTGGCATGTGGATGTATTCTTCAATTATCTCTGATGGGTAGTTGTATGGGTGGAGGAACCAGAATACCCGAAGAGAATCATGCAGCAGTGGTGGGTAAATGTTGGGAATCCCCAGCGTTCTAACCCAGCACATACAATTTTAGCAGTTGTTGAAGGCAAGTGCACCAACATGTAATACACCTTAGAACATGGCACCAACCACAACACCTGTATCAAATCCAGTTTGGCCAATTATCTATAATTATTTTGACTACCTTGGAGGCTTCACTTCCAGCAGTGGTTACAAGTCCACTTATGCCAGAAAAGCAGAACTTTTCTACCCCAGTGTATACTCAATTCTCCAATTCCCCGAGAGACAATATACATTGTGAGTGGCAAATGGTTTAAATTTTATATTTTTTGCATAATGGTATATGCCAACAAGAGCACTGCTAGTCAGTGGCATCAATATATGGCTGCTTAGTGTAAATTCAGTCCTTTTGCATTGCAGTATATATACCTCATACATTTCAAATGCATTTTTATGAACGAGAACTAGAAAGATGGGATGCATTTGTCATTTGTTTTTTTCTGGAGTTATTGCTTGGACAGGACAGTCATGTTGGATACGCCATAATGCTGATTATTTAAACGAACCTGCGTACCTACAATCTCTAGTAATGACAACAGAAAAAAATCGGGATCCATTGGTCAGTTCTTTTTCAAGTTATTACACGGACAAGCAAAAATTATAAAAAAATCCAAGATGGCTGCTATGGTGACCATATTGGATATGGCAGAAAACTGCTTATCGAAAGGAACCTTCCTCTAGTCACCCCTAATCCACCACAAAAAAAATAGGATGCATGGTGCATTTCATTTTCAAGTTATTGTGCGGACAAGCAAATATTACAAAAAATCCAAAATGGCTGTCATATTGGATATGGCAGAAAACTGATTATCAAAAGGAACCTTCCTCTAGTGACCACGAATCCATCATAAACAAAAGCATTTCATAATATGCCTGGTAGGCTTTTTCAAATTGTACGTAACTACTGTTTTAATCCATGTTTTCATAACATCGTACCGAACTCCGATTCATACTCAACCTGTATTTTAGTATGACTGAGACACAAACCAAGTTTGATGCTGATCTACAAATCCAAACTCCAATCAAACTTAAAATCGCACTTGCACAGGTTCTCAGGGGTAAATTTGGTGGTTAACTTATGCGCCAAGTTTGAAACAGATTGGACAACAAATGGCTGAGAAATCCTCTGGACAAAAATGTGTCCACATACTGTGTAATCTCTAAGTCAGACTGTACCATAATTCTGGTCAAGAAAAGCCAATCAAACTCAAAACCATACCTGCACAGGTTCTCATGATGATTAACTTATGTGCCATGTTTGAAAAAGATTGGACAACATATGGCTGAGAAACGATCCCGACAAAAGTCTATCTGGACAGATGGACGGACAATCCATTTACATAATACGACCATTTTTTGAAATGGGCATATAAAAATAGGATCCATGGAGCATTTAATTTTCAAGTTACTACGCAAACAAGCAAAAAATTACCAAAAATCCAAGATGGTAGCCATATTGGATATGGCAGAAAACTGATTATCGAAAGGAACCTTCCTTTAGTCACCACTAATCCACCACAAGAAATAGGATCCATGGTGCATTTCATTTTCAAGTTATGTGTATACAAGCAAAAATTTTAATAAAAAATCCAAGATGGCTGCCTCAGTGGCCATATTGGATATGGTAGAAAACTTATTATTGAAAGGAACCTTTCTCAAGTCACCACTAATCCACCACCATTGAGCATTTATTTTTCAAGTTATTGCACGGACAAGCAAAAGGTAATGCACAGACAGACAGACATGGCCATAACACAATACAGCCTGCTCCAGAGTGTTGCAGTATAAAAAGTAGTGATGCGGACTGGACCAGACCACTCAATATGGTCCACTCCACTGTCAAGGTGGTCTAGTCTGGTATGATTCAGGTCATTCTAGTCTGCTACCCATGCCTGACCGGTCCAAAGCGGTCAGGTCCACTCATATGTTAATGAATTGCCCATTTTCTCAAAGTTGTTAACCTACATATTAAAAAATAAAATTGACTGCTTTTCAAGGAGTGCATATACAATCTTTGATGATTGTGTGAAGCATTGTCTGTCTCTAATGGCAGTGGTGGCAAGGGCACAATGCAATAGCCCATGCAGTAATGCAAGATATTGTTCTCTAGAACCGTGTACTAATCAGGTGCTTATGATTTAACTGACAGATAAAAACAAGAGGCCTCAAGGGGCATTAATTGCTCACCTGCCAAGTTGTTCAAAGAAGTATTTTGGATCACATTCAGCTAATCATGGCTCATCAGCACTTCAGAGGAATAAACTCATGAAATTATTAAAGGGGCCTTTTTTTTTTTTTCCACATAAATTCACTCTAATTCCTTCAAAACGCATTTTGTAGCAATTTTTTTCCATCCGCTTAATTGACCCCGGGCGTGAGGAGTGTGGGGGGGGGGGGGGCATAAATCTTGCAAAATATATTTTGCAGCCAAACATTTTGTTACATCTAACTGCTCTACCTCCCTCCCTCGACAAGGAAGGGAGGGCAGGACATAGGGTAAAAACATTTTTGCATAAAACCACACTAATTAATCGAGGGACTCCATTTTGAAAAGAATCAAAAAAAAAAAAAATTCCGAACCCAAATTTTCAGGCTAATTTTTTTTTTTTCCCCCATCTCAAAATTGAACAAAATGCATAAAAAATGGGGTTTTTTTTCCAAATTTTCTGAACCGGACCCAAAATTTTCAGGATAAACATTTTTTTTGTTCGTCTCAAAATTGAACGAAACACATAAAAAATCGAAAAAACAATTTTTTTTTTCATTTTCAAAACATACCAGACCCAAAATTCTTAACCCTGGGACCCGATATGAACAAACTTGAATCTTCACCCCTCCCAATGCCACCCTTTCTTCATATTACACTAAGTTAAAATTCGGGCCAAAATATTAACCGAGGAACTCGATTTAAACAAACATGAATCTTTTCCCCAAGAGATGATGTATACCAAATATGAGAGGATTCTGACTGGTGGATCTGAAGAAGATTTTTAAAGAAATTTCCTCAAATTGCATTAAGTTAAAATTTGGTCTCCCATAGACAGCCCAAACTAGAACTATCACTGAAGGTGATTAATACCCCCGCTTTGGGTTTTTAGAGGAATGCACTTCTGATCATGTAGGCGAAGGCCATAAGGAAATGTATACATAAAGATCATTTTTTGTTGTTGAAATTTGTATTTGCATGTGGCCTTCCACAGAACAGCACTGAATACTTAAAGAGCCCACACATATATGGTTTACATTTGGAAAAACATTTACAATGTGCAACATGTATTCAAAATCGGTTCATTAATGTAGGAGGAGTTGCACACACAAGAATCCCATTTGAAAACCCATAATAAATCCAAGTTAAAGGGAGATAACCTGGTTAAAATTGTCGCAGATCAAAAATTTGGGAATATGCGTATGTTCACTTAGTTGTGATAATGTTTGAAAGGTTTCATCAAAATTGATTGATAAATGTAGGAGGAGTTGCACGCACAAGAATTTCATGTGGAAACCCATAATAAATCTAAGTTAAAGGGAGATAACCTAGTTAAAATAGCCACAGCTCAAAAATTTTGGAATATGCGCATGTTCACTTAGTAGTGATGATGTCTGTAAACTTTCGTCCAAATTGATTGATAAATGTAGGAGGAGTTGCGCACACAAGAATTTCATGCAGAAACCCATATTAAATCAAAGTTCAAGAGAGATAACCTGGTTAAAATTGTCGCAGATCAAAAAGTTTGGAATATGCACATGTTCACTTAGTAGAGATGATGTTTGAAAGGTTTCATCAAAATCGGTTCATTAATGTAGGAGGAGTTGCGCACACAAGAATTTGTTCGAACGGAAAGACATAATAAATCTAAGTCAAAGGGAGATAACCTGGTTAAAATTGTCGCAGATCAAAAATCTTGGAATATGCGCATGTTCACTTAGTAGTGATGATGTCTGAAAAGTTTTGTCCAAATTGATTGATAAATGTAGGAGGAGTTGCACGCACAAGAATTTCATGTAGAAACCCATAATAAATCTAAGTTAAAGGGAGATAACCTAGTTAAAATTGCCACAGCTCAAAAATTTTGGAATATGCGCATGTTCACTTAGTAGTGATGATGTCTGTAAACTTTCGTCCAAATTGATTGATAAATGTAGGAGGAGTTGCGCACACAAGAATTTCATGCAGAAACCCATATTAAATCAAAGTTCAAGAGAGATAACCTGGTTAAAATTGTCGCAGATTAAAAAGTTTGGAATATGCACATGTTCACTTAGTAGAGATGATGTTTGAAAGGTTTCATCAAAATCGGTTCATTAATGTAGGAGGAGTTGCGCACACAAGAATTTGTTCGGATGGAAAGACACAATAAATCTAAGTCAAAGGGAGATAACCTGGTTAAAATTGTCGCAGATCAAAAATCTTGGAATATGCGCATGTTCACTTAGTAGTGATGATGTCTGAAAAGTTTTGTCCAAATTGATTGATAAATGTAGGAGGAGTTGCGCACACAAGAATTTCATGTCCGGAAAGACGTACGGACGGACGGACGGATGGACGTACGGACGTACAGGGCGATTCCTATATAGCCCCCACTTCTTCGAAGCGGGGGTATAATAAGTCAAAAAAGAAAGTATAATAGAAACAAATGTGAAAAAAAGCATAAACGATGAACATAATAGTTCTAATGTTACATGTTTGTGGACAAGAAGTTGTGCAAAGAGTTAAATGACATCATGTTGTTGTCCACCCAACAGTATACAATTATGCTACGGATTTCAAAATAGCATGTGCTACCCAAGAATGTCAAATTGAATGGGTGACCGACGATTTTCTTTGTGTTATGTTGTGCTGGAGAGTCTAGGTTATTGAGAAAACATGCTAGTTTATGTCTTCTGACATTTTAAAAAATGTCAAGGTTAACCGAAAATCAGAGGTTGCGTGCCAATGGCATGCATGAGGCTAGGATACCTCCAGATGAGCACGCTGCTGATTTCAGAGTCATTGTGGCCACTATTTACTGTCTCATTGGAAGGTATAGAACCACTGGATCTACTACCGACCAACCGCGTACAGGTCTACCAAGAGTTATGACCCCTGCACAAGACCCACACATCAGGACGTCTCACATGCAGGATCGCTTCCTTCTGGAAATGAGGACAGCAGTAATTACTCCTGGTAGAACTAACAACAGAATCAGTGCACAAACTGTTGCAACAGACTCGCTAAACACGGCATCCGAAGTAGGCGTCCAAACCACAGACCAATCCTTACCCAACGTCATCGTACCGTCAGAATGGAATGGGTATGTCAGCGTGATCGCTGGACTCAGCAGCATTGGATTGCAGTTCTTTTTAGTGATGAATCATGATTTTGTCTTCTGCACGCTGATGATAGGGCAAGAGTGTATCGCCGACTAAGAGAACGGTTTTCTGATGCTTGCGTGCAGGAATGCAACCGTTTCGGTGGGGCTAGTGTAATGGTTTGGGCAGGAATTTCCTTGCACCATCGAACGCAGTTGATCTTCATCGATGGTAATCTGAATGGACAGTGATGTAGGGACGAATTCTTAATGCTGTTGTTGTCCCATGATTCAGATTGCAGTTATTCCAGCAAGACAATGCCTGATGTCATGTGGCGCATATTTGTCGTGACTTTCTTGAGGAGCAGAGCATCGAACTTCTTCCCTGGCCCCCACTTTCACCAGATTTGTCACCAATCAAGCATCTTTGGAATCAATTAGACCGTAGGGTATGGCTTCATGATCTTCAGACATAGGCAATTTACGTAATGTTCTTAGGCAGGAGTGGGACGCAATACCACAGGGTGACATCCAGAGACTTATCAGGTCCATGCGCCATCGATGTCTTGCCATCAAAGAGGCAAATGGTGGCCATACACGCTATTGACTGCATGTGTGAACTTGTCATTTCACCCCATGTCTGAATTGTGACGTCCTGATGTGACGCTGGCAACAGTAAGAACATGAAATTATGCAAATTCATACAGCTAGACTCGAAATATGAATTTAGAATAATATGTTTGGGATTAAAGTTAATAATACTAAAAAAACAGGCCGATGAAATCGTCAGATGTGTACCCATATGCGCAACTAGTAGAAAGCTGTATGTCGGAGGGCCACCACGGATGCCGACATTATGTACACCATACATGGTATGGGTACATATAGAAATGGATTGGAGGAGTGTCTAATTTGATGGATAAAGGGTTAAAATCTCCAGATCAAATTATCAGATTTACATAAAAAAACTATACAGCACAGCACATCAGTAACCTGAATAAATATATAAAGTAACATGACAATCGGATTGATATTTTTTGAGTTATCTCATGCCAAAGGGATTGGAGGAATTTTCAATTTGAAGGATAAAGGGTTAATATCTCAGGATCAAATAATCAGATTTACACCAAAAACTATACAGCTCGGCACATCAGTAACCTGAACACAAATATAAAGTAACTTGACAATCCACGAAATATTTTTCAAGCTATCGAATGCCAAAGGGATTGGAGGAATTTTCAATTTGAAGGATAAAGGGTTAATATCTCAGGATCAAAATAACAGATTTACACCAAAAACTATACTGCTCGGTACATCAGTAACCTGAACACAAATATAAAGTAACTTGACAATCCAAGCAATATTTTTCAAGTTATCGAATGCCAAAGGGATTGGAGGAATTTTCAATTTGAAGGATAAAGGGTTAATATCTCAGGATTAAATTATCCGATTTACACCAAAAACTATACAGCTCGGCACATCAGTAACACCTGAACACAAATATAAAGTAACTTGACAATCTAAGCAATATTTTTCAAGTTATCAAATGCCAAAGGGATTGGAGGAATTTTCAGTTTGAAGGATAAAGGGTTAATATCTCAGGATCAAAATAACAGATTTACACCAAAAACTATACAGCTTGGCACATCAGTAACCTGAACACAAATATAAAGTAACTTGACAATTTAAGCAATATTTTTCAGGTTATCGATTGCTAAAGGGATTGGAGGAATTTTCAATTTGAAGGATAAAGGGTTAATATCTCGGGATCAAATCATCAGATTTACACCAAAAACTATACAGCTTGGCAAATCAGTAACCTGAACACAAATATAAAGTAACTAGACAATCCAAGCAAAATTTTTCAAGTTATCGAATGACAAAGGGATTGAAGAAATTTTCAATTTGAAGGATAAAGGGTTAATATCTCAGGATCAAATTATCAGATTTACACCAAAAACTATACAGCTCAGCACATCAGTAACCTGAACACAAATATAAAGTAACTTGACAATCCAAGCAATATTTTTCAAGTTATCGAATGACAAAGAAATGGATATGGACGCCGGACGGACAGACGAATGGACGGACAGATGGACAGACAAAGGATGGATGAACGATGGATGGCCACCCTGGATTCCGGCATTATGTGTACCATACATAGTATGGGTACACATAAAAATTGCTCCTCAAAGTTTATTACACTTTCTTTTTTGACTCAGTATATTAACCGAGGAACTTGATCTGAACAAACTTGAATCTGCCCCTCTAGAGTTGATGTATACCAAATATGAAAGGATTCTGACTGGTGAATCTGACGAAGATTTTTAAAGAATATTCCACGTATTGCACAAAGTTAAAATTTAGGCACCAATAGGGAGACTAAATATTAACCCAGGAACTTGATTTGAACAAACTTGATTCTGGCCCTCTAGAGATCATGTATACCAAATATGAGAGGATTCTGACTGGTGAATCTGAAGAAGATTTTTAAAGAATATTCCATGTATTGCACAAAGTTAAAATTTAGGCACCAATAGGGAGACCAAATATTAACCCATGGAATTGATTTAAATAAACTTGAATCTGGCCTTCTAGAGATGATGCATACCAAATATGAGAGGATTCTGACTGGTGAATCTGAAGATTTTTAAAGAATATTCCACGTATTGCACAAAGTTAAAATTTAGGCTCCAATAAAGAGACCAAATATTAACCCAGGGACTTGATTTGAACAAACTTGAATCTGGTCCCCCTAGAGATGATGTATACCATATATGAAAAGAATCTGAGCACTGGATCTGAAGAAGATTTTTAAAGAAATTTCCTCATATTGCACTAAATTAAATATTAACCCAGCGACTCAATTTGAACAAACTTGAATCTTGCCCCCACCCCCTTCAGAGATGTTGCGTACCAAATATGAAAAGATTGTGACTGGTGGATCTGAAGAAGAAGATTTTTAAAGAAATTACTTCATATTGTACTAAGCTAAAATTCAGGCTCCTATAGTGAGCCCAAATATTAACCCAGTGACTTGCTTTGAACAAATTGAATCTGACCCCCCCTAGAGATGTTGTATACCAAATATGAAAAGATTCTGACCACTGGATCTGAAGAAGAAGATTGGTGCGATCAGAGTTATGTCCCTTGTGGTGCCCCCTGTGGGCGTGACAACTTTATTTGAACAAACTTGAATTGACATATGAACATGTGCTCCACATTTGGTTCAATTTGGTCAGGTATTTTGTGAGGAGAAGTTGATAATGTAAAGTTTATGCCGGACGGACGACGTACAGAAATGGCACCAGTTTCATTTAAACAAAGAAGAAAAGGTTTACTCCAAAGATGGTCTCTGCCATAAATGAATGAATCTGGCCCAGTGATTTTAAAGAATAAGAAAGATTTCAAACCAGAGAAACAGAATTTTACTGCCACTAATAAATTCTAGTCTGTGTGAAAATGGTTCAAGTATCAAAAACAAGAGGCCCCATGGGACCTGAAGTGCCCACCTTGAACAGAACACAATATAAACAAAGTCCAAGAATGAGTCTACAGTAAGCAATCCATCTCCATGGGATACATTATCAATCCTTGAGCCCCTCAGGAGAGACAAAAAAAGGCCAAGCATCATGCCTTTTCTTCAGCTGATCATAATGTAAAATGTAGAGCTCCCCTATGAAGCCCCTTGATACAACCTATGTGGATAAATTAAATTACACACCTCCAGAGGGTACTGAAAACAAAATTTCTGATTCGTCAGCTATATGGCCAATTCCGGTTCCCATAGGGAGCCCAAATATTAACCCAGGCTCTTGATTTGAACAAAGTTGAATCTGACCTCCCTAGAGAAGTTGTATACGAAATATGAAAAAAAAATTGTAAAGAAATTTCTTCATATTGAACTAAATTAAAGTTTGGCCTATCATAGCGAGCCCAAATATTAACCTACAGACATGATTTGAACAAACTTGAATCTGACATACACCCCCCCCCCCCCCCCCCCTCCCCCCAGAGATGTTGTATTCCAAATATGAAAGCATGCTGACTAGTGGATCTGAAGAAGAAGATTTTTAAAGAAATTTCCTCATATTAAGTTAAAATTTGGGCTACCACAGGGAGCCCAAATATTAACCCAGGGAACCAATTTGAACAAACTTGAATCTGACTCCCCTAGAGATGTTGTAAACAAAATATGAAAGGATTCTGACTGGTGAATCTGAAGAAGATTTTTAAAAATTATCCCCAATATTGAACTAAGTTAAAAATTGGGCTTCCGTAGGAAGCCCAAATATTAACCTAGGGACTTGGTTTGAACAATCTTGAATCTGACCCTCATAACAATGATGTATACCAAACATTAAAAGATTCTGACTGGTGGTTCTGAAGAAGAAGATTTTTAAAGAATATTCTGCATATTGCCCTAAGTTAAAAAATCCAGCTCCTGTATTGAGCCCAAATATGAACCAATGGGCTTTATTTTAATAAACTTGTATCTGCTCTGCCCCCCCACCCCCCCCCCCACCCCCCCATGAATGCTGTATACTAAATATCAAAAGATTCTGACCATTGGTTCTGAAGAAAAGATTTTAAAATTTTTTTGCAAATATGCTGACTCAGCATTTTCTCGATGCCCTCTACAGAACACCCTAACATAACCGATGGCATTTTTATTTTACCATTCATTTCTACTGGTCCTAAGGATGCTTCATACCAAATAACAGCTCTCTGTTCTGTGGGGTTTGGGAAATATGGGCGTTTGAAAATATTTCTATTTTTAGCTCCTGGGGTTCCTGTGGAGATGCAGGAATTTTTGTTTTGCACGAGTCAAGTACTTATGACCCAATAATACCACATACCAAATTGGATTCAAATCGGACCATCGGTTCAGAAAATAGAAATTTTGGGTGGGGCCAAAAATCTTACCCCTCCCATTACAATTGCTTCACGAACTTTGTTTGAAAAACTTGATTCTACACCTCAAAAGGAAGCTCCGTAACAAATATCAAGTCAGTGTACCCACTGGTTCATGAGAAAATTTTACAAATATTTTGGAGCATTTTCTCCCACCCCTTCCCTATGGGGCTGGGCATGTTGAGTTGAACAAAACTGCAATGCCCCTTTGTGACCATCACTCACACAAACTTTCACTAGAATTGGCCCATTGGTTTTGGAGAAGACCAAAACATGGTGTTGATGGACGATGGATAGAGAGCGATGAGATTAGCTCAGCTTGACTTTGTCAAGGTGAGCTAATAAACAAAACAGAAAGAGAATTTATGGAGGCTTATTTTTTTGGGGGGGGGGGGGGGTAAAATATTTTTAAAGAAATCATTAACTGTATTACATGAAATAAAATCTTTGGAACCCACACTGAAGTCTTGAGAGGTTTAAATTAAAGACATTCATACAGGAATCAGATAAATGTTTCCAAGAACCCAGAAAAAACATATATGTGCACGAGATTGAAAGGGTTCAACATGAAATAAATCTCTGGAAAACACACTGAAGTCATGAGAGGGTTAAATTCAAGATATTCACATGGGAATCAGATCAATTTTTTTCCAAGGAACCAGAAAAAACATGTGCACAGCATTGAAAGGGTTCAACATGAAATAAAATCTTGGAAAAAACACTGAAGTCATGAGAGGTTTAAATTAAAGATATTCAAACAGGAATCAGATCATTTTTTCCAAGGAACCAGAAAAACATATGTGCATAGCATTGAAAGGGTTCAACATGAAATAAAATCTTTGGAAATCACACTGAAGTCTGAGAGGGTTAAATTAAAGACATCAATTTTTTTCCAAGGAACCAGAAAAAACATGTGTACCACATTGAAAGGGTTTGGTCAGGGAATCAGAAAATGGACAGTCTTAAACTGAACAATTTCATTTCTGATTAAAATAACAAGATTAACTCTTAACCCGCTGAGTATTTTCAAGATATTTTTTCATCAAATCTAGTCATGGCTGCTGTAAAGCAGCCATGACTAGAATTGATGAAAAATTAATCTGAATATAACAATAAATCATTGGTGAAATGAAAGAGTCAATGACTCTGTAGCTCAACTTGGATATGACAGGAATTAGTACTTGCTGTGACCAAGACAACTGAATAATGAATATGACAGGAATTAGTATTTGTTTTGGCCCAGTCAACAATAATAAAAGAATTACAAGGTGACTGTAATGGACTACAGATTAAGACCAATCATTGTAGATTATTATTTTTGTGTGGAAATTTTCAGTCCCAAACAAAATATTTTCAGACTAAAATTTTTTCTTCTTCTTAAAATTGACCAAAATGCATCAAAACACAAAAAACTAATTTCCGGATTTTGGTCCAAAATTTTCTAAGTCCCACCCGGACCCCAAATTTTCAGTGTTAAAAATTTTTTTTTTTTGTCTTAAAATTGACCAAAACGCATAAAAAACCAAAAAACTAATTTCCGGATTTTGGTCCAAAATTTTCTAAGTCCCACCCGGACCTCTAATTTGCATAATTTATTCACGAGAAAAACTCTGTATTATATGTAATGTATCCCATGGTACTAAACATTCATACAAAAATTTATTCAGATCTTTCATTTGGAAGTTCTGCGCAAAAATCTGATTGCACTTAATTTTGAACAAAATGGCTGCTAGCGGCCATCTTGAATTTCAGACTGGACCCAAAAACACTCCTTCTCGTCCCACAGTGATAACAAAGGTACCCAAGAAGTTTCGTGAAGATCGGTTCATAAATACGGCCTCTAGCCCGAGCCGTATTGGGATTTGCACTCACAGTGCTGAAAGTAACACTAAATAAATCAAAGTTAGCCTAATTTGCATAATTTACGCACAAGAAAAAAACCTGTAATATATGTAATGTATCCCATGGTACTAAACATTCATACAAAAAATTATTCAAATCAGAGCTTTCATATGGAAGTTCTGTACAAAAAACAGATTTCGGCAACGTCGGTACAAAATGGCTGCTGGCAGCCATCTGGAATTTGGGACCGCACCCAAAAACACTCGTTCTCGCCCCACGGTCATAACAAAGGTACCCAAGAAGTTTCGTAAAGATTGGTTCATAAATACGGCCTCTAGCCCGAGCCATATCAGCTTGGCACTTACAGCTCTGAAAGTAACACTAAATAAATCAAAGTTAGTCTAATTTGCATAATTTACGCACGAGAAAAAAACCCGTATTATATGTGATGTATCCCATTGTACTATACATTTATACAAAACTTTATTCAAATCAGAACTTTCATACAGAAGTTCTGTACAAAAAACTGATTTTTGCATCATCGGTACAAAATGGCCACTGGCAGCCATCTTGAATTTCGGACCACACCCAAAAACACTTGTTCCCATCCCAGGGTCATAACAAAGGTACCCAAGAAGTTTCGTAAAGATTGGTTCATAAATATGGCCTCTAGCCCGAGCCATAGCAGCTTGGCACTTACAGCTCTGAAAGTAAAACTAAATAAATCAAAGTCAGTCTAATTTGCATAATTTACGCACGAGAAAAAAACCCGTATTATATGTGATGTATCCCATGGTACTAAACATTTATACAAAACTTTATTCAAATCAGAACTTTCATACAAAAGTTCTGTACAAAAAACTGATTTTTGCATCATCGGTACAAAATGGCCGCTAGCAGCCATCTTGAATTTCGGACCACACCTAAAAACACTCGTTCCCGTCCCAGGGTCATAACAAAGGTACACAAGAAGTTTCGTAAAGATCGGTTCATAAATACGACCTCTAGCCCGAGCCATAGCCAATTGTTGACGTACGGACGGACAGACGGACGGACGGACAGATGGACGGCGGGCCATGACAATAGCTCAAATTTGACTTCGTCAAAGTTGAGCTAAAAATCTATTTTTTCAATACACTCTACTGGGCACCCTGATAGAATTGGTAGCATTTTTTTAACCAATTCATTCTACTCATCCTAAGGATGCTTCATACCAAATAACAGTTCTCTGTTCTGTGTGGTTTGGGACATATGAGCTTTTGAGTTTTTTCTGTTTTTAGCCCCTGGGGTTGTCACAGGGTTGTGAAAATTATTTTTCAGGCATCAATCAATTACTTATGACCCACTTATACTACATGCCAAATTTGGTTGAATTGGCCCACTGGTTCTTGAAACAGAAATTTTGTGCGGAGCCCAAAATGGATATGCCCCCACAGAGAGCCCAAATATTGACCCACGAACTTCCCTTGAACAAACTTTAATCTTCAACACCAAAGGATGTTCCATACCAAATATCAAGGCATTCCCTCAGGTGGTTTGTGAGAAGATTTTTAAGCTTTTGGGGCATTAACCAGAGCCTGAATAAGGCAGCAGCTTCATTTAGACAAAATAGAAAAGGTATATTCCATAGATGATCTGTGCAATATATGTTTGAATTTGTCCTTGTGGTTGTGAAGAAGTCAAGTCTGCAAAAGTTAACGAACTGTGGCCGACGGATGCCAATAGCTCCCTCTGACTCAGATGAGCTAAAAAAAACAATGTAGCAACACACTCTGAGAGCATAGTGGTCTACAATCCTTACGTGCCACACCCAAGGGTGTTTGCTACTTCCTTCTCACCATCGTAAGTAATTTGTTAGAATTTATTGGATTTTTGTTTAGTTGGGGGGTGGGGTGGGGTGGGGGTGGGGGGTTATTGCTACTTTATTTTATTTAGTAGATTGCCAGCCTGTTTGTTATTATTCATTGTCCTATGGTTTGGCCATGATTGGCTTGTTTGGGTGTGATCGCGAGTGTGCTTTGATAGTTCAAAGTGTTCCTGGTTTTTGGCAGCCAAAGTGACCAGGCAGTCTTCAGTGGTTGGGATGTCAGCCCATTCGTGGAGTAGTTTCGTTGGGGTATTGCGTGGGACATGAAGGGCAATTCTGAGCAAGTGATTTTGGACCTTTTGAAGTATACTGAGGATAGTTTGGTGTGTATCGCCGAGGACAATGGCCCTGTATTCTGGTACAGGGCGAACAACACACATTTATATACCCAAACAACCTGAGTTATTTATTTATTTATTTATTGGCGTTTAAGGTCACATATGTCTGCATAATGGCTAATTGTGACTGCAACATGGATATGAAGTAAAGTCAAGCCAATCATTTATGCTCATGTTGCCCATATTAACTGGTAGAGTGCCAAATTATTTTTGCTCATCAAAATGGTTTCATATTTCTTTACCTTGTTACAAGTTATGGGAGAGTGCAAATAGGCACTCTCCCTTAAACTATAACATTGCAAATCCTGTTACACTAAATATTTTCTCTTCAGGGAGGATACACAGCACATCCACTGAATATGGAGTTTTTAAACTGAGGTACCTGCACTTCAGAATAAAGCCCAAATATGGGCTTCCAGCACTCTACCAGTTAAAAGACTTCCACTCCAGGCATTGGTAATCAGGTCCTACTTGACCAGTAGCACAGAGCTTGTTACCACAGTAGACAAGCACTGCTTCACTTCCCAGGGTTCCCACAGGGGATCAATATAAGCATTTAATCTTTTATATTTTTTTTCAACAGAACTCTGTCGAACAACATGTGTATGTAATAGAATAAATGCACAGTGTGTCACAAGAATATAGAATGACAAAATTCCTCTTGATTGGATATTTTACCCTGGCAAAGAGGCTATTCAGTTAAAAGGGCTCCATGGAATAACTCCTGTAGTTTAATTTAGTCATAGCTTATAGATTTTACAGACCCGTACAAATTAGAAATAAAATAAAGGCAACCAGATAAATGAACACATCAACTTTTTAAAGCAACCCATTTAAGACTTGTTGAGCAAGGGAAAGGTGAACTAATACCAGGATATTTATTTATTGGGATTTAATGACACTTTCAATGGCCAGGGTCACCTTGTATTAGACAGTTTTATGGGTGGAGGATGCCAGAGTACCTGGAGGGAACCGGCAAGCAACTGTCAGACTCCCCAACATACTAACTCCACACAAGCAGGGTTAGCATTGGTTGAAGACAAGTTTCATGAGTTTCTTTGATAAAGCCAATATAAGATGGGTTGTAATACACTGGAGGAAATGTGTCAGTCAAGTCAACTTTCCAATGGTGTATCACATCAGAGCAATTGTTTGCCAAAGTATTATCATCATTATAAAATAGATCATGGTTCTGGAAAGGAAAACACATGAACACCAAAGGCAAATCAGGGAAACTTTCTGCCTATTTGCCACAGGTTTTGGGAAACAAAATAACGGTCACTCAATTTCTTTTGATGCAACTACACTACCAGTGTTCATTAAAGTATTGCTGAGGGCATCAAAGTTCAGCATAAAAAAGCAAACAAACGTTTTGTCGCCTATTTCTTTTTATTTCCCAGTGATGAGATGATAACATGATCATGATTGATGCAGATGATACAAAATGAAAATGAACAAATTCAGACACAGTTTATGATCATCAATATGACAATTTTTCACCTCCTCTCAATCCGATTTCATGTGTACCAAATAGCGAGCTGTTCGGGCCTGGCATTTTCTGGAGGGTGATTTATCCACTCGCCTTCTACTCACCGTAAAAAATTAAGGAAGGCAAAAACTAGCTCTTAGAAAATAATGATTATCATCAAAGACTATTCTTAAAACCCACATATTTTCAGATCTCTGCTATGTTAGTGATCTCTTTTAGACAGCCACACTACCTCTCCCACAACTCTGGGCCTTGCCTTGGCCCGGAAGTGTGGGAGGGGTAGAGTAGGTGTCTCACCGAGACTACCTGGTTAGCAGCACCAAATAAAATGTACAAAGCCCACTTGACAGAATTTATTAATAGTAAAACTTCATTTTGCAACTTTGAGCTTTTGTAATCTTCAGGATAGCTAATCACTCCCCTAGGCCATGCGAGGGGAGCGATTTTTAGCTTTCCTGCATTTTAAAAAATTCCAGGCCTGGCTGTTCATCCTTTACATTGATTCAAAAGCAGACAGAGAATTTCAACTTGATTGCTAATGGATGGCAATCTGGTCAAAATTCTTTGTCCGCTTTCCTATCCACAACAATGTAGAATCTCATGGGGCACAAAAGAAATGTGAAAACATTGAATCTCTGATGCGAATTTCGTTTATCTTGACTCAGTCTTGAATTCGCAATATAAATAAATATTGGTTATTACCTCCAAGTGGGTTTCTGAGATTGTGTATTGAAGTTGAGACCTTGTATATACGAGATATCGACGAGTCCATTAGGATGACCCACAGGCAAGGTCTTGACTTCAATACACCTGTTAACTGGTTGAGTGCTAGAAGCCACTATCTAGGCTTTCAGAATAATGAGGGAACCCAAGCAAAAGCCAACATTTTCCTTGCTCATGTTTCATATTCAGTCAAATGCAAATAATATTATGTTATACAAATTTGTTTTATTAAAAATTATTGGAGAGTGCCTATATGCACTCTCCAATAATTTATAATAAAACAAATTTTGAATAATAAATTCAGACCGCCAAAATAATTTAGCCCTCAACCAGTTAATTACCAATTTATCTTACACGAATTGTTTGCATAATGAAGGGATTGGGTACAGTTTTTAATGGCGTCTGTTTGACAATATTTCAGAGTCTATGAATTGATTTTGTATGAATGAAGATCATGATGTCATGGTACTGCATTCTTGCACTATGCATGACATAATCCCCATACATTGTTCTACTTGTAATATAACCACTGGAGGTTATGGCAGTGTTTCAGTCGAGTTTTTCTTTGTTTTATTGTTTATGTTTAAACTATGGTAGGCTTGTACAGAAATATCATCAAAATAAAAAAAGATCTTGTCTAATGTATTTTGTTGAGCAGGTGATTTATTTATCATTTTATTACTGTTACAAAAACAATGCACTGACATGCTAACTCTATGTCAATTGAGTGCAGGTAAAAAACATTCTCTTTCTGAATCGAATGATCACACATGCGATTGCTACTGTCGATGCAGTTTTGTCTAGACATTTGTACTTGTATGGGGGGAAAAAGCATTCTTGTTGCGAGATAAATCTATTTATGTAGGAAATGTTGGCCCGCTGTTTAACCACCAGATTGTGATCTGATTGGGAAAGAAAACACTTTTGCAGTCGCAATAGTGCAGGTATCTTCTTGTGGAAACTGTTTGAAATAACCAATACAATAGTTCAAGAACAGAGCATTTTTTTCTATTTTAAATTGCAACTTATTCCTCAGGTTTACAGTGTCGATCTCATAATCTACATTATAAATATTGCACAACTTGGAGTTGACTATGATAGCAGAGTGATCCTTGAGAGAGAATGGGTGTAGACTATTCTTTCTCAAGGATCATTCTGTTGCCACAGTCAACTCCAAGTTGTGCAATAATTAGTGTATTGAACAAACTGAGAAAAATATTGCTAACCATCAGAATCCAAGTACACCTCCTGTTGCTGGAAGCCCATATTTGGGCTTTTCTCTGAAGCGAAGGTACTCCAAAGTAAAGGCTTCATATTTAGTTGATGTGCTTCATATTTTATTCAAAGTGAAAAAATTTAGTCTGTAATAATTTACCTTGTTAAAATTTATGGAGAGTGCCTGTATGTGCTCTCCCATAAATTGTGTCAAGGCAAACCCATCAGAACAAATTTTGACTACCAATCCTTCAAAATGCATTTTGGGAAAATTGCCTAAATGACACAGGGGGGGGGGGGGGGGGGGGGGGAGGGGGGAGTGGTCTTGGGAGGGGGGGGGGGGCACAATGCGAGTCCAGTTTGCTTGTAATAACTTCCAAACCTTCAAAATGCATTTTGGGAAAAATTGCCTAAATGACATGGTGGGGGAGCACAGGGCTATACCTCTAATTTTCATCAGATAACGGTGATCATCAAACTTGAGGTACACATTGTTCCCAAAGAGATATATACCAAGAAAGATTGATATTAGATTACTAATGTTTAAGTTATTCGATAAACAAGCATTATACAATATTTATTAACAAAGGGCAATAACTCCCATAATTTTCAACGCATACGGCTGGTCACCGAACTTACGTAGACATTGCTGCTATGGAGACATGTACCAAAAGGAATTGAAATCTGTTAACTACTGTTCAAGTTATGCCATAAACAATGTTCTGAAAAAATGCTGATTGAAATATGCAAATTTCCAAGTCGAAAAGCACCAAAACTCTTGTAAAAATCATCGGACCATGCCCCAATTCGAACTTAACCTTCATTTTGATATAACTGAGGCAGAAAGCATGTTTGGTCCTGATCTATGAATCCGAATTCAAGTTATCATCAGAAACTATAGGGGCTATAGGAGTCAAATTTTTTTGTGCATGTAATAACTCCCAATCCTTCAAAATGCATTTTGGGAAAAATTGCCTAAATGACCAGAGAAACCCAAATGTTGATGGTAATGAGAAATTTCTAAGTAAAAAAGGCCCATAACTCATGTAAAAATAATTGGACAGAACCCATAATCATGCTTGGCCTCTATTCCTATCTGGGTAATACACTTACCAACTTTGGTTGAGATCAAATAATCCAAACTGGAGTTATCAGTTGGAAACCAAAAATCTTAATATATAATGCCATCGTTTTTACAAACAGGCATATAAAAAGGGGACATGTTTATATTTAATTATTTATTTAGTGGGGTTTAATAACACTTTCAACAACCAGGACAGTTTTATGGGTGGAGGAAGCTCGAATACTCAGAGCAAACCATCGAGCAACTGTCAGACTTCCGAATGTACTAACTCCACACAAGCAGGGTTAGCATTGGTTGAAGACAAGTGCATAATCGACCTGCACTATGCCTTAGTACACAATGCCACCATGACCCCAAGTAGGCAATTGGGATTAAGTGCCCTGTCCAAGGACAAAAAGTGGTTGCCGCAGGTGGGATTCGAACCAAGGACCTCTCGGCTTGCAGCCTGCATCTCTACCTACTGAGTCACCGCACTCCTGACATGGTGGGTTGGGGAAGGTGTTGGGTGAATTGCTTTATTTTGCATACAATAACTCAAAAATTCTCTAAACTCACTTTAAAGTAAAGAAAAAATCACATAAATGGATTGGGTGCCTGGGGTGGAGGTCCTCTAAAATGGGTAACATTGGAATAAACGACTAAGCTTAACTTTACCTCCATGTTGCAGTCATGATTAGCCATTGGGCACAAATGTGACCTTAAACACCAATAAATAAATAAATAAATAAATAAATAAATAAATAAATAAATAAATAAATTCTCCATTAGTATCTGTGTTAAATTTCAAACCCTATAGTGGCTGCCAAAATCAGTCAAGCATAATGCTTTGAACAAACTTTAATCTACAAGTCATGGTAATGCAGTATACCACTCTTGCCTGTTGGATCTGAAGAAGATCTTTGAAGAATATCCCTTGTACTCACCAAGTTAAAATTCAGTCTCCCATAAGGAGCCTAAATATGAAACTAGGGACTTAATTTCAACAAACTTAAATCTCACCTCAAGAATGATGTGAAATGCCAAATATCAGAAGATTCTGACTGGTGAAGATGGGGAGACAATTTTTTTTAAAGAAAAGTCCTCATCCTGCACTAAGTTAAAATTTGGGCTCTCACAGGAAGCCAAAATATGACCTCAGGGACTTGCTTTGAAAAAACTTGAATCTGAACCTTCTAAGGATGCTTCATATCAAATATTAAAAGATTGTGATCCAGGGACTTGATTTGAACAAAGCTGAATCTGACACCCACTAAGGTTGCTACAAATCAAATATCAAAAGATTTTGAATAGTGGATCTGTAGAAAAAGATTTTTAATGTATATTCCTCATATTGCAGTGGGAGAGCAAATATGATACCAAGGACTTGAACTGAATAAAGTTGAATCCAAACTACCTGAGGATGCAGCATATCAAATATCAAAAGATTCTGACTTGTGGATCAGAAGAAGTAGATTTTTAAAGAATATTCCTCATATTGCACTTAGTTAAGATGATTCAGACTCCCATAGGGAGTCTAAAGATGAATTGGACATGATTGAACAAACCTTGGTTTGAACAAATCTAAATCTAAGCATTCTATGGATGCTGTATATCAAGGATCAATTCTGAATGGTAGTTCTGGAGAAGATTTTATATTTTTTAAAAACATTTTTGCGCGGATTGCCAGAGTTATGCCCCTTGTGGTGCCACCTCCCTGACTCCCCTGTGGACGTGGCAACTCTATTTTGACAAACTTGAATTGACATATGACAGTGGATATGCATGTAAAATTTGGTTCAATTCAGTCCAGAAGTTTATGAGAAGTCCATTATGTACAGCTCATGTGGACGACATACTGATGACAATGGATGGAAAGTAATCACTACATCTGCCTTCTGATTTGAATTTTGCTCAGGCGAACTATAAGGCTCAATGAGCTTATTCCAATAATGGGTCATAAGCTATGTTTAGCATGCAAAATGGAAAAAATACTAAAATTGGAATGTTGAGTTGTATGTGAACATTGCTGGCTGGATATAGCCGTTACATTAGGTAACAGGTTAAGATAAAGGATTATCATGAGAGTGAGTTATTGATTCATCGGTGGTTTGTCAAGACCCCTCCCAACAGTATTTTTCAACAATGCAATGGGTGCTAATAAAAAGACCCTCTGATAAAATACCTGCATTGTGCAACATCCTTTCCAAATACAGTCAAGGATCTTTTGAGGTTCAAAAATCATTTTCAATTCTTTACTTTCTTTATTGGGGTTTAACAACACATTTGACAGTCAGGGTGATCATGTGTTGGACCGTTTTATGGGTTGAAGAAGCCGGAATATCCAGAGAGAACCACTGAGCAGTGGCAAGTAATGTCAGACTCCTCAATGTACCAATTCCACACAAGCAGGATTAGCAGTGGTTCAAGGCAAATGCACCATCGACGTAGTACACCTTAGTATAGTACACAGTACCACTATGCCCAAACATGGGCAATTGGGATTAAATGCCCTGCCCAAGGACACAATGCAGTTGCCCAAGGACACAATGCAGTTGCCCCCGGTGGGGATCGTAGCATGGACTTTTCAGTTTGAAGTCCAATGCTGTAACTACTGAGCCACCAATCTTCCTCATTTCAAGTACTGTCAAGGCTTCCAAAACTTATTACTGAATATTTCAAGGACTTATTTTACTTCGTATTCCGTTAATCTATCTAGATGAAATTTAATTAGCTACAAACATCCAAATAAGATACTGTAAAGGGGTGCTGATAACGACTAAATGTAGGTGGTGTATGTGTTTGGGGGGGGGGGGGGGCGAGGATGGTAATAAATTTTCCATTAGGCCAAGAAGGGGCATTGATATAAGTAGTATAACTAGCTTGCAAATCCTTATAAAAAGAATAAGCTTAACCTCCCCCCCCCCGCCACCAAAAAAACCCCAAGCCTATGCCATGAGGTGGCAAAATCCCCCACCCACAAAGAGAGAAGTGGATCAAAATGTTTATTAAAAAAAAAAACAAGATCATCTCATAATGTTTGCCTGCAGCAAATTTCGAGATAATCTGATTGTATTTTGTCAAGATAATCCTAGAACTGTCTGGTTAAACAAAAAATCTATTTGGTGTTGGTTATCGAAAAAAAGAAAGTGACAACCATGCATATCTCCAAAAAACGTACTTTCGGTTTTATTTATTTACATCTAATTTTTAGTCATAGCCAAGAAAGTTGTGTCTATCGATGATGAAACATAATATGCTGGAAAGGACCATAAATGTTCTGTGCAGATATACTTCAATAAACAGAGTTAACAAGCTGTTTGCACAAATATCAACAAAACAAAATTCAGAACACTAACAAAATAACATTCTGCAGAAAATAGCTGGAACCAGTTAATTGCGTTCAGAAAAGTATCAATTTACAAACACCAAGAATTATGGAAAAAGGGGCACAACAAGAAGCCCCAGGGGGCCTGAGGGTGCTCACCTGACATGGTAGTCTAAATATCAAACCAGGGACTTAATTTGAATAAGCTGCATATGCCCCTTCTAAGAAAAGCATATATCAACTAGATGAAGCAGTTGTGTCCACACAATACACAGGATTTTCCTTCTATTTTCAGTTCCTGCACTGTTACGTCTCAAAATTGAGATAAATGCATAAAAAACAGATTTTTTTTTTTATTTGGAAATTTTCGAAGTCAAAAACAAAATATTTTCAGCCTAAAATTTTTTTTTCTTCTTAAAATTGACCAAAACACATAAAAAAACCCAAAAAACTAACTTCCGGTCCCACCCAGACCCCAAATTTTCAGTGTAAAAAAAAAAAAAAAAATTTTTGTCTTAAAATTGACCGAAACGCATAAAAACCAACAAAAAAAAAAAAATTCCGGATTTTGGACAAAATTTTCTAAGTCCCACCCAGACCTCAAATTTTCAGTGTAAAAAAAAAATTTTTTTTGTCTTAAAATTGACTGAAATGCATAAAAAAAAAAAAAAAAAAAAATTTCTGGATTTTGGTCCAAAATTTTCGAAGTCTCACCCGGACATCAAATTTTCAGTGTAAAAAAAATAAAATTGTTTTTGTCTTAAAATTGACCGAAACGCATAAAAAAAAGAAATAAAAAATTTCCGGATTTTGATCCAAAATTTTCGAAGTCCCACCCGGACCTCAAATTTTCAGTGTAAAAAAAAAAAATGTGTCTTAAAATTGACCGAAACGCATAAAAAAATTCTGGACTTTGGTCCAAAATTTTCCAAGTCCCACCCAGACCTCAAATTTTCAGTGTACAAAAAAATTTTTTTTTTTGTCTTAAAATTGACTGAAACACATAAAAAACAAAAAAATTCTGGATTTCGGTCAAAAATTTTCTAAGTCCCACCCGGACCTCGAATTTTCAGTGTAAAAAAAAAAAAATTGTTCAAAGTCCCAGAAAAATACCCCATGATAAAACCGATAGCAATTTTTTTTTGATCATTCCATTCTGTTGGTCCTAAGGAAGCTTCACACAAAATAAGAATTCTCAGTGCAGTGTAGTTTTGGAGATATGGGCGTTTTAATTTTTTTCTATTTTTAGCTCCTGTGGTTCCCATGGGGTGATGGGAAAAAAATATTTTGCATAAATTAAGTACTTATGACCCAATAAGCCCTCATATCAAATTTGGTCCAAATCTGTCTCTCGGTTTGAAAAATAGAAATTTTGGGATTGGGAGGGGCAAATATTCTTTCCCCTCCCATATATGACGCCAAATATAGCCCCACAAACTTCTCTTGAACAAATCTGAGTCTACACCTCCAATGGAAGCTGCACACCAAATATCAAGTCTCTGCTACTGCTGGTTCATGAGAAAAAGATTTTTTAAGATTTCAGCACACTTTTTGGGCGTGGCCCTACTGAGGGGCGAGGCAACTTGATTTGAACAAAATCAAATTGCGATGTCATAACAAACTATTATCTCAAATATCAATTAAATTGGTTCAGTGGTTTGGGAGGATAAGAAGCAAACACCATGTTCACGGACGACGGATGGTGAGTGATCACTATAGCTCTCCTGACTGAAAGTCAGGTGAGCTAAAAAAATGAAAGTGTTAATGACACTGTAGCTCAACTTGACAAACTTGAACTTGGTAAGTTATAAATAAAATGGCAAAATTGAAGATCATTGGTACCAATGTCATTTTTTTTTGCCAGTGGCAACATTTTTTGGCAGAAACCGAAGAAAATCGATAGCTCCCATCTAGAGGCCTCCCCAAACAAGCATGCCAGGTTTCAAAGCAATCCGATCATAAATGTGCCCTGTAGGGTGCATAAAAGGGAAATATTGTGGTCTGACTAGTCTAAATTCTAAGAACGTTGGCCATGGCAACATTTTTTGACGGAAATGGAAGAAAATCAATAGCTCCCATCTAGAGGTCACCGTAAATAAGCATACCAGGTTTCAAAGCAATCTAATCATAAATGTGCCCTGTAGGGTGAGCCAAAGGGAAATATTGTGGTCTGACTAAACTAAGTTCTAAGAATGTTGGCTGCGGCAACATTTTTTGATGGAAATTGAAGAAAATCGATAGCTCCCATCTAGAGGTCACCCCAAACAAGCATGAAAGGTTTCAAGGCAATCTGATCATAAATGTGTCCTGCAGGGTGTGCCAAAGGGAAATATTGAGTCTTCTGACTAAACTAAGTTCTAAGAACGTTGGCTGTGGCAACATTTTTTGCCGGAAATTGAAGAAAATCGATAGCTCCCATCTAGAGGTCTCCCCAAACAAGCATACCAGGATTCAAAGCAATCAAATCATAAATGTGCCCTGTAGGGTGTGCCAAAAGGAAATATTGTGGTCTGACTAAACTGAGTTCTAAAAACGTTGGCCGCGGCAACATTTTTTGACGGAAATTGAAGAAAATCGATATCTCCCATCAAGAGGTCACCCCAAACAAGCATGCCAGGTTTCAAAGCAATCCGATCATAAATGTACCCTGTAGGGTGTGCCAAAGGGAAATATTGAGTCTTCTGCCTAAACTATGTTCTAAGAACGTTGGCCGCGGCAACATTTTTTGACAGAAATTGAAAAAAATTGATAGCACCCATCTAGAGGGCTCCCCAAACAAGCATACCAGGTTTCAAAGCAATCTGATCACAAATGTGCCCTGTAGGGTGTGCCAAAGGGAAATATTGAGGTCCGACTAAACTAAGTTCTACGAACGTTGGCCGTGGCAACATTTTTTGCCAGAAATTGAAGAAAATCGATAGCTCCCATCTAGAGGTCACCCTAAATAAGCATACCAGGTTTCAAAGCAATCAAATCATAAATGTGCCCTGTAGGGTGTGCCAAAGGGAAATATTGTGGTTTGACTAAACTAAGTTCTAAGAACGTTGGCCGCGGCAACATTTTTTGACGGAAATTGAAGAAAATCGATAGCTCCCATCTAGAGGTCACCCCAAACAAGCATGTCAAGTTTCAAAGTAATCTGATTATAAATGCGACCTGTGAGGTGTGCCAAAGGAAATTGTGGACGTACGTACTAACATACTAATGTACGTACGTACGTACGCCGACGGACGAGAAGTGATGGCAATAGCTCAGCTTGACCTTGTCAAGTTGAGCTAAAAACCCTCAATTTTACGTCTGACACAGTAATAAACTAGACTGTAGCATGCCCTCACCCAGCACATGGCTGCACAGCACATGGACACAGGAGGTTAAAAAGCAAACTGTGATTTGTTACTCGTAATGAGCTATGTCTGTAAGACACAAATGATGCCCCCTCAAAGTCTACCACACACACAAACCATGTACCATACAGGTGAAATTATACAAAAAATTTACCAAGTTCAATAACCTGTAATTTTGTGAAATATTGAAGCAAATAAAAATCCTGACAATATGCATACCTGTGGTATAAGTACAAACCCAGTGAAATAAAAAAGTCCTAGCTTGAAAACTGTGAGAGGAGTTAGCCAGACAAACCATGTACCCTAGATGCGGACAGATGAGCGGATGGACGGAGACAAGTAAAACAATATGCCTCCCCCCACCCCTGACTATTCGTCGCCGGGGTATTAAAATTATCTGAGAAAAAAACCCCAACAAAATCTGTCAATCTTTAGGTCCATAAGCAGCAGAACTATAAGTATTTCTTACACATCTGGAAACAGTAAGTAAATGTAAAGTGTCAAAAAACACTCCCATCATGAGGTTTTAATTGTGATCTACTTTCCTTGGAATGTATTTGTCAGATCTGACCAAATGGAATCTCTCCTTGTGGAGTCATATTCCCAAAGCTCATTTCACTCTAAATTCACCGAGCAGTTTTTGGAATAAATAGCACTTAACTGGTAGAGTACTTAATTTTATTTCTTCTAGTGCCTATGGGCACTCTCCCATAAATCGTAACAAGGCAAATCCTTAATGACTAAATAATCCCACTTAAAAGATAATATGAATCGCATCCACAGAATATGAAGCTTTTATGTTACACTACCTGCCCTTTAGAATAAGGCCCAAATAAGGACTTCCAGCACTCTACAGATAATGAAAAATTCAATGGATTCTTGCACCAAGCAATAGTGTTAATTAATTAGAGGACTACTCCTATTATAGGAATTTATATTTTGTTAACAATTCCAAGAACACTTCTTCTGTAGGTACCAGAGTATATCTGTTATGCTCAGGAAAATCAGCAGGCAAATAATGGAATATTTAATCTCACTTTTCTCAAATTAGATTTTTCAAAACAGTTCCCCTTCATCCACTCTGTAAACACAAAGGGAAATGCGACTTGTGAACAGATGTTATATAATCGAGTTGTTTAATGGAATCCTTTTTCATTTTAAGTCTTTCTGATAATCACACGATGGCATATTGTTGATAGAGCAATTCCCTGATTTTGAAGTAGTCTGGACATAAACATCCTTCTAGCTGTACCTTCCCAGCCTCCGTCTGGAAGAGAAAAACATTTTAATTTATTATATACATTATAAACAAGCATATTTCTATTGGCTGGATCCTATACACCTGGCTGGTACGCAAAAATCCATGTACACCGGTTTTCTAGTGAATATCAACTTTCTAAATATAACTGTTGCAAATTCCCACTCAAGTTCTATTTCAATTGACGTGCATGCACAGTCTCGGACGACAACAATGATGGAGAGTTTTGAAGCAACAGGATGTTTTGCTCTAGTTTCTGGGGATAGTTTAACAAATTACTATTTTATTGTTAAATAAAAGTATTTCTGGTTGATATAATTGAACTTTTAATTGACAAATAGAAGGATGTGTTTTTGAGGATGGTGTATATAATAAAACAGTTATAGACTTTTGTGGTGGTAAATATGATGTGATATGGAACTAAAAAACTTATATTGACCTTGGTTAATGCCTCAGTAAATAAAAGTTTTTTAATAATAAAACAGTTATGGATTTTTGTGGTGGTAAATATGATATGAACCTAAAAAACTTATATTAACCTTGGCTAATGCCTTGGCTAATGCCTCGGTCAATATAAGTTTTTCAGGTTCATATCACATCATATTCACCATCACAAAAGTCCATAATTGTATAATATACAATAGGGCCCTGAGAAGCTTCAAAATTTGATTCAATTTGAAATAGTCCCCTTTATTCGATTTGATTAATTTTAATTTCAATCACACCGATTTGAAAATTTTTGAATCATGGAGAAGTTCTCAAAATCCTACAAGGAGCTTCCTCTTGAACTCTTCGTCTATCATCAGGTCTCCCATACAGGAGACCTGATGATAAAAGAAGAATTCAAGTAGGTTCCGCATCTGAAATTACATTCCTTTCATTCTAGAATAATCAAATTTTTGCTTGATTTGCACAAGTCAATACTGCATATAATATTTGAGTGGAAACTAACAATATTTACGTCTGCAAGAAGGTGCAATATCCACAACATGATAAGCGATGAGATTTGATTCGAGATGTGATATCTTATGTCTGATTCGATTTGAGATTCAATTCAACCCAAAATTTGAGGTTCGCAGGGCTCTAATATATGATCAATGATTGTTCCAGAAATCCATTTATAATATGAAATAGGTGCTACCTAAAGTGCGAATGTAGCTATTTTGTAAAATTGAATAAAAAATATACAGAGGTTGTCATTGGGTGTGTGTGATTCTGTACCCATTACCAAAACCATTTCTACCCCCAAGTGATTTTGTACCCAAAACCATTTTGAAAACTTTAAAAAAAAATCCAGCAAGAGGATCACAGATCAAGAAGTCGAGTTTTGACATTAAATTCTGACAAAATAAGCTATTTGTAGCAACAGTGACCTTGACCTTGGGGCCCCAGACTTCAAAATCGATAGGTGTCTTCCCTTCCTATAGGGTAACCTGTGGTATAAGTTTGGTGAAGATACACAGAATAGGACTAAAGTTATTACCCAGAAACCAATTTGTCACAAAATATTCTATTTATAGTAACAGTGACCTTGACCTTGGAGTCCCAGACTCCGAAATCAATAGGTATCTTCCCTTCCTATAGGGTAACCTCTGGTATAAGTTTGGTAAAGGTGCGTCAAATAGAACTAAAGTTATTGCCGGAAACCAATTTGTCATAAAATATTCTATTTATAGTAACAGTGACCTTAGAGCTCCAGACTCTGAAATCAATAGGTGTCTTCCCTTCCTATAGGGTAACCTCTGGTATAAGTTTGGTAAAGGTGCGTCAAATAGAACTAAAGTTATTACCCAGAAACCAATTTGTCACAAAATATTCTATTTATAGTAACAGTGACCTTGACCTTGGGGCGCGAGACTCTGAAATCGATAGGTGTCTTCCCTTCCTATAGGGTAACCTCTGGTATAATTTTGGTAAAGGTGCATCAAATAGAACTAAAGTTATCGCCTGGAAATCAATTGTTTATGCCCGCCTGCCACTTCATCAAACTATAAGTCGAGTTTGACTTCATCAAAACTCGACTAAAAAGTAAATTTGTGCCCAAAAAATAATAATAAATGTCCACAACCATTAGAATTATTATTTATTTATTGGTGTTTAATGTCAAATACTATGCACAATGGTTAATCGTGACTGTGACAGTTTTACGGGGTCAAAGTCGATCAGCACGGGAAAATAAAATCTAAACCCTCTCATATTGAACTAATGGGTCTTGTATTTCATGAGGTGACAAAATATAATTCAATTAAATTTATTATTTAATAAATATGCACATTCATTCATTTAGGTTTCATTTTGTACTATTATTCATTGCTCAAACCAACAATTATTTTTTGTAATTTCACGCAAAACTCAGGCTGCACAGTGGGGAAAAGAATGTTAAATACTTGTGACTAATACTTCCAAAAGGTCACTTTCTCAAAGCTGGCCACTTTTCTTTCAGCTGGCTGGACTGTCATTGTGTACCAGAGTAGTGTGCTTACTGTGCTGCTTGGAACATGTAACACCCATTGCACGAGAAAGTTAGAAAGCTTTGAGAAGCAATGCAAAATCCGAAAGAGACTGCTGACTGGGACTGGCAATAAATCTTTGAGTGAAAAAGACAACAGAAGAATGAAAAGGTGCATCAGTCGGGAAAGTACTTGATTCCCACTCTTATGTTCTAAAGATAAGATAAGATAAGATTTATTCAGCAAATACACCAGAACAAATGCAGATTGTTACACATAAAATCAACAGGAACAGAATCATAAAACACAATAATTCATATGACATACATAAATCATATTACAGATAAGTCCCTCTTGTGAAGGAAGAGCTGGACCATGTTACAAATAACATTGCACAGCACTGGATTATCATTAGTTATTATTACTTTAAATTTGTCCATTGTATCCATAAGAGGAAAGTCAATTTTTTCGTCAGAAATTGTGCGAAATAATTTTTTTCTCAATGGTGCATATAGTGGACATTCCATTAGGAAATGAGATTCCGATTTCACCCACCTCCCCCATTGTACAAGCTTTGCATATTCTGTGTTCCATCGGACGAGGAGGTTGTAAATGCCTTCCACGTTCGATCCACAGTTTATTGTTGCTGATGCGAATCATGTAAAATTGTCTCTAGCTGCAATGGAAGAAGGGTGAATGAGATATGGTTCCATTTGATAATCTACTTTGAATAGTTGATAAGTTCTAAGTTTGTTTTTCCTATTCTCTTATTAACATTGTGTATATCTTCTTTAAATAATTTAATATGGTCCGATTCAAGTTTGGACTTCAGAAGATTAATTTTACTTTTGGAAATTTCAGGTTCATTCAAACTGTTAAATCTAAGTCCTTTAAGCTTTTCACTTATTGATTCAGGGAGTTTACATTTCTTAGTTTCCACAAAAGCATCATTCAGAATAGTATCCGGGGAAGTAGCAAGCAATTTACCAGTATAATTTGCGAATCGACTAAAGCATCTAATGTTATTGGATACCGACCTAGCTCCGCGCATGCAGCATGGTTGGATGAATGTTTACCTGCATTTAAGATCAGTTTGCAGAACTTGATATGAGCCCTTTCACTCAGTGAAATATCTCAGTCCTGGAAATGAGATGGGTGCAAGTGCAATTGCTCCCGTCAGCACCCGTGATTTCTATTTTACGGGAACTAAAAAATGCATTCGTTGAAAAATATTGTGGAGCACTAATATACTCTGAGAGCATATAAATGTATGTTGATTTGAGAAAGCAGCATTCTGTGGCCAGTAGCAAATTACTGTCATAATTCAGCAATTCCTTATACATTTAACAATTTGAACACTAGTGGTATCTGCCATGCCAGTTCAATGGCAGCAATTAGAAGAATCCATATTCAGGGATGCACGTTGAAAGTACTGATTGGTCTACCCCACACATATACTGAACAGCCATCTTATTTAATGACGTTATGATGTATCATGTTCCTGGCTGGAAAAGTGGCTGCTCAGGTTCAAAGGGTTAAGGTTTCTAGTGTTTGGTGACAGTATTCCCTCGAAAATTCACATACTAACATTTTACGGGTGCAATTTACTCTCGTCTCTGATTTTGCAGGAGCTTAAAACTTCACCCGTCAATTTTGTTCATTTCCAGCACTGATATCTCTGTTCCTCATGTTCAGCTCCGTCAACCATATTTCACTGCCGTATAATAATAATTTGATCATACCTGTAGTATTTTTTTGTATTTTCTACTCCATATTATTCTGATTTAATCCCCTATCAATCTAATTCTCATAATGCACTATTTTGGACTAAATTCTTAACATTTTCCATAGCTGTAGATAGTTGGAGTTATTTTGGAATATTATAAATTCAAAGTAATATGTATATTTTTTATACTTACCAATGGCACAGACTGGCTGGTGCTAACTCAAAAATTAATCCAGGGCCAAACACAAATTTTTCTCCCCAATCCCCAAAATTTACATGCAAAACCGAAAATTTCATGTTCTATCTGGTCCTCCATACTTTTGCGAACTGCGCATGCGCAGTATCCAGGAACATACCGAAATTGGTGCCAACCATCATTCTTTCTAGAAATTGCCTGCTAAATGTTGTAAACAGTGGGGAGATATGAGTGCCCACTCATGGGAGGGCCATCCCCGTTTGGGCCATTGGTAAGTATAAAAAATATACAAATTACTTTGAATTTATAATATTTTTATACAACAACCAATGGACCAGACTGGCTGAATCGTAAAAATAGGCCGATTAAATCATCAGATGTGTACCCATACGCGCAACTAGTAGAAAGCTGTATGACGGAGGGCCACCCCGGATACCGACATTATGTACACCATACATGGTATGGGTACATATAGAAATGGATTGGAGGCGTGCCTAATTTGATGGATAAAGGGTTAATATATCTGGATCAAATTATTAGATTTACATAAACTTAGATGTGAGTCTTCCATGGAAGACATGTGTCGCCTGGCGTTTCAGACAGAATTCTAAGTGGAAAAGGGGCATAACTCTGGAAAAAATACAACGGATCAAAAAATAAAATAGGAGGTGCACAATGCCATGATGTGATAAAGAATCACTGAAAGTTTCATCAAAATCCATTCATAGGTTAAAGAGGAGTGGCGGATAAGAGAAGCCTGGAGTTTCAGACAGAATTCTAAGTGGAAAAGGGGCATAACTCTGGAAAAAATACAGCGAATCAAAAAATAAAATAGGAGGTGCACAATGCCATGATGTGATAAAGAATCACTGAAAGTTTCATCAAAATCCATTCATAGGTTAAAGAGGAGTGGCGGATAAGAGAAGCCTGGCGTTTCAGACAGAATTCTAAGTGGAAAAGGGGCATAACTCTGGAAAAATGAAAGTGTCAATGACACTGTAGCTCAACTTGTCAAGACAAAGACATGTACATGCATAGTATGTGACACAGCAATGAAAAACATCTAGGTAATGACCTGATAACAAAGGTACATATAAAGTATTGTAACGGTCTGTACATAAATACTGACCGTTGCCTGTAACAAATGTATAGGTAAAGTATTGTAAAGGTGGGTGACAGTCAGATGCTGAACTAGAAAAAATCTTTGAGTCCCAGAGTGGGTCTGACTGAACCCCAAAATATTTGTTCTCATAGCACAGTGATAACAAAGGCACCCCAAAACACACTCGTTCCTGTCCCAAGGTGAAAACAAAAGTACTCAAGAAGTTTTGTGAAGATCAGTTCATAAATACGAGCTGTATAGAACTTGTGACAAAAAACTGATTGGACCTAATTTCGGTACAAAATGGCCACTGGCCCATCTTGAATTTTGGACCGTACCCAGAAACACTCATTCTCATCCCAAGGAGATAACAAAGGTACTCAAGAAGTTTTGTGAAGATCGGTTCATAAATACAGCCTCTACCCTGAGCCGTATTGACATGTGTGCTTACATTGTGTAAGTAGCACTGAATAAATCAAAGTTCATCTAATTTGCATAATTTCTGCACGAAAAAAAACCCCTTACAATATGTGATGTATTCCATGTTACTAAACATTCATACAAAAATTTATTAAAATCAGAACTTTCATACAGAAGTTCTATACAAAAGACTGATTGCACTAATTTTGGTACAAAATGGCTGCTGGTGGCCATCTTGAATTTCGGACCACACGCAAAAACACTCGCTCTCATCCCATGGTGATAACAAAGGTACCCAAGAAGTTTCGTAAAGATTGGTTCATAAATATGGCCTCTAGTCTGAGCTGTATAGAAGTTGTGTACAAAAAACTGATTAGACCTAATTTCGGTACAAAATGGCCACTAGCAGCCATCTTGAATTTTAGACCGCACCCAGAAACACTCGTTCTCGTCCCAAGGTGATAACAAAGGTACCCAAGACATTTCGTGAAGATCAGTTCATAAATACAGACTCTAGTCTGAGCCATATTGACATGTGTACTTACTGTGTGTAAGTCGCACTGAAAAAATCAAAGTTCATCTAATTTGCATAATTTCTGCACGAGAAAAAAACCCGTATTATATGTGATGCATCCCATGGTACTAAACATTCACACAAAAAAATTATTCAAATCAGGGCTTTCATATGGAAGTTCTGTGCAAAAATCTGATTGCACCTAATTTTGTACAAAATGGCTGCCATCGGCCATCTTGAATTTCGGACCGGACCCCAAAACACTCGTTCTCGTCCCACGGTGATACCAAAGGTACCCAAGAAGTTTCGTAAAGATCGGTTCATAAATACGGCCTCTAGCCCGAGCCGTATTGGCATTTGCACTTACAGTGCTGAAAGTAACCCCAAAAAACATCAAAATTAGTCTAATTTGCACAATTTACGTACGAGAAAAAAACCCGTATTATATGTGATGTATCCCATGGTACTAAACATTCAAAAAATTATTCAAATCAGAGCTTTCATATGGAAGTTCTGTACAAAAAACAGATTTCTGCATCGTCGGTACAAAATGGCAGCTGGCAGCCATCTTGAATTTCGGACCTCACCCAAAAACACTCGTTCTCGTTCCACGGTCATAACAAAGGTACCCAAGAAGTTTCGTAAAGATCGGTTCATAAATACGGCCTCTAGCCCGAGCCATAGCAGCTTGGCACTTACAGCTCTGAAAGTAACACTAAATAAATCAAAGTCAGTCTAATTTGCATAATTTACACACGAGAAAAAAACCCGTATTATATGTGATGTATCCCATGGTACTAAACATTTATACAAAACTTTATTCAAATCAGAACTTTCATACAGAAGTTCTGTACAAAAAACTGATTTTTACATCATCGGTACAAAATGGCCACTGGCAGCCATCTTGAATTTCGGACCACACCTAAAAACACTCGTTCCCGTCCCAGGGTCATAACAAAGGTACACAAGAAGTTTCGTAAAGATCGGTTCATAAATACGACCTCTAGCCCGAGCCATAGCCAATTGTTGACGTACGGACAGACGGACAGACGGACAGACGGCCAGACGGACGGACGGACGGACAGATGGACGACGGGCCACGATGGGCCATGACAATAGCTCAAATTTGACTTCGTCAAAGTTGAGCTAAAAACAGCGGATCAAAAAATAAAATAGGAGGTGCACAATGCCATGATGTGATAAAGAATCACTGAAAGTTTCATCAAAATCCATTCATAGGTTAAAGAGGAGTGGCGGATAAGAGAAGCCTGGCGTTTCAGACAGAATTCTAAGTGGAAAAGGGGCATAACTCTGGAAAAAATACAGCGGATCAAAAAATAAAATAGGAGGTGCACAATGCCATGATGTGATAAAGAATCACTGAAAGTTTCATCAAAATCCATTCATAGGTTAAAGAGGAGTGGCGGATAAGAGAAGCCTGGTGTTTCAGACAGAATTCTAAGTGGAAAAGGGGCATAACTCTGGAAAAAATACAACGGATCAAAAAATAAAATAGGAGGTGCACAATGCCATGATGTGATAAAGAATCACTGAAAGTTTCATCAAAATCCATTTATAGGTTAAAGAGGAGTGGCGGATAAGAGAAGCCTGGCGTTTCAGACAGAATTCTAAGTGGAAAAGGGGCATAACTCTGGAAAAAATACAGCGAATCAAAAAATAAAATAGGAGGTGCACAATGCCATGATGTGATAAAGAATCACTGAAAGTTTCATCAAAATCCATTCATAGGTTAAAGAGGAGTGGCGGATAAGAGAAGCCTGGCGTTTCAGACAGAATTCTAAGTGGAAAAGGGGCATAAAAACAGTGGATCAAAAAATAAAATAGGAGGTGCACAATGCCATGATGTGATAAAGAATCACTGAAAGTTTCATCAAAATCCATTCATAGGTTAAAGAGGAGTGGCGGATAAGAGAAGCCTGGCGTTTCAGACAGAATTCTAAGTGGAAAAGGGGCATAACTCTGGAAAAAAAACAGCGGATCAAAAAATAAAATAGGAGGTGCACAATGCCATGATGTGATAAAGAATCACTGAAAGTTTCATCAAAATCCATTCATAGGTTAAAGAGGAGTGGCGGATAAGAGAAAGTGTGACGCGGGCGACGTGGATGACGACGCAAGACGACAAAAGTAATCCCTATATGTCGCTCCCCACTTCATGGGGCGGTGACACAAAAACTATACAGCACAGCACATCAGTAACCTGAATACATATATAAAGTAACCTGATAATCGGATTAATATTATTTGAGTTATCGCATGCCGAAGAAATGGATTGGAAGAGTTCTCAATTTGAAGGATAAAGGGTTAATATCACAGGATCAAATTATCAGATTTACACCAAAAACTATACAGCTTGGCACATCAGTAACCTAGACACATATATGAAGTAACATGACAATCGGACTGATATTTTTTGAGTTATCTCATGCCAAAGGGATTGGAGGAATTTTCAATTTGAAGGATAAAGGGTTAATATCTCAGGATCAAATTATCAGATTTACACCAAAAACTATACAGCTCGGCACATCAGTAACCTGAACACAAATATAAAGTAACTTGACAATCCAAGCAATATTTTTCAAGTTATCGAATGCCAAAGGGATTGGAGGAATTTTCAATTTGAAGGATAAAGGGTTAACATCTCAGGATCAAAATAACAGATTTACACCAAAAACTATACAGCTCGGAACATCAGTAACCTGAAGATATATATAAAGTAACATGACAATGCCGAACATGCCGAAGAAATGGATTGGAGGAGTTCTCAATTTGAAGGATAAAGGGTTAATATCACAGGATCAAATTATCAGATTTACACCAAAAACTATACAGCTTGGCACATCAGTAACCTGGACACATATATGAAGTAACATGACAATCGGATTGATATTTTTTGAGTTATCTCATGCCAAAGGGATTGGAAGAATTCTCAATTTGAAGGATAAAGAGTTAATATCTCAGGATCAAATTATCAGATTTACACCAAAAACTATACAGCTCGGCACATCAGTAACCTGAAAATAAATATAAAGTAACTTGACAATCCAAGCAATATTTTTCAAGTTATCGAATGCCAAAGAAATGGATACGGATGCCGGATGGATGGATGGTCAGACAGACAGACAAAGGATGGACGAATGATGGAGGGCCACCCCGGATGCCGGCATTATGTGTACCATACATGGTATGGGTACACATAAAAAGGCTGGAGGGCCTAGGACATAGAGGAAAATCCAATTACTCAATCACTTCTTAAAGGATATCTCCTACAGGAGAATAGGAGAGAAAGGAATTATATATGTCGTTCTCATTTGCGAGAAATGAGAAAGACATAACACCAACAATGTAATTGAGCATTACATATTATATAATTCTCCATTTAATGCCAGCATAACCCATTATGCTAATTTTGATGAAGGGAAGCCAATATATAAATCCAGTCCAGAGAATGAGATTCTTTATACTCATTTAAAAGTGTCCGAGGATTGTATATTAACGCCCGTTTGACACGTGACATATACAAATGCTTCACAGTGAGCTACACCTTAAAAACAATACATAAATGAGACATATTAGTTGCTTCACACTGAGCTACACATAGAAACCATCCCAGCACTGACTCGGGACTACCGACTCCAGAGGAGGTCTTCCCTTGCTTTTCACTATAAAGCCAGATGATCATAAGGGGATAAAAACGTCCCCCCCCCCCCCAACCTTCCCCTTGTTCTGAGGTACATGACCACAGAACGAAGAGAGCAGCGGAACAGCATCACTGCTGGAACGGGTTACCTAAATAACTATAGATGTAATCATTTTAGTGGACAACATTCTGAGCAACAGGACCTAAACATCTAAGGTCACCGGAGATGGACTCTAAATTTCTAAGGTAAAACTTGGTAAATGTAGAAGGCTGTGTCCAGTACGCAGCTTTCATGAGATCAGTAATGGCTATACTGTTAGAATAAGCCCAAGAAGTGGACAGCGCTCTAACTTCATGCGCTGATATCTTATTTACAGAAAGCTGATCCAAAGATAAACTTTCATAGGCAATGCGTATTGCCAAATGAATCCATCTAGCAATAGAATGAACAGAAATATCTCTTCTGTTAGGAATCAATGAAAGAAAGAAGCGTTTTCTTCCTTTTCTAATAAACTCTGATCGGCGTTTATATATGCACATAACCCTGACTGGACACAGCTGAGGTCTACGGATGTCCGTAGATGGTAATAGGCTCAAGCCGTTTATCTGCAGCCTGGTTCTTAGCCAAAAATCCCACTTCTGTAGTTAAAGTAATGGTATTACCAACACTACGGTAGTGAGATTCGTCAACAGATAAAGCATGAAGTTCACTAACTCTTCTAGCAGATACAAAGGCTAAGAGAAATGATGTTTTATACATGATGAATTTGAACTCTACAACGTCCAACAGCTCAAACAGAGCTTCCTTAAGCTTCAACAGAACCCAAGCCAAATTCCACTTAGGAATTAATCTGAGGGTTCTAGGTCTATTTATAGAGAAGTTTCTTATCTTTGGATAATGAAGCATTAGATCCAATTGCCAAGTTATCATGATGAGCGTAAGTGTCCAATAACATAGACCTATAGCCCTTAATAGTGACGGGCTGCAGTTTGATCCACGGTTTCTGTGACGACAGAGATGCTACTAGCAGAATCTTGCAATGAGACTGTTTGATTTTTAACAGAATCTGCTGAATCAACGGAGTTGGAGGACACGCATATCCTATCATTCCGTCCCATGAGATTGACAGAGCGTCTACTGCGTATGCTCGATGGTCTGGACATGGAGACACATACGTCTGCAACTGATTGTTGAGGTATGTGGCGAACAAATCTATCATAGGTCGATCCCACTGGTAGCAAATCTGTCTGAATACTCGCTTGTTGAGTGTCCACTCCAATGGCAACAGGTGACCTTTCTGAGAGAGCGAGTCTGCTTGTACATTCAGACGACCCGGTATATGATGGATCGATAGTTGAACATGATGATTCACGACATGCAGAAGAATTTTCTCCATTAGTTCGCATAACGGAATCGAATGAGTGACTCCCTGGTTCCTGATGTATGCTACTACTGTTGAATTGTCAGACTATATCTGAACAGGAGCTAGAATGTGATTCCAATGTTGTAGCGCTAACCATATTGACATCATCTCTTTGATGTTTATGTGTTTCTCTAGGAACTGAGGGTCCCAAAGACTCCGACACTTTGAGTCTGTCAGACTCAGGGTCACGCCCCAACCTGTTTGACTCGCATCCGTCATAATCCTGAAAGCCGGATCCGGCAGCTGCAGCGGAACTCCCTGAGTTAACCAATGAATATCTGCCCAAATCTGGACCTCTTGTTTTACCAAGTCCATTAAAACAATACTGGGATCGAGCAAATGCATCTTCACACTCCAGTTCTGAGTGAAGAATATCAGGAGGGGACGTGTGCACAAGCGACCCATCGGAATAAGATCCGCAGCTGCTCTGCACAACCCCATCAGTCGCATAAATTCCCTCGCTGTTAATGCACCTGAGTGTAGACAAAAGCGAGCATAAAAACTGACTAATTTCGCTCTGGGTAACGGCAAACGAACCAGATTGTTGTGAGTCTCGAAGCTCATTCCCAAGTGAATGAATGACTTGGACGGAGCTAGATCTGACTCCTTCTCGTTTACAATGAAGCCGAGACATCGGAGCAAAAGAAGCAGACTCTGAACATCGTTCTGAAGAGTAGTTTTGTTGCCGTATCTCTGATGAATGTCGTCGAAGTAAGCCGACGTTACCGCTGATGAATGAGCTCGGGAGTAAGACATTACCGAGTTCATTATTTGAGTGAAAGCCCAAGGTGCTAGGTTCAGACTGAAACACATCGCTTGTAACTGATACACTATCCCTTGAAAGGCACAGGTACTTTCAAATGCCGGATGTGCCAGGACAAGAAAGTACGCATCCTTTAGATCTATGCTTGCCGCATAGTCGTTCACTAGAATGCTCGCCCTTACTGACCGAATGGTCTCCATATAGAACTTTGGAGTTACGATAAGCTTGTTTATCCAGCTCAAGTCTATTACCGGTCAGAACGAGCCGTCTGGCTTCGGTACGAGGAACAGGTGACTGTAAAATCCTAGAGAATTTTTATTCTCAACGACCTCTATTGCTTCCTTTAATAAGAAAGCCTGTACCTCCGCTAGGAGAGACTCTCTTTTGCAAGGATTTGACGGAAGATTTGTCCACTGTGGACATCTTGTTAGTGGTGGTTTCACTCGGAAAGATAGCGTAGGCCATCCGAGACCACACTTCTTACCCACTGGTCTTCCGTAATTGTTATCCAGCTTGTTGCGAATCTTGATAACCTTCCGCCAACTGACAAGCAATAGAGGTCCTGACCATCACCTGTAGGACCTGCGAGGCTTACGGGTGGAAAAAGCACATCCCCATCGCGAAGAGCCTTGACCCGCCGGCTTAGGGGAGTCTGACCAGTAGTCTCGATCAGACCTACGCCCCCTTCCCGGGTCGCTGTATTGACGATCCCTAGAGTAATTATAGGAGGGCTTTCTATACCCTCGCGAGGAGTCCCCTTTAGATGATTTCTGTCTGGGACGTCCTCCTTTACTCTTTTCTACCATAGTGGTTCGATTAGACTCCGACTTTAGAAGCACAGTATTAGACGCTTTCTTTGTAGCTTGGTCATAAACCAATGAAAGCTTGTCATCAAATATTGTATGTCTGGATACCGGAGCAACCCGTAGAGAGTTTTTCACCTTGTCATCTATTAAAGATGACGACGCAAGGGAACCGTCATGTCTGATTAACTAAAAATTAGCCACTGTTGGGGTTGAGTTATACGTGGTAAACATAATTGCCCTGGAAAGAACTCTTAAAAAGGTACGAACGCCCTCAAATTCCTTCCCGTTGAGACGTTGCGCCACAGCTCTTGAAAAGTGATCTGCGTAAGACATAGCGTCCAAATTTGCTCTGTTTGAAGATATTGTGTCCGAGTGAATTGTGAATGAGGCAGGCAAGGATAGCTCTAGATCCTCAGCCTGTTCATCCAAATGCAGAGGAACACTCTGTACATCTTCCCCGACTGTTTTAAATGAACATGGTCCAATAAACGGTAAATTTACAGAAGATGATGTCAAGAAACCACTTTTCTTCTTCCCACTGGAGAGTTTGAATATGGCATCGTGTAAATGGCTGAAGGCCTGCGACACCTGCCTAGACTGAACCGGAAAAGACAGGACCTCCATCTTTGTCCGGATAAAGTCTGCATCCAACGACGCCAGCGGTTTCTTTCTAGTAGTCACAACATTCTGATTCGCTAGTTCAATTTCCGTGTAGTATTGATGGATTAAATCCATCGCAACCATGTGCTGTTCCGAAAGGGAAGGGTAATCTTCGTCCATATCTCTTTCACCATCTGACTGAATCAGTTGAGACTCTCGGTCTACGGCATCTGAACATGCAGATGACTGGACCGACCCAGCACCATCTGACAGCTCAGGTTCTGAGACTGCCATAGGCTGCTCCTGCACTTGCTGGGATGCTGCAATGAGCTGCGCAATCTGTGAAAGCAAGTCCATTACGGAGACCTGAGGAGCAGCAGTCTTCTGTTTCTTGGCCGCCTGCTGCTCCTGGGATGGTGTGTCTGAGATGGCTCTTTTCACCGGACGTCCCGATGAGGCCTCGTCTCCTTAGCTACTGCATGGTCCGACTTCTTTGACGATGAGTGGTCCCTCCTCGACGATGCATGCTGGTTATCCGAAGTCGTGTGGCTAAGGTGTGGTCATGTGTGCTTTGAAGATGACGTTGTAGAAGCCATAACTGCAGCCGACGCCGGCTGCGAATTATATGGAGCGTCCCGGATGGAAGGCGTGGACATATGCTCCGACTGACGCAAGTTTCTAATCACAACATCTGGCTGGGAAAGAGAGGGACCTCTCTCACTCGCGGTCCTTTCAGATCTCGCCGAGCTTCCCACGGTACATGCCGGCTTCTTCCTCTATTCCGTCATTGCTGGGTGAGTCTGTTTATGTTTTAAGGTGCTCGCTCTACCCAATCCACTTCTCTCGACCGCAATGGACACACCCAGTGTCACTGTACCCACGGACGGAGTAACTGCTTCACCGGTCGAGCTAGCTGGCGACAAGGGACTAAAACCACCGGCTAGTGGCTTTTTGTCCTGTCTGATATTCATGAGCACCTTGGCAGCTAGCTCTGTTTGCTCATCTGAGCGCGACGATGGTAGCACACTATCTCTAGGCGTCATGTAAACATCACCATGTTCTTGTTCCTCTGAAAAAGAAACTGAGAAACTTGATTGACTTTGTGGCGAGAGGACCGGCATTGGCCTCTCACCGCTAACAACGTACCGTGACACCCGTCTCCTACGTTTGTCATCCCATCTGACACAGGTTGGACAAGAATTAGTGGGAGTACATCGACTACAAGCAAGGCAACAAGATGTAAATCTGAGAAAGACTTCCTCGCCTTGCATTTTGAGCAATAAGCTTTCATAATGAATCAAAACAAAGTCGACAGTACTCCCAACTCCACAATAAATATATGAAAAATATACATAATAAATAACATTCAAAATATAAATCGAAAAATTTATTTAAAAAAAAATGAATTTTTCGAAAAATTTTGACAGGAGCCCAAGTTCCCAAAGGGAACAGAGCCCAAATGTATCCCGATAGAGCCTTAGTGTGGACAAAATTCCAAAAAATTAATTGCTACACTACCGGAATATTTCTAATGTATCTTACAACAATCCTACCATGAACTAAATAGGAAAATACATATATTTATACAACGTTGTCAATGTAAACAACATCAGAAGAAAAACCGGAAAGAAGACCCCAGGCACTGAATAAGAAGGCCTGAAGTCAGTAACAGATTTAGAACTATCCGATGTAAAGCGAGATCTTCAGTAGAAGAAAAAAACGATACATCGGATGTATGATGCATGACCCAACATGCCTAAACACCCCTAGGGTGAGGATGTAACCATGGGGAAATACAGAATAAACATTCTGTATAAAACGTCAAACTCCCAAGAAATTTATAAAAAAAATTTCAATAAAATAAGCCAAAAAGCTTGTGAGTTTAACTGGGGGGCTTCAAGGAAGGATAGGGAAGGAACACTTAACAAACAGTGGAAAAATCATTAGCAAGAATGATGACGTCAGGCCCATGTTCCAAAATTGGGAAACATGAAATAATTTATCTAAAAATTATAAAGTTACAGCCCTGAAAGTTTCCAACCACCGTTGCTTCCTTCCATCATCCAAATGTGTCTTTGGATCCACCAATTCTACCTTTGATTTGTGTCTGGCATCATTAAAACTGAGATTTAAAAGCACAGATGTCAGTTTGTTGTTACTGACAGAAGGGCCAAACAAAGAATGATGGTTGGTGCCAATTTCGGTGTCTTTCTGGATACTGCGCATGCGCAAAAGTATGGAGGACCAGATAGGAGATGAAATTTTCAGTTTTGCATGCAAATTTTGGGGATTGGGGGCAAAATTAGTGTTTGGCCCTGGATTAATTTTTGAGTTAGCACCAGCTAGTCTGGGCCATTGGTTGTTGTATAAAAATTTTGAGGTTATTTATCCAAGGTATGGCACTTTGAAATATTATGAAGTCAGTTTGTAACTTCAGTTTAATATTCCACCCTGTACTATTAGACCTCACCATACTATTATATGGATGACAGTCACATGAGTATACCCCCTCTCATATTCCCAATAAAGTTTACACAAGAAACATGAGGACATTGGTCAATGGATGAAAATACAAAAAGAATTAGAATATGTGATACAGATCACTCTCACCAGTCACCACATTTATCAACAATCCCCCTCCCCACAACCACACACCACCAATTTCTCTGTGACCCACCCATGCGATGAAAAGAACTACAGTGTGATGCTAATAGAATTCCTCAGCACTTTTATAGTGATCAAAACCCAACTGAATCAGACCGAAAACTCTGTCCTGGCTGGAGGCTTGTTTAAGAGACTTTAACACAGAGGGAATTGGAGAAGCATGGAGTTGGAGAAGAGATACAGCCCAGAGAGAGTGGACCACCATTAAATCACAAACCTTTACAACAATTGTGCACACTTTTTGAGAACAGAACTCACAAAACAAGAGGCCTCAGGGGGCCTGCGGGTGCTCACCTGACATGGTAGTCTAAATATCAAACCAGGGACTTGAATAAGCTGCATACGCCCCTCCAAAGAAAAGCATATACCAACTAGATGAAGCGATTGTGCCCACACAATACACAGGATTTTCTTTCTATTTTCAGTTCTTGCACTTTTACGTCCCAAAATTGAGATAAACGCATTAAAAACAGATTTTTTTCCCAAACAAAATATTTTCAGCCTAAATTTTTTTTTCCTTCTTAAAACGCATAAAAAACCCAAAAAACTAATTTCTGGATTTTGGTCCAAAATTTTCTAAGTCCCACCTGGACCCCAAATTTTCAGTGTAAAAAAAAAAAAATTTTTTTGTCTTAAAATTGACCCCGAAACGCATAAAAAACCAAAAAAAAAATTCCGGATTTTGGTCCAAAATTTTCTAAGTCCCACCCGGACCCCAAATTTTCAGTGTAAAAAAAATAATTTTTTTTTTGTCTTAAAATTGACCGAAATGTATAAAAAACAAAAAAAAATTTCTGGATTTTAGTCCAAAATTTTTTAAGTCCCACTCAGACCCCAAATTTTCAGTGTAAAAAAAAAAAAAAAATTTTGTCTTAAAATTGACCGAAACGCATAAAAAACAAAAAATAAAAATTCCGGATTTTGGTCCAAAAAAGTCCGCAATGGGACCCCAAATTTTCAGCCTAAATATGAACCCAGGGACTTGGCTTGAACAAACTTGAATCTCACCCCCCTGAGGATGCTGCATACCAAATATCAAAATATTCTTATTAGTAGATCTGAAGAAGAAGATTTTTAAAAAATACTCCTCATACTGCACTAATTTAAACATTTGGACTCCCATAGAGAGCCCAAATATGGACCCAGGGAATTGATTTCAATAAACATGTGAAACAATCTTCCAAAGATGTTATATGTGAAATTTGAAAGCTTTTGGAGCAGTGGTTTGGAAGAAAAGTAGTCTTATATGTTTTTCCCATTACCCAAAGTGTTAAAAAATGCGGACTCAGCACTTTTTCAAAGTCCCCAAAAAGTACCCCATGATAAAACTGATAGCAATTTTTTTACCATTCCATTCTGTTGGTCCTAAGGAAGCTTCACAACAAATAAGAATTCTCAGTGCCGTGTAGTTTTGGAGATATGGGCGTTTTAATTTTTTTGCATAAATTAAGTACTTATGACCCAATAAGCCCTCATATCAAATTTGGTCCAAATTTGCCTCTCGGTTTGGAACATAGAAATTTTGGGAGGAGCAAATATTTTTGCCCCTCCCATTCCGACGCCAAATATAACCCCACAAACTTCTCTTGAACAAATCTGAGTCCACACCTCAAAAGGAAGCTGCACACCAAATATCAAGTCTCTGATACTGCTGGTTCATGAGAAGATTTTTTAAGATTTCAGCACACTTTTTGGGTGTGGCCCTACCAATGAGCGAGGCAACTTGATTTGAACAAAATCAAATTGTGATGTCATAACAAACTATTATCTCAAATATCAATTAAATTGGTTCAGCGTTTTGGGCGGAGAAGACGCAAACACCATGTTCACGGACGACGGACGGTGAGTGATCACTATAGCTCTCCTGACTGAAAGTCAGGGGAGCTAACAATAAAAGTTGCAACACAAAGCTCTGGGGTGCAAGCGGTCTATGAGCTGAACATTTACAGGTTCTTATACAGTACTTTCATAAAAAATAGTATCCTCAAAAAACTGAATAAATTCAGATTGGTATGCTGTGATTTCACGCAGGGACATGGTTAGGAGAATTTAGACTGAAGCCATAAGAAAATAATCCAGCATCACCACACCCCTGGGATTTTCTACTTCCGACATCAATAAATACAATTTGGCAAAAGTTCTTTTGCCCATCATAACATCGTTTTCAAATAAATTTGTTATGGTCCTGCAAAATTACAATTTCCATCCCCCCCACACATCACCACAGACAATATTTTCTAACTAATGTTCACAGTAATTACTATTCACCAAAAAATCTAGTTACTTGCCACAACTCATTATATTTTTCTGGTTTTGTTGTGAAATTCTAGTTTATTCTCTATGCGCCACCCCCTCCCCCCCCCCCCCCTCCCCACCATCCAAACAGAGGTTTTCTAGCAGTACTCTTAGAAAGTACAATTAACAATTTGATGAATGCTACATGCATGCTATTACCGCTTTCAAATATTTCTTCATGGCCTTGGAAGCGTGAATTTCTGATTGCATATTTTCTTTTTGTGTTTGAAAATTTCTTAATTACAGTGAATTCCTAGCAGCAAGTTAAGATTGTTTTCCCAATTTTTTGCGAAGATTTCTGACTTTTTATTACATTCAAATTTCATAACTCAGCAATCTGTGATGAGATTTGGGCTGGGGCATTAATTAAAATATCCACACACTGCCTCCATATCACTTCTTGTATTTTCAAGTACATGTAAGTTTAAGCAGGTTGAAAATGTTCTGAAAGGTGTGTGTGAGGGAGGGGAGGAGGTGCAAGAAATACACGTGCAAGAAATACACTCACCCATTCAACCTGAACACCTGAGGTTTTAAGTAGGCTGGAAAGGTTTTTTTTTTTAGGGGGGGGGGGGGGGGGGAGATCAATCACCCCCATCGAACCCAAATCTGTGGTTGTATTTTCAACTTGCAAGTAGGTTAGAACATTATGTAGCTTAATCGTATGTAGCCCTTTTTGCAAGTTTGCTCAACAAACTGTCTTTCCATCACAAGTTTTCTTGATACCGACTGATTTTTTTTTTGGGGGGGGGGGGGAAGGCTTAAATAAGGTATGGGGTATGGGGGGTCTAAGGTCAAGATGTCAAAGGCATCTCCCAAATGCCGTAGGCATTATAGCTGGAGGAGGGGGATCTCCCCCTCATATGTATGGGGGGTATGGAGGGTCTCCCCATGAAAGATTTCCATATTTGGAGGCCCTGGGAGTGGGAGTGATATCTGAGCATTTCTACAAAACCCGACATGATGTGTATTGTTGTGTGTCATTTGCGGTGTGAAAACCACTGTCAGATAGAAATATGAAGTTTGTTTTGGTGGGGGGGGGGGGGGTGGGGGGGAGGGAAAAGTGGGAGGAGGAGGCAGCCACCCCCTCCAGTGGCGCCACCATTTTGTTGTTAAACATCATGTAAAAAGTTTTGGACGAGATAGAAAATGAATTCCGTATCAGTGAGTGCAAGCAAAATTGTCTGGTATGAACTTTATAGAATTAATTACTTTTTTTCCGACGCTTTAATTTGTAGTCCCATTCAGCTGGTCGCCTGAAATTGCAAATGCACTTGGAGACTGACAGACTGAGTGTTTGATCGGACTCGGGTCACTGATCAAAAACGACAGCAGTTCACCTTCTGGTCTTCCTCATCTTTCAAAGGAATCAGTCATGAACTATTTACTGAATGATTTTATATTCAAAAACAAAATGTCTCAACACTGCGTGTGTATTGATAATTTTCTCTTGCAATCACAGCCCGAAGATGGCAAACGTCTTTCCTAGCCAAAATTGGTATACAACATTACAAGAAACTCCGCATGATGCAAAAGTGGGTCAATCTGAAAGTACCAACAATTTTCTGTGGAGTTTCCACTAGAGTGGGGGTGCTTGGGTGTAACACTGTATCACTTCAAAACCTCAAAAATGGAAAGATAGTGTTTGAAATATCATTACCAGAAAAATTGTTCCAAAAACTTTATTGCATCAGAATGAAAGTGTCAATGACACTGTAGCTCAACTTGACAAACTTGAACTTGGTAAGTTATAAATGAAATGGCAAAATTGAAGATCATTGGTACCAATGTCACTTTTTTTGCCAGTGGCAACATTTTTTGACAGAAACTGAAGAAAATCGATAGCTCCCATCTAGAGGCCTCCCCAAACAAGCATGCCAGGTTTCAAAGCAATCCGATCATAAATGTTCCCTGTAGGGTGTATAAAAGGGAAATATTGTGGTCTGACTAGACTAAATTCTAAGAACGTTGGCCGTGGCAACATTTTTTGACGGAAATGGAAGAAAATCAATAGCTCCCATCTAGAGGTCACCGTAAATAAGCATACCAGGTTTCAAAGCAATCTAATCATAAATGTGCCCTGTAGGGTGAGCCAAAGGGAAATATTGTGGTCTGACTAAACTAAGTTCTAAGAATGTTGGCTGCGGCAACATTTTTTGATGGAAATTGAAGAAAATCGATAGCTCCCATCTAGAGGTCACCCCAAACAAGCATGAAAGGTTTCAAAGCAATCCGATCATAAATGTGCCCTGTAGGGTGTGCCAAAGGGAAATATTGAGTCTTCTGACTAAACTAAGTTCTAAGAACGTTGGCCGCGGCAACATTTTTTGACGGAAATTGAAGAAAATCGATAGCTCCCATCTAGAGGTCTCCCCAAACAAGCATACCAGGTTTCAAAGCAATCTGATCAAAAATGTGCCCTGTAGGGTGTGCCAAAGGGAAATTTTGAGGTCTGACTAAACTAAGTTCTACGAACGTTGGCCGTGGCAACATTTTTTGCCGGAAATTGAAGAAAATCGGTAGCTCCCATCTAGCATACCAGGTTTCAAAGCAATCAAATCATAAATGTGCCCTGTAGGGTGTGCCAAAGAGAAATTTTGTGGTTTGACTAAACTAAGTTCTAAGAACGTTGGCCGCGGCAACATTTTTTGATGGAAATTGAAGAAAATCGATAGCTCCCATCTAGAGGTCACCCCAAACAAGCATGCCAAGTTTCAAAGTAATCTGATCATAAATGCGACCTGTGAGGTGTGCCAAAGGAAATTGTGGATGTACGTACTAACGTACGTACGTACGTATGTACATACGTACGTATGTACGTACGCCGACGAACGAGAAGTGATGGCAATAGCTCAGCTTGACTTTGTCAAGTTGAGCTAAAAATGAGAAAAAACTGACGATCCGAAAAGTATGGCACACTTCAATGAAAAGCAAAGTCTCAGGAATCCCACTGTGTGCTTCTTTTAATTGTATATTACATATCTTCCAGCGGAAATCGTCATAAGTACGAGAGGGGTAAACCTATTGTTTTCAAAAAAGAGTGTCAGAAATGAGAAAAGCGAGAAAACATCGACTCGTCGTTTTTAAACGTCTCGCAAAAGGAAAATACTTAAAATTATAGAATTTCTTGCAGACATACTTGTTCTTAGATATTTTATTAACAAGCATGCCACTTTGTGGCCTTCAAGAATTTTTATTTATTTTTAACAAGCAACTGAAGTTTAAAAATTGAACAAAAAATGCAGCACAAAGTGCGTTTCTTTTGTGTTGTTGTGGTTTCGATTTTTGACAGAACCTACCAGGTGATGCCATATCCGATAGCTATGGGTGACGTTATTCTGCACGTTCACCTGTTCCTTTTTTCAGAATTCTAATTTGATTTCTACAAATGAAAACAACACAATTTGATCAACTGCGACTTCTATTTTTTGTCCATGGAGTTTAGTTCTGGACACAGATTTTTGGATTGCTCATATATTTTTCTGAATATTCTTCTAAATTTTGATCTTATATTTTCACACATACACACACATTACCATTATGCTCTCTTTGTTCACTATTGTACATTAGATAGCAGGAAATGCCTAACAAACAAGTTTTTGATATCTGTTGTCACGATAGATATATAAGAATATCTTTCCGGAAGTGAAGTACATTATGCACTAAGTTTGGATTAATATTACTGTGTGTGTCTAACATTCAGATGTTTTAAGTGAGTGAAGCAAACATCATGTGGTGGATCCTGAAACTCCAGAATCCTAAGGGTTAATGAAGCCCTATCCTGCTATCTATGCAATTTTTGTACTCTCTAATGAAGTTGAGATAACATTAAAAATAATAAATCACAAGTTCATTTGAGAAGACAACAACAAGATGTACTAGACTACTTTTAGCAAATGGACCTCTGATTTCATAATAGTTCTCTATTTTCTAAAAAAAAAAAGGTAATCAACAGCTACCAGATGGTGAATCCCTTCCTAAGAAACACATGTGGAGAAGATTTTCCACCCAGGTTTCAGCTTTGAATTGTGTTGAAGTAAAACCATAATTTTAAACCAACTAACCTCTTAAGTTCAACCAAGAGGTTCAAAAGCTTAAACTGTGTATTCCAATGACTTCTCTCACAAGAAATAAAAGTTGTAATGGTATAAAAATATTAACTTAAATACAACTTTTGTAACAGTGCTTTTTCTTGTAGTGCAAAAGAGCAGCCTTCAGGCTGAGCACTCTTCATGAAATATCTTCAGAGGCATTAAGGTGATTTCTCCTACAGCAGTATACTTTGCTGAGTAGTTAGAATTTCATAATAAAGCATAACAAAGTTATTCTGTCTTGCAATTTCAAAAGGCAGTCTGACCTTACTTGATGCCAGAATGGCAGAAATGTACCAAATTCCAAAATACACAGAAACTGACTGAATGTGCAAAATTTGATCTTTCAGTAATGGAATACTGCTGCTAGGCCAAAAGTTTTCATACTTTTTAATGTTCAATAAATTCTTTCTTACTTCCCAGAATTGGTTAAAACTTGGAAACATCCTTAATGAAAGTGTCAATGACACTATAGCTTAACTTGTGTGTTGTGTTTGATGAAAAGGATAATGTTCAATGTTTATGAAAGGATTATGAAATAAGACACGAATTGTGATAATTGGGAATATGTTCATTTCTGTTCCCTGTATGCTATGTTTTTGATAAAAATAATATGAGGTGTACACTGTACTAAAGAGCTGAGGGGTGGCTTAATATGACCTCACAGTAAATGTATGTGGCCCTTACAGTTAACATATATCAACAAAAGATACCAAGTTACAGTGAAATTATTCCAAAACGAGTCATCCTATCAAGTTACATTGAAATCCCTTCATAAATATGGCCTGTAGACTGTGCTAAAGGTTTTCGGGCTTCGAGCCCAATTGCGTCCAAAAGGGACGTTATCATCTAGACATTATATGAAGTCAACCTACCAAGTTACAATGAAATCCCTTCATAAATATGACCTGTAGACTGTGCTAAAGGTGTTTGGGCTTTGGGCTCGGGCAGCCATCATGGTTGAATGATCGCAACCAAAAGGGGACATTCTCATCTGGGCATCATATGGAGTGATCCTACGAAGTTACAATGAAATCCCTTCATAAATATGACCTGTAGACTGTGCTCAAGGTTTTCAGGCTTCGGGCCTCCTGAAGCCGTCACAGTTGATCAATCACAACCAAAAGGGGATGTCTTCATCTAGGCATTATATGGAGTCAAACTAACAGGTTACAATGAAATCCTTCCATAAATATGACCTACAGACTATGCTAAAGGTTTTGGGTTTTGGGCTCGGGCAGCCACCAAGGCTGAATGATCGCGACTAAAAGGGGACGTTCTCATCTAGACATTATTTGGAGTCATCTTACCAAGGTACAATGAAATCCCTTCATAAATATCACCTGTAGACTGTGCTAAAGGTTTTCGGGCATCAGGCCCCTGTAGCCATCACAGTTGCCTAATGGTGTCCAAAAGGGGCTGTTCTCATCTAGACATTATATGAAGTCAACCTACCAAGTTACAATGAAATCCCTTCATAAATATGAACTGAAGACTGTGCTAAAGGTTTTCGGGCTTTGGGTTCGGGCAGCCATCATGGTCGAATGATTGCAACCAAAAGGGGACATTCTCATCTGGACATCATCTGGAGAGATCCTACAAAGTTACAATGAAATCCCTTCATAAATATGACCTGTAGACTGTGCTCAAGATGTTCAGGCTTTGGGTACCTGTAGCCATCACAGTTGACCAATCACAACCAAAAGGGGATGTCATCACCTAGGCATTATATGGAGTCAACCTAACAAGTTACAATGAAATCCTTCCATAAATACGACCTATAGATTATGCTAAAGGTTTTTGGGCTCAGGCACCCATCAAGGCTAAATGATCGCGACCAAAAGGGGACGTTCTCATTTAGACATTATTTTGAGTCATCCTACCAAGCTACAATGAAATCCCTTCATAATTATGACCTGTAGACTGTTCTAAAGGTTTTTGGGCTTCGGGCCCCTGTAGCTGTCACAGTTGCCCAATCGTGTCCAAAAGGGGACGTTCTCATCTAGACATTATATGAAGTCAACCTAACAAGTTACAATGAAATCCCTTCATAAATATGACCTGTAGACTGTGCTAAAGGTTTTGAGGCTTCGGGCTCGGGCAGCCATCATGGTTGAATGATCGCAAAGGGAACAATCTCATCTGGGCATCATCTGGAGTGGTCCTACGAAGTTACAATGAAATCCCTTCATAAATATGCCCTGTAGACTGTGCTCAAGATTTTCGGGCTTCGGGCACCTGTAGCCATCACAGTTGACCAATCACGACCAAAAGGGGGTGTCATCATCTAGGCATTATATGGAGTCAACCTAACAAGTTACAATGAAATTCTTCCATAAATACGACCTATAGACTATGCTAAAGGTCTTTGGGCTCGGGCAGCCATAAAGGCTGAATGATCACATCCAAAAGTGGATGTTCTCATCTAGACATTATTTGGAGTCATCCTACCAAGCTACAATGAAATCCCTTCTTAATTATGACCTGTAGACTGTTCTAAAGGTTTTCGGGCTTTGGGCCCCTGTAGCCGTCACAGTTGCCCAATCGTGTCCAAAAGGGGACGTTCTCATCTAGACATTATATGAAGTCAACCTACTAAGTTACAATGAAATCCCTTCATAAATATGACCTCTAGACTGTGCTAAAGGTTTTCGGGCTTCGGCTCAGGCAGCCATCATGGTTGAATGATCGCAACCAAAGGGGACAATATCATCTGGGCATCATCTGGAGTGATCCTACGAAGTTACAATGAAATCCCTTCATAAATATGACCTGTAGACTGTGCTCAAGGTTTTCGGGTTTTGGGCACCTGTAGCCATCACAGTTGACCAATCTCGACCAAAAGGGGATGTCATCATCTAGACATTATATGGAGTCAACCTAACAGGTTACAATGAAATCCTTCCATATATATGACCTTTTGCCTATGCTAAAGGTTTTTGGGATCGGGCACCCATCAAGGCTGAATGATCGCGATCAAAATGGGACGTTCTCATCTAGACATTATTTGGAGTGATCCTACCAAGTTACAATGAAATCCCTTCATAAATATGACCTGTAGACTGTGCTAAAGGTTTTCGGGCTTCGGGCCCCTGTAACCGTCACAGTTGCCCAATCACGTCCAAAAGGGGACTTTCTCATCTAGACATTATATGAAGTCAACCCACAAAGTTACAATGAAATTCCTCAATAAATATGACCTGTAGACTGTGCTAAAGGTTTTCTGGTTTTGGGCTCGGGCAGTCGTCACGGTTGGCAGATCACGCCCAAATGGGGAAATTCTCATCTAGACATCATAAGGAGTCATCCTACCAAGTTACAATGAAATCCCTCCATATTAAACATGACCTGCAGACTGTGCTAAAAGTTTTTGGGTTTCGGGCTTGGGCAGCCATCATGGTTGACAGATCATGCCCAAAAGGGGACGTTCTCATCTAGGCATTATACAGAGGCATCCTACCAAATTACAATGAAATCTCTTCATAAATACGACCTGTAGACTGTGCTAATGGTTTTGGGGTCGGGCAGCCATACCGGTTGACTGATTGCGACCAAAAGTGGACGTTCTCATCTAGGCATGACCCCAAACCTGCAGATGAAATTTCGTGATGATCAGATAAGAACTGCGGGGTGTAGCCCATGCTAAAGGAAAATGTGACTTTGTCAAGTTAAGCTAAATGAAAGTGTCAATGACACTGTAGCTCAACTTGTCAAGACATGAACATGTATAGTATGTGACACAGCAATGACAAACATCTAGGTAATGACCTGATAACAAAAGTACATATAAAGTATTGTAACGGTCTGTACATAAATACTGACCGTAGCCTGTAACAAATGTATAGGTAAAGTATTGTAAAGGTGTGTGACAGTCAGATGCTAAACTAGAAAAGAAATCTGCTAAACTAGAAAAGAAATCTTTGAGTCTCAGAGTGGGTCTGTCTGAACCCCAAAATATTTGTTCTCATAGCACAGTGGTAACAAAGGAACCCCAAAACACACTCATTCCTGTCCCAAGGTGAAAACAAAGGTACCCAAGAAGTTTCGTGAAGATCAGTTCATAAATACGAGCTGTATAGAAGTTTTGACAAAAAACTGACTGGACCTAATTTCGGTACAAAATGGCCACTGGCAGCCATCTTGAATTTTGGACCTCACTCAGAAACACTCGTTCTCATCCCAAGGTGATAACAAAGGTACCCAAGAAGTTTCGTGAAGATCGGTTGAGAAATACAGCCTCTAGCCCGAGCCGTATTGACATGTGCACTTACAGTGTATAAGTAGCACCTGAATAAATCAAAATTCATCTAATTTGCATAATTTCTGCACGAGAAAAAAACCTGTACTGTATGTGATGTATTCCATTTTACTACACATTCATACAAAAATTTATTCAAATCAGAACTTTCATACAGAAGTTCTGTACAAAAGACTGATTGCACTAATTTTGGTACAAAATGGCTGCTGGTGGCCATCTTGAATTTCGGACCACACCCAAAAACACTCTTTCTCATCCCACGGTGATAAAAAAGGTACCCAAGAAGTTTCGTAAAGATCGGTTCATAAATATGGCCTCTAGCCTGAGCCGTATAGAAGTTGTGTACAAAAAACTGATTAGACCTAATTTCGGTACAAAATGGACACTGGCAGCCATCTTGAATTTTGGACCGCACTCAGAAACACTTGTTCTCGTCCCAAGGTGATAACAGAGGTACCCAAGAAGTTTCGTGAAGATCGGTTGATAAATACAGCCTCTAGCCCGAGTCATATTGACATGCGTACTTACTGTGTGTAAGTAGCACTGAAAAAATGAAAGTTCATCTAATTTGCATAATTTCTGCATGAGAAAAAAAACTTGTATTATATGTGATGTATCCCATGGTACTAAACATTCACACAAACAATTTTTCAAATCAGCGCTTTCATATGGAAGTTCTGTGCAAAAATCTGATTATGCCTAATTTTGTACAAAGTGGCTGCCATCGGCCATCTTGAATTTCGGACCGCACCCCAAAACACTCGTTCTCATCCCATGGTGATACCAAAGGTACCCAAGAAGTTTTGTAAAGATCGGTTTATAAATACGGCCTCTAGCCCGAGCCGTGGTGGCATTTGCACTTACAGTGCTGAAAGTAACTCTAAATACATTAAAGTTTGTCTAATTTGCATAATTTACGTACGAGAAAAAAACCTCTATTATATGTGATGTATCCCATGGTACTAAACATTCATACAAAAATTATTCAAATCAGCGCTTTCATATGGAAGTTCTGCGCAAAAATCTGATTGCACCTAAATCTGTACAAAATGGCCGCCAGCGGCCAACTTGAATTTTGGATCGGACCCAAAAACACTTGTTCTCGTCCCATGGTCATAACAAAGGTACCCAAGAAGTTTCGTAATGATCAGTTCATAAATACGGCCTCTAGCCCGAGTTGCATTGAATTGTTGACGGACAGACGGATGACTGGCCATGGCATAAGCTCAAATTTGGCTTCGCCAAAGTTGAGCTAAAAATCATAAAAATTTGAAACAAGAAATCAATGGTCAAGAAGTCTATACAACTTACAGCGGAATAATTAGTTCAATATCCTCAAATTTGACTTATTTTAATAGCAAGAAATTTCCTGTCCTGGGCAGGAATATCCCCCTGCAGCATGAAAAGAGATATACCTTTGATATAATTATACAGAACTGTTCAATGCTCTTTCCAAATATGCACTTCAGTTTTATCAACGAGTATTGTTTAGAACAGTAAATATTCACCGCACAAGCAGTATTTTGATTTCAATGCCATCAAGTGGGGTGTGGTGGGAGAAACAGAAATTGTTGGGTTATCCAATTAAGTGGGCTCTACTGTACTTGAGATAAACAATAAAATTTGTAAACTTAAGACAAACTTACCCTCCTAACAGCTACTGTGTTGTTACATATCAATACACCAGCAACAAATTCTGCTTGGAAGCCTTCTTGTAACAAAGTTATCTTGAAATCTGACAGTTTGGGTTCATTTATAAATACTGAAGTATGCTCTGGTACCTGACGAATACATAGAGAAAATAAATATTTTATTCTTCATATTCCAAACAATTTTATCTCATGTTCTAACCTTTTTTTTTAGTTGTATAGCTCCCAGGTGTGTACAGTTTATTCTTACATAAAACATGAACCCTGACTGCTGGTTGTCTTTTACATTTTAAATGCTATGCATTGAAAAAATATGGCTTTTGAGTTTTGAAGCCTTGTTTCAACACAATTCTATTACTGAATACTTTCAAAAATTGCGAGTTCGCACCTAAGCTGTGATGGTAAAATGAGTCATATTCCAAGTTGAAAAGGGCAATAAAAATACTCTAAATAACACCTCCTTTGAAAACTGGGCTAGACATCAATAACACACACTTGCACACCAAATATGATGTCATTCCACCAAGTATTTTAAAATTTATTGAGTTTAAAAATTTGGTGGGCACAGACTAAACGACCGACCAACTGACTGACTAACGTTGCCACCTTCAGAGCTGTTAGTCCCAGCTAATTATCAGTTTCATTGGGGACTATTTCTTGAGTGGATGCTCTGTCAAACAATGCATTATTTTTAACAGTATAGCTCAAGATCCTATGGAGTTGCTGTTTGTTTCTCTATCCATTTCGACATCTTTTATCAAGGTTTGGAGCAGGTTAGGTCTCAACCTCACTCAAGGCTTGAACTGGATGAAATTTATGAATTCTGTGCAGCAAATTAACTCATTTCTAATTTCTCGCGTCACTGATTTTACATGTGAGTTATTTAAACAAGAGCAATGCAAAGCGTGGCAAATGCACCCGACGGTGTCATAAAAGGGTAGGTAAGTCTCTTTGGGGCATAACCAAAATCAAAAGGAAGCTTCCTCTAGACACCAAAAATGCATCACAAAAAAACAAGCATAGTATATTATGGGATTGACTGAGTCATCTAACTTAATGTCAACTTTGCACTCAAATTCTCCTGCAGGCTTGACCTCTCGGAAATAAGCTCATCTTTATACTTTCATTTACGTAAAGCACACTCTGGGCTTATTCCCAGGTCAATACAGTAATGACCTTTACAATGCTAAATGATGGTTGCAGGTGAAATCAATGTCAGCTGACCACATCACACAATTATGATCCTCTTATAATAAGACTATTAAAATATGTGGTTCTGTGGTCATTCATACAAGTGATACGCAACACTCTATAAAGTGACATATAACTCTAAAATTAGATAAACTTTTTCATTTCAGACAGAACCAAAAATCATCTAACCATACAAATAGTAAATCTTTATTCCTGAACAGTTAGGATACTTGCAATTTCTGCCAAAAATGCCAATATCTGTGGCCTTGTGGTAGTTACCAGACACATCTTGGCAACCGGTCTCGAAAGATTTATAAATGAAAGTGTCAGTGACACTGCAGCTTAACTTGACTGTGTGTAGTGTTTGATGAAAAGGATAATAACAACCTGCAGACAGTGCTAAAGGAATCTAGGTCACATGTCCAAGTGGCGGTAATGGCTGACCGACCATTACCAAAATAGGACAGTCTCAACCAGACATCATACTAAGTTACCCTACCAAGTTACAATGACCGATCACATCCAAAATAGGACGTTCTTATCGAGACATTATACAGAGTCATCCTATCAATTTACAATGAAATCAAGTTACAATTAAATCCCTTCATAAATATGATGACCTGTAGACTGTGCTAAAGAAAATAAATGTGAACAGACTCACAGACTTCTGACAAATGTTAGGTAAAGGGTTAGGTGCTAGAAGCCATTATCTTGGCTCTACCGAAAAGTGCTAAAAGCCACTCTGGTGGCTTTACACTGTATGCATTGGCATGTTCTTTGTTCTGAGGTAGGGGAGAAATGTGTCTATAAAATTGCCTTGTTACAATTTATAGGAGAGTGCCAACAATATTGCTAAACTAAGGCTGTCTTTTCTTGTAACATGGTATCTTTGAAAAGAAATTTTCATGTTACAAATAACCTTTGAAAAATAATTAAGCACCTTTAACAATTTAAAAATAAAATTAAAACAAAGAGAGATTCACTTTAATGCATATGTTCCAAATCACTTCTTTCTAAACATGCCTCTTTCCTGTCCAACTTGAATGAAACAAATTTTTCAAGGCATTGGTTTTTAAGATATGAGAATGACTCAAAATCATCCGAGTCTGTCAAACTTCATATCATAATATGTGTAGAAAATGAATCCTCTCAGGTCACTTGACTGGGGTGTATACTCATACCTCTTGTGTATTCATTTACTGGTTTTAATGTCACTTTCAGCATCTATGCCTATCTCATGACTGAAACGTAAGTATGACGGCAAGTTTAGTCAATCGTTTAAACCTACGCTGATCACTTTGCAGCATTGGTTGCCAGGTCCTATTTTACCACTGGGACAGAACTTGCTTACCACAGTAAACAAGCACTGCTGCACTTCCCAAACATGTGCTCTTGACCTTTGACCTGTCACCTCCAAAAACAAGATGCATTCAGATCATATCATGCGCCATTCCTGAACCAGGTTTAGTAATCCAAGATATTGCCACTTTTTTTTCTCGAGTACAAACAGTCACACACACACAAAGCATAGTGAAAACCCTACCCATGCTCTGACTATTGCTGGCATGTCTAAAGATATAATAATGTTTCCACTGATGTAAACTTGCAATGTTTTCAAGTGTACATACATAAGGCCTATAAAAAACAAGTGCTATGCCAGGGGTGGCTATGACCCAGCCCACACTGCCAAGCATAAGTTTCTAGTCATTTATCTTTGTTGATATTGAATTAATAAATATCTTATCTCCATTAAACCAAAGCACCAATACAGCAGTAAGTAATATTTCAAGTTTGACGGAAATCGGACACCTATAACTCAAGTTACCATCCGGAAACCAATATCAACATGTCTTCTAAGTCGGAAAAGGGCCATAACTCTGCCAAAAAATATTGGACCAAGTCCTCTATCAATCCCAACCTGTATGTGGTTATACGCTTATGTATAAAATTTTGTTTCATTTCGTTCAGCAGTCAAACTAAAGTTATCGTCTGGAAACCAATATCAACATGTCTTCTTAGTCAGAAAATGGCCATAACTCTGCCAAAAAATATTGGACCAAGCCCACTATGATTTATATTTATTTATTTATTGGTGTTTAAGGTCATATACTTATGCACAATGGCTAATCATGACCGTGACAGTTTTACGGGTGGAGGAAGCCGGAGTACCTGGAGAGAACCACCGAGCAACGACGAGCAGCTGCCAGCTCCCCAACATCGTAACTCTGCACTGCAGCACAGGCAGGGTTAGATTGGTTGAAGACATGTGTACCATCGAAGTGCAGTATGCCTTTGTACACGGCGTCATCGTGCCCCCATGTGGACAATCAGGGGTAAGTGCCTTGCCCAAGGACACAACGCGGGAGTCCGAATTGATCGCTCAGATGGCAAGCCCACTATCAATCCCAACCTGCATTATGTGGTTATAAACCTATGTATAAAATGTTATCAAGGTTTGGAGCAGGTTGGGTCTCAACTTCACTCAAGGCTTGAACTAGATGAAATTTATGAATTCTGTGCAGCAAATTAACTCATTTCTAATTTCTCGCATCACTGATTTTACATGCAAGTTATTTAAACAAGAGCAACGCAAAGCGTGGCAAATGCACTCGACGGTGTCATTAAAAGGGTAGGTAAGTCTCTTTGGGGTATAACCAAAATCGAAAGGAAGCTTCCTCTAGACACCAAAAATGCATCACAAAAAAACAAGCACAGCAAAACATTATCCAAATGATTGATGCCTCATAGGTAATCGGTGTGTGAAGTTATAGCATTCTACGTAGAAGGAAACTAAAGTTATTGCATGGAAAACAAAAATCATTTTGATGTATCTGAGGCAGAAAGCAAGTTTGGTCCTGATCTATGGAACCAAAATGTTGATGGTAATGAGAAATTATTTAGTCAAAAAGGCCCATAACTCATGTAAAAATAACTGGACGGAACCAATAATCATACTTGGCCTGTATTACTAGCTGGGTAATACACGTACCAACTTTGGTTGAAATCAAATGATCCAAACTGGAGTTATCGGTGGGAAACCAAAAATCTTAATAGAAGGTCCAATTCTAAGTCAAAAAACGCTTATAACTCATGTATAAATAATTGGACGGAACCTATATTTGCAGTTGGCCTGTATTAGTAGCTGGAGAATACACACAACTTGTACAAACTTTGTTTGAAATCAAATAATCCAAACTGGAGTTATCAGTCAGAAACCAATTGGTTATGGATGGACAGAAATACACATGGACGGATGGACAGACAGACCATTTACAAAATACAACTGTTTTTACAAACACGCATTTAAAAAGGTGATGAGGTAGATTTTCTATGATGAGGGAGGTGCCTAACAAACAAGAATTCTTTTAAATATTTTTAATAGCCTAATGTTTTTGTTTTTTTCAGGTACCATAAGTGTGTCTGAGATGAGTCAGAAATTAAGGGATCTAACTTATAATATTTCATATTTTTGTGATAAAATCAGGATAAAATTCACATTACAGCTCAAATCACATTATAAGATTTGGAAATGGGTATTCCACATTTGGGAAACAGAACATTTTTTTTATTTCTCCCAGTGTCATCTCAACTCTGACATTTCAGAAAGGACTGGATGTTCACCCATGATGTTGGTAACTACATATATTTTTCAAAGTGGCATACTTCAACTCCAAAGTATTGGAATTTCCCAGAATTCCACTGCCTGTAATTACAATGGTTTGGCAGTGCATTTGTTTTAAGTCTTGGCTGCCTTATGATTAGATGAGAAACCACTGCTAGGAGAATTTGATAACTGTCTGAAAGACTTCCTGATTGCTGCTCGATGGAAGACTTCTTATAAGGCCACAAAATCTCAGTGTTGACATGGCATGATAAGGGTAAAAATAAATGCATTTTGTGAAGAAAAAGTTCCGGCCATGCAATTCATGTGATTGTGCCGGAACACTGGTCAAACCACTGTATTTTCATTTGGGACACTCTGTTTTCATTTGGGACACTGTATTTTCAAGTTAACTGCCCACGGAAACTTTTTAGCATCAACACCCAAACAACTTCATTTTGTGCAAAAGCCAATACAGTATGTAAACAGCAATTTAGTACTAATGCAACCTATAATATCAACACCAGCTCATTCAGTAGAATGTCTATGAAAATTTGCCATTCATTGATACAGATGGGTGGTATTGGAATTTTGAGTTGAGTATTGGTTTCTGTATTTTCAAGAGAGTATATCTCGGGATCAGTTCGGTATTTGGTATCTGACTTGACTGAGATTTGCTTCTAGTACCAAAGGGGAATTCACTTCAGGAAAAAACAGAATAAGTTGTTCTTGTAACATTCTACCAAAGCTCCAAAAATGCCACTGCTCAACAATGGCATTGTTTTTCGAACACAAATCCTGTCTACAGTATCGGAAATTTTGTAACTTCTTCCAAACACACTTTAACCTTTAAAGGTCTATTTGAGACATTTGAAATCTCAGATTTCTAGTCAAGTCTAGTCTGGCTAGAAATCACAGTTAAGCAGCTGGACATGTACAAGTTGTAGTCTTGTGAGAATTCAGCACAATTGCACTGACCTCTGAGGGTTAACAAAAGTGAAAATAAAATCAGTCATTTCTTTCATGAAAATGAACCCTTCAACTGCTATCAAGCCTCAAATGAACAGTGAACATAGAAAAATTTGAAAATTCAGACAGTTTCGATATTCAATGATTGGTTAGGTTAGATTCCATTTTTCGATATCCCCATGATACCGGTATCGGTTCGTTTTTTCAGTATACTGCCATCTCTATTCATCATCCTTTCACCTTTGGGTTAAATTTCTACGGGGTGAACTACTAACGATGTGGACCACTGTTCACTCACTGAGTGTGAAAACTGAATTACTCTGAGCAGACTGCATCTCTTCCATTTCAGCCAGATACAGACTTAAAGACAGATTAACAACTTCTTGAGAGAAGTGAATACTGATTTATAAATACAGTGGAATTATGACCACAGAATAGCCCCAGGCTAAAATTTCATCTAAATTTGGAAGAATCCATTTGGATTCTCGTGAAAATGGTTTTAAGAATCCGTACCTGCTATGAGTGTCCCAGGATCCCATGAGGTCAACATGGTTGAACCCCTGTTGTATACTGATAATGCATGTTAACCCTTTACCCAACACTGCTTTTTAATTTTTAAAACATAAACTGAATTTGATAATTTTTTTAAAAATAAACAATATTTACAAATAAACCCTTACAAATATGGATTTCATTGGAACTGGCTCAATGAGCCGGTTCCAATGACAGCCACATTTGTACAATTTTATTGCCAAAGTGTCAGGATATTGCAGGTCATGTTAGACATGTATTTGTTAATTTGCTGCTGCTATGTTAGGTAGAGGGTTAAACTGACAATTCTTTTCACACAAATCCTAGCAGAGGTGCAGCGAGAATCTACATAGATTCTCGCTGGTTTTGTTGCGTGATTCTTTGCGTGAATCGATTCACGGATTCTCGTTGAAATATAAGCCCTGACAGCCAAACTGCAAGAAAAACAGAACCAGTTAATTACATGCTTTCCGATGATCAAAACAAGAAACATATCCAAAGAATATGCACTTTTCACCAAAGCATCAGAAACTGAGTCCTGTCTGAGATATTTTAGTTATGTTATTTGAAGGGTTAGCAAAATCTATATTGGTTCTTAAAATAAATTCTTAAGTTCACATTTTATTCTAAAAACACAATTTATGACAATTCAATGAAACTTAACAGAAAAAATGCAAAATCAACACTATTTTTGAAAAATTTCTTTGCCAAAAGGTCTAATTATTTATTAAACATACTTCATCTTCTGGTAGTGAATCCAGTGTTGGTATTGTGTCTAAATTTTGCTCTTTTTTTTCTTGTACTGAAATTAGAAAAAAAGTTTTCAACTTATATCTCACATTGTGCATTTGTGCCTTAATTTACGATCTATTGAAGACCACTGCATAAGATCACACTGTTGCAGCAGCTTCTTAAAAAACCAAGAGGTCCCCCAAGGGGCCTTAATCACTCACCTCATAAGGTTGTTAAAAGAGGGATTTAAGGTTACATTAGCATCTTTGGCTAGTTAACACTTACAAAGCCCAAACAAGAACCTAGGCCCTTGATTTAAACAAGCATGCATCTGCCCCCCCCCCCCCCCTCCCTCAGAATAAGAGGACTCAAAGGATCTCAAATAGAAAGCCTGGGACTTGATTTGCACAAAATTGATTCTTTCCCCCCTCCCCACAGACGCTGAACAGACGCTGAATATCAAACAATTCTGACTGGTTTATCTGAAGAGAGCAGATTTTGAAAGAATATCCTCATTGCACTGAGCCCAAATATGAAGCCAAGAACGTGATTTGAACAAACTTGATTCAGAGTGGTTGATTTGAAGAAGATGATGTTTAAAGAATATTCTTCACATTGCATTAAGTTAAAATTTGGGCTCCCACTTGGCCCAAATTTTAACCCAGAAACTTAACTTGAGCACAAATATTAACCCAGTGACTTGATTTCAACAAACTTGAATCTGATCCCCAAGAATGCTGTATACCAAATATCAAACAATTCTGATTGGTGGTTCTGGAGAAAAGGCTTTTGAAACAATATTCCTTGTGTTGCACATGGTTAAAATTGCGAGCTCCCATATGGAGCACAAATATGAACCCAGGTAGTTGATTACAACAAACTAGAATTTGACCCCATAGGGATGTTGTATATAAAATATCAAAATGGACGGAAAGTGATTATAGACCACCTTGAATTTTCCTGAGATAATCTAATAAACAAGTTATTCTCTCTTTCATTAACCTTTTAACCAATGCAATGGCAAAAACTGGTCAATGCTCTTCACAAAATCTCCATACAAATTTGATAATTTTTTGTCTCCAAAACAAATGAAAATGTTCAGTTATTCAATAAAGTTTTTTTCACGTCATCTGCTTCTCAAGATAGGTTAATGTTAAAAAAATAAAACTTAACATTTTGTTTTCAATAGAAGGATGGTAAGGAATCTATGGTGTAAAAACAATATAATTACAAACACAACAACAATCAATACATAATAATAATAATCAACAAAACAAATTATATTCTATAATATAACACCCTCCCCCTCCCCCCCCCCCCCCCCACCACACACACATTCTTTATTCAGTTTCTGAGATTAGTGTCAAACTTTTAAACCCTCGTGGTATCTTCCATGTTAGTTCCACGGCAATTGGAAGAGTCCATATTCATTACTTGGGGGTATACCAATTAATATTTTTTCAGCATGCAGCTCCAGAGCTGCATGTTAAAAATATTGATTGGTCTACTCCATACATTCACTTAGCAGCCACCCAACTTAATGATAGTGTGACGTATCATGTTCCTGGACCAGATCAGCAGCCTCTATATTCAAAGGGTTAATATTTGACTCTTGAAAAGATGTACATTGTGAAACATCCATAAATTAGGGGAACTTTTACTCTTCAAGTCTGTGACCAAGTTTTGCAGATTCATGACAATAAAAGATTTTAATTGTGTAATTCTCAATGCTACAGTATGGACGCTGTGGACTAGTCACATTCCACAGGTGGGCAATATTTCCATGGACACAAAATATTAGATTCCAAACACTAATTAGAGGAATAATCATCAAAAATTTAATTAATGAAGCACCAGGTACAACCTGGTGCTTCATTAAAAGTTTTGCTGATGATTTTTATTACCTGGTAAATGCATGCGTGGACATCACTGTCCACGTGCGGATTATGACCACTCCACAGTGACTCTACTGTAGCTCAAGAAATATATCAGAGAGATCAAGATTTATACATTTGATCTGCAGTCATAAGGCGGCAAGTCATTAGCTGCTGAGAACCTATCAAATGAAAGTGTCAATGACACTGTAGCTTAACCTGACTGTGTGTTGTGTTTGATGAAAAGGATAATGTTCAATGTTTATGAAAGGATTATGAAATAAGACAAGAATTGTGATAATTGGGAATATGTTAATTTCTGTTCCCTGTATGCTGTTTTCAATAAAAATAATTTGAGGTGTAGACTGTACTAAAGAATTGAGGGGTGTGTTAATGTGGCCCTCACAGTTAATACATGTGGCCCTCACAGTTAATGTATGTCAACCAAAGTTACCAAGTTACTGTGAAATTATTCCAAAATGAGTCATCCTATCAAGTTACAATGAAATCCCGTCATAAATACAGCCTGTAAACTGTGCTAAAGGTTTTTGGACTTCTGGCCTGTGTAGCGATCATGGCCGACTGATCACAACCAAATGGAGACGTCCTCATCTAGACTTCATACAGAGTCATCCTACCAAGTTACAATGAAATCCCTCCATATTAAATATGACCTGTAGATTGTGCTAAACGTTTTTGGGTTTCGGGCTTGGGCAGCCATCACAGTTGACAGATCATGACCAAAAGGGGACATTCTCATCTAGATATTATACAGACTCATCCTACCAAGTTACCATTAAATCCCTTCATAAATACGACCTGTAGTCTGTGCTAAAGGTTTTTGGATTTTGGGCTCGGGCAGCCATCATGGCTGAATGATCGTGACCAAAAGGGGATGTTCTCATCTAGGCATTATCTGGAGTCATCCTACCAAGCTACGATGAATTCCCTTCATAAATATGACCTGTAGACTGTGCTAAAGGTTTTTGGGCTTTGGGTCCATGTAGCCATCACAGTTGACCAATCGCGACCAAAAAGGGACGTTCTCATCTCAAAATTATATTGAGTCATCCTACCAAGTTACAATGAAATCCCTCTATAAATACGACCTGTAGACAGTGCTAAAGGTATTCGGGTTTTGTGCTCAGGCAGTTGTCACAGTTGACAGATTGTGACCAAATGGGGAAGTTCTCATCTAGACATCATACGGAGTCATCCTACCAAGTTACAATGAAATCCCTCCATATTAAATATGATCTGTAGACTGTGCTAAAAGTTTTTAGGTTTCGGGCTTGGGCAGCCATCACGTTGATAGATCATGACCAAAAGGGGATGTTCTCATCTAGATATTATAGAGTCATCCTGATCGGACAAGAACTATGCGGTGTAGCCTGTGCTAAAAGAAAATGTGAACAGACTCACAGACTAACAGGCTACTGCACGTGTGATGGGAATAGCTTATCTTGACTTTGTCAAGTTAAATTAAAAATAATTCACCAAGAACCTGAGTAAGGTATGATTATGTAAATAAGTCACACCTTTTCTAGCTCGAGGAACAGGTAAGGGCATAAATAAGTTACACAATAAGTTATATAATAAGGGTACATGGTTGGCTTTTGAAACTCCAGTATACAATATAGATTGTGGAGTGTAAAAATTGTTGAAACTAGATATCATGAAGATGGAATCCATCTCTGCGGGCCCCGCAGCAATTATGCGATGTTAAATATAAATTGATGTGAACCGTAATACTAAAATATTTCAAGCAATAGGTAAAATCTGATTAAAATCCCTTCCCGGACACAAACTTGTCAGAAAAAAAACCCAAATTCTGAATAATTTGACCTTGAGGTCAAACTTCAAGGTCAAAGCATGGCAACCTTGGTACGCGATATGTCGTCTTGAGATAATCTACCCACATACCAAATATCAAAACCCTATCTATTAAGGGAAAAAAGTTACAGCCCGGACACGAACTTGTCAGAAAAAAAAAAAATCTGAATAATTTGACGTTGAGGTCAAACTTCAAGGTCAAAGCATGCAACCTTGGTACTCGACACGTCGTCTTGAGATAATCTATCCACATACCAAATATCAAAACCCTATCTATTAAGGGAAAAAAGTTACAGCCCAGACACGAACTTGTCAGAAAAGAACCCCGAATACGGAATAATTTGACCTTGAGGTCAAAGTTCAAGGTCAAAGCATGGCAACCGTGGTACGCGGCACATCGTCTTGAGATAATCTACCCACATACCAAATATCAAAACCCTATCTATTAAGGGAGAAAGGTTACAGCCCGGACACGAACTTGTCAGAAAAAAAAAATCTGAATAATTTGACCTAGAGGTCAAAGTTCAAGGTCAAAGCATGGCAACCTTGGTACATGACACGTCGTCTTGAGATAATCTATCCACATACCAAATATCAAAACCCTATCTATTAAGAGAAAAAAGTTACAGCCTGGACACGAACTTGTCAGAAAAGAAACCCGAATTCTGAATAATTTGACCTTGAGGTCAAACTTCAAGGTCAAAGCATGGCATCCTTGGTACGCGACACGGCGTCTTGAGATAATCTATCCACGTACCAAATATCAAAACCCTATCTATTAAGGGAAAAAAGTTACAGCCCGGACACGAACTTGTCAGAAAAGAACCCCGAATTCGGAATAATTTGACCTTGAGGTCAAAGTTGAAGGTCAAAGCATGGCAACCGTGGTACGCGACACATCGTCTTGAGATAATATACCCACATGTCAAATATCAAAACCTTATCTATTAAGAGAGAAGGATTATGGATGGATGGACGGACGGACGGATGGACGGACGGACGGACGCATGGACAGAGCGATCACTATAGGGCGTCCGCCTCTTGGCGGGGCCCTAATTAAAAAACAAGAGGCCTGTCACGCCTAGAGAGTTCCGCTGAGGGCCACTGATCGCATAGGCATGTTTTCTAATACTAATATTGTTACAAACTTTAGCCGAAAAAAATATCAAAAATATCTTAAGATTTTCTTGATCCTGTGACCTTGACCCTGTGGATTTACAGACCGCAGAATAATTGATGACACACCGTCTATTGATAATACATATTGTTATGAAGTTTGGTGGAAAAATATTCAGCGGTTTAGAAATTATGGCTCGGACAAATAAAATGTTGACGACGGACGGACGGACGGACGGACAGACAGACGACGGACGAATCAGTATAAGAAAAGCTCTGCTGACTTTGTCAGCAGAGCTAACAAGAAAATAGGAAGCTGAGAAACTCACAAGAACCAAAATGCTCATGTGAATGGCAAGATAACCACATCCACAGATGTCATACAAGGAATTTTTTTGTTTGTTAATTGGAGTTTATGATCACTTTCAGCATCCAGTGATATATCAGGATCACAGCACTACACACTTTGAAAACAACCTAAGTATCCTGATGGTTTGACAACAGTATCATATCAAAAAGCTTTTCTTACATTTCTTTTTTTCTTCTGCAGCTTCTTCTGTTATCTCCCCTTCTTCAGTGTCCATCTCTTTCTCCTCCTTGTCAGGTTCAAGCATAGCACCAGTGTCTGTTTTACTCTCTTGATAGTTGACCATTCCATCAATCCATGCTAACTCACAGTCTTTTGCTTTAGAAAACTCTAATGCACTTACCAAGTAATCTCTCAATTTGACCTAGTAATGAAATTATTAAAAAAAATATTGGCTACAATATTTTAAGAATAGGCATAACAATTTTTTCTCTAGTAAATCTCAATTTGGATTGCACCCACACATATTCTACTATCTCCTTCAGCCATTTTAAATAACACTACTAAGGCCTAAAAAAGTAAAAAAATCTGTTTCTCAGGTCCTCCTGCATGGTCCTTTTGACTGCTGCATACTCTCTTTTTATAATCAATTAAAACAAGAAAAAAAAAAATTGAATGGTTTATGTCTGATATTTTACCCAATTTAATAGGCTTTGAAATGCTATAACATTGCAAAGCCTTCTTGCACTCAAGGGACGAAATCCAGCACCACCCATGCTATTCTGCAGATTATGAGGCCTAAAACATAAATCAAACCAAGAAGATGAACTTTTGATGGCAAAGAAATAATTACTAAAATAAAAAATAAAATAAAAAAAACGCCCACCCACATGCAATTTTACAAAAAATAGCCCGAAAATTAGATCTGCTTTGTGCAGCCCAACAGATGACAATTTCATAAAGCATAAAGAAAAATGGAAAAACTGTTTAAAAAATATTATATTAGATGATACAAATTGTAAACTCCTTATTTTTTTTTACGAGAGTGTGATATTATCAAGTTTTTCGAGCTGGCTTATAATAAACGATATATCTCAAATACACAGTTGTTGTTTTGTTTTGTTTTTTGTGGGGAAGAGGGGTGGGAAATAAAATTACACTTCAAAATACCCTTCTCATATACAATTTAGACCAAAACCTCAAAATAAATGGGTTATATAGTCATTTTAATTAAATTCTTCTTCTTCGGATTCGTCTTCTTGGAATGACCTTTTTTGACATTCATCTTGTTGTGATTCGTCTTGTTGGGGATAAACAATTCCAGAACAAGCATTTTTCATAACCTGCTATTTTTCTGATTAACCTGCTAATTTTGGACAACCCTTTTCATAAGTTGGTATGCTTTTTCAAAACAAGTTATACAGATTATTAAGCTTGTCCCAAAATCCTTGTGAATTATTTCTCAGTAAATGTGTTACCAAATGTAATGGATATATCCAGCTGGCACTATTCAGAAAAATCATCATTTGAATTTAAGTATTTTTAAAATTTTGGCCTCAAAAATATAGTTTTATGACACCTCATTGGAACAAGCTCATTCTAATGAGGGGTGAAAAAGCTAACTTTCTGAGGAAAACAAAGCAACTGTCTCAGCAGGGTCTTGCCTGCTTTAACCCTTTACTTAACCTGAAAAGCAGATGAAAAATGCAAACAAAATTCTTGAATAACTAAATTTTTTCAGTTTTTGCATAAAAACATAGCTCATGACCCCTCACTGGAATGAGCTTAATCAGCTTGTTCCAATGAGAGGTTATAAGTTATGTTTTTCAGACAAAATATGAAAAAAATAATGTAAATTGAATGTTAATTTTTGTGAATAGCGCAGACGGTTTTGCCCCTTATGTTGGGTAAAGCGTTATGCATCACCCTACCTTGGATGACCCCCTACGGTGTGTGTGTGAAGTATAACAAATCATATTCGTAAAGTTTTACCTGATAGATATGGCTCTCTTTGGTTGCATCGACTATTTCTCCTATGTGTGGTGTGAATACTGATCCCTGCACCAGTCCTTGTGTTCCACGACAGTAGTCTGAAAGTGCATTTGTAGCTTCAGTTGTTCCTCGAATTACTATCTGTTAATAAATAATATTGATTGATTGATTGACTGATTAATAGACAATGTATAAATAAGAAATTACAAATACTGCTGCTAACATTATATGTGCTGATGTGTTCTATGCACAAACATGCAGAAAAACATTTAATTGAGAGGAAGCAATTACATAGAGTTTTGTTCACAATCTTTTTTCTAAATTTTGACACAATTTACAGGTATAGTGTACCCCACTAGGCCGTTAAATTTCCCAATTTACCAATAGACAACATGTCTAAAATATGATACAGTACCAAAATTAAGGGTTAATTTGAATAACCTTCCTGATAAAATTATCCCCAACTGTCTCTGCAGGCATGCAATATCAAAATCATGCTGGACAGAGTACTATCTGCTGTCACAAATGCAAGGAAATGGCTAATTATGGGTCTAGAGTTTCAAAATTTTCTTCTCCAACCAAGCCAAGCCATGGCCAGCTTAATAGGTCCTGTGACACTTAACATTTGCACCCAAATTTGGACAATCTGAAGGTCTGAGTACCACTGTATCCTCCTCAAGGGTTTCAACATCAGATCAAAAACAAAATTCAAGGTATCACATGAAAAAAACTGTGGTTTGATTCACTAGGTAACAAGCAAAAGCTGTTTTAATAAATTGTTCACTGATTCGGTGTCAACTGTGAGAGAGACTATAATTGTATTCCACAGGTAAAAAAATGGAGATTCCCCAGTTTTTACATGTGAAACACAATAATAGTCTCTCTCATGGTTAACAGCAAATGGATGAACAATGTATTGAGGTAAATTTTCCATTATTTTACTGCTTGCAACATGACCGAAAAACGCACAGAGTCAAATTCAACAAATACAGTGGAGCCAATTTAACTGGATATCTCTTTTAATTCAAAGACCCTGTTAATTAAAAATGACTTTCAAACACAAACCCATTTACCACACCTTCAGTAAAAATTTAACATGTTAATTGCATATAGGTTAGTGTAAACCTCCGTTAACTGAATAACAAATCTTGTAATTTTTCGAGAAATTACCCTGACAATCAATGAATTCCCGTGTATAAACTTATTTTATAAACTTATCATGTCTTGTTTGTGCTCTGTCAACCAAGATATTAATAGAATAAATCATCAGTTTATCTCTAGAATATGCAAAAGTAACCAGAGGCCTGTTTATTGAATATTCCTTTCATGTTAATTTAATAATTCTCACTGCCAAAGTGGCAATTCAACTAAAAGGTATATACTCTTTTGAAAAAATTCAAGATTTCATTGAAGGTTAGATCCTTTCTAGTGTTCAGGAATTTATTTATTCAAGTTCAAGGATTTTCAGGGTGTTCTAGAAGACATGGGAACTTTGCCTCCTATATAACTTCAAAGTTAGGTCAAAAATCTGTTTCTCAGGCCCTCCTGCATGGTCCTTTTTGGCTGCCGCATGCTCTCTTTTTATAACCAATACAAACTTAAAAAAAATAAAGATCATATGGTCAATGTCTGATATTTTACCCAAGTCAATAAAATTGATAAATTTGTCCCTTGAGTGCAACAAGGCTGTGCAATGCTTCAGCATTGCAAAGCCTTCTTTGCACTCAAGGGACAAAATACTCCACCTCCCATGCTATTTTGTAGATTATGAGGCCTAAAACATAAAATAAACCAAGAACATGAACTTTTGATGGCAAAGAAATAATTACAAAAAAAAATAAAAAATAAATAAATGCCCGTCCACATGCAATTATACAAATGAAAGTGTCAATGACACTGTAGCTCAACTTGTGGAAGACATGTACATGTCTAGTATGTGATGCAGCAATGACACACATCTAGGTAATGACCTGATAACAAAGGTACATATAAAGTATTGTAACGGTATGTACATAAATGCTGACCGTAGCCTGTAACAAATGTATAGATAAAATATTGTAAAGGTGGGTGACAGTTAGAAGCTAAACTAGAAAAGAAATCTTTGAGTCCCAGAGTGGGTCTGACTGAACCCCAAAATATTTGTTCTCATAGCACAGTGATAACAAAGGCACCCAAAAACACTCGTTCCTGTCCCAAGGTGATAACAAAGGTACCCAACAAGTTTCATGAAGATCGGTTCATAAATACAGCCTCCAGCCCGAGCCATATTGACATGTGCACTTGCTGTGTATAAGTAGCGCTGAATAAATCAAAGTTCATCTAATTTGCATAATTTTTGCACGAGAAAAAAACTTGTATTATATGTGATGTATTCCATGTTACTAAACATTCATTCAAAAATTTATTCATATAGAAGTTCTGTACAAAAAACTGATTGTACCTAGTTTGGGTACAAAATGGCCACTGGCAGTCATCTCAAATTTCGGACCGCACCCAAAAACACTCGTTCTCGTCTCAAGGTGATAACCAAGGTACCCAAGAAGTTTTGTGATGATCGGTTCATAAATAGAGCCCCTAGCCCGAGCCATATTGACATGTGCACTTAATGTGTATAAGTAGCACTGAATAAATCAAAGTTAATCTAATTTGCATAATTTCTGCACAGGAAAAAAACCTGTATTATATGTGATGTATTCCATGTTACTAAACATTCATTCAAAAATTTATTCAAATCAGAACCTTCATATAGAAGTTCTGTACAAAAAACTGATTGTACCTAATTTCGGTACAAAATGGCCACCAGCAGCCATCTTGAATTTCGTACCGCACCCAAAACACTCGTTCTCGTCCCTAGGTGATAACAGCCCCTAGCCCAAGCTGTACTGACATGTGTACTTACTGTGTATAAGTAGCACTGAATAAATCAAAATCCATCTAATTTGCATAATGTCTGCATAAGAAAAAAACCTGTATTATATGTGATGTATTCGATGTTACTAAACATTCATACAAAAATTTATTCAAATCAGAACTTTCATACAGAAGTTCTGTACAAAAAACTGATTGCACTAATTTTGGTACAAAATGGCTACTGGTGGCCATTTTGAATTTTGAACCACACCCAAAAACACTCTTTCTCGTCCCACGGTGATAACAAAGGTACTCAAGAAGTTTTGTAAAGATTAGTTCATAAATACGGCCTCTAGCCTAAGCCGTACAGAAGTTGTGTACAAAAAACTGATTGGACCTAATTATGGTACAAAATGGCCACTGGCAGCCATCTTGAATTTTGGACCGCACCCAGAAACAGTCTTTCTCGTCCCAAGGTGATAACAAAGGTACCCAAGAAGTTTCGCGAAGATCGGTTGATAAATACAGCCCCTAGCCCGAGCCGTATTGACAAGTGTACTTACTGTGTGTAAATAGCACTGAAAAAATCAAAGTTCATCTAATTTGCAGACTTTCTGCAGAAGAAAAAAAAATGTATTATATGTGATGTATTCCAGGTTACTAAACATTCAGACAAAAATTTATTCAAATCAGAACTCTCGTACAGAAGTTCTGTATAAAAAACTGATTGCACTAACTAAGGTACAAAATGGCTGCTGTTGGCCGACTTGAATTTCGGACCACACCCCAAAACACTCGTTCTCGTCCCAAGGTGATAACAAGGGTATCCAAGAAGTTTCGTAAAGAACGGTTCATAAAAACGGCCTCTAGCCCAAGCCATATTGAATTGCTGACAGATGGATAGATGGACGATGAGCCATGGCATAACCTCAAATTTGACTACATCAAAGTTGAGCTAAAAATGGCCTGAGAAACATAAAATCTACTTTGTCAGGCCTTATACAGAAACCGGACAAAATTTAAAGTGCTATATTACTGAATGTTTCAATCAAACCAATACTGAGCTGTGCGTGAGCACCTGACAAAGGGTTAGACAAATATACTTACCAGGTGCCGAGGTTTGACTTACCAGGTGCCGAGGTTTAATCTGAGACATAATTTTTCTGATACTCTCTCCATCAGATCTTCCTTCAAAGTCTATGAACAAGACATTGGCATTGACATCTAAAGTGACAGTTGCTGAAACACACTTAGTTGGTACATCAGATACATCTGAAAAAAGATAATATGAGAAATATGATGAACACACATCAATTTTTAGAAATGGCCAAAAATAAAGTCATCTTAGCCTTTTACCCAACATAATGGCCATATCCACCCAGTACTAATCACAAAAATCTCCATTAGAATATTATAGTTTTTCAATTCACATCTCAAACATACAGTTTATGATCCTTAATTGATTGAAACGAGCATACTTGACCTGAATAAAGAAATTTACACTCACAATATGCCCAAACTTGCAATTGAACTGCTGATAATGTTTAGAAACTATTTTTTAGTGTCTCATCATTACCACCAATATTTATTTATTTATTGGTGTTTAAGGTCACATACTTGTGCACAATGGCTAATCATGACTCTGACAGTTTTACGGATGGAGGAAGTCTAAGTACCCGGAAAGAACCACCGAGCAATGACGAGCAGCTGCCAGCTCCCCAACATCGTAACTCCACACTGCAGCACAGGCAGCGTTAGACTGGTTGATGACATGTGCACCATCAACGTGCAGTACGCCTTAGTACACGGAGTCATCGTGCCCCCATGTGAACAATCAGGGATTACCACCAATAGGGAAAACTGGCAACCCTGAATATGATACTTTTGTAAAAACCTCTGTTTTCATCATTTGTACACAGGTTGAACATCTTCAATCTCTGAGTAACCATGCACTAACATTTCTCTTTAAAACAAATTGTAGCAGGAGTTCATTGAACCAGGAGGGCACCCAACATGTTGACATCCAAAAATTTCCAAGACAATAAAGGGCAATAACTCCGTCAAAAATGACTTTTTTTCAAAATCTGTTCACATGTTGCACATCTTCAATATGTGGGTAACAATGACTAAAAAGTTCAAATTTCTACATATAAAACTGAGTTGATTACACCACAAAGGTAACAAAAATCTGTATGTTGAACACAGAAAGAAGAATGGAACTCATTTCTATAGTTCGCCTCATGAATGTCGAAATGTTGGCGGGGGGTGGGGGGGGGTGGGGTGGGGGGGAGGGGGGGGGGCAAAAATGTTCCATATGAAACAGAATGTAAGTGGGAAAGAGTAAAAACAAGAGGCCCCACTGGGCCTGAAGCGCTCATCTTGAACAGAACACAATATAAAGAGAGTCCAAGAATGAGTTTACCTTAAGCAATCCATCTCCATAGAATACACTGCCCCTCGGGAGTGACAAAAATAATCCGGGCATCATGCCATTTCTTCAGTTGATCATAATGTAAAATGTAGAGCTCCCCTATGAAGCCCCTTGATACAACTTATGTGGATTAATCTTAGTTACACACCTCTAGAGGGTACTGAATACAAAATTTTTAATTCTTCAGCAACATGGCCAATTATTAACCCAGCCTCTCGATTTGAACAAAGTGGAATCTGACTTCCCTAGAGATGTTGTGTACCAAATATGAAAGCATTCTGACTGTTGGATCTGAAGAAAAGAAATTTTAAAGAAATTTCTTCATATTGCACTAAGTTAAATTTGGGCTACCAAAGCAAGCCCAAATATTAATCTACGGAACTGATTTGAACAAACTTGAATCTGACGCCCCTAGAGATGTTGTATACCAAATATGAAAGCATTCTGACTAGAGGATCTGAAGAAGATTTTTGAAGAAATTCCCTTATATTGTAAGTTAAATTTCAGGTTCCCATATGGAGCCCAAATATTAACCCAGGCACTCGAATTAAACAAACTTGATTTAACCCAGGCACTCGAATTGAACAAACTTGAATATGACCCCCCCCCCCACACACACACACACACACACACACACCTAGAGATGTTGTATACCAAATATGAAAGCATTCCAACTGGTGGATCTGAAGAAAAAGATTTTTAAAGAAATTTCCTCATATCGCACTAAGTAAACATTTGGGCTACCATAACAAACCCAAATATATGCCTAGGGATCTGATTGGAACAAACTTGAATCTGACCCCCCTAGAGATGTTACATACCAAATATGAAAGCATTCTGACTGGTGGATCTGAAGAAGAAGATTTTTAAAAATTATTCCCCACATTGAACAAAGTTAAAATTTGGGCTTCCGTAGGTTTGAACAATCTTGAATCTGACCCTCATAACAATGATGTATACCAAACTTTAAAAAATTCTGACTGGTGGTTCTGAAGAAGAAGATTTTTAAAGAATATTCCCCATATTACCCTAAGTTAAAAATTTGGGCTCCTGTATTGAGCCCAAATATGAACCAATGGGCTTTATTTTAACAAACTTGTATCTGACCCCCTATGAATGCTGTATACCGAATATCAAAAGATTCTGATGATTGGTTCTGGAGAAAAGATTTTTTTTTGCAAATATGCTGACTCAGCATTTTCCAGAAAAGATTTTTTTTTTTTGCAAATATGCTGACTCATTTTTTTTCATTTTTTTGATGTCCATTACAGAACACCCTAACATAACCGATGGCATTTTTTTTTTATCATTCAGTTCTACTGGTCCTAAGGATGCTTCATACCAAATAACAGCTCTCTGTTTCGTGTGGTTTGGGAAATATGAGCATTGGAAAATATTTCTATTTTTAGCTCCCAGGGTTTCCATGGGTGGCAGGAATTTTTTTTTTGCATGAGTCAAGTACTTATGACCCAATAATACCACATACCAAATTTGGTTCAAATCAGACCATTGGTTCAGAAAATAGGAATTTTGGGTGGGGCCAAAAATCTTACCTCTCCCATTACAAAACCAAATATTGCTTCACAAACTTCGTTTGAACAAACTTGATTCTACACCTCAAAAGGAAGCTCCATAACAAATATCAAGTCATTGTACACACTGGTTCATGAGAAGATTTTAAAAATATTTTGGAGCATTTTCCCCCTCTCCCTCCCTATGGGGTTGGGCATGTTGAGTTGAACAAATATGCAACGCCCCTTTGGGACCATCACTCCCACAAACCTTCACTTGAATTGGCCCAGAGGTTTTGGAGAAGACCAAAACATGGTGTTGACGGACAACAGACGGACGGATGGATGACAGACGGAGAGCGATGAGATCAGCTCAGCTTGACTTTGTCAAGATGAGCTAAAAAAAAATGGAAAACTTAAATCTCTGTGTAATTGTGAACAGTTTTCTTTCCCGATGATCCATACCTCAGCCAAATACAAGACAGTTCGGCTGTTGGGGATTTTGGACCTAAGCTGAGGGCTGAATTGTTAAAGGTGAATGCCCAAATAATCTAAACCAAGAGGTCTGAATCATCCAAGGTCCAAATCATTGATCACCACCAATAGATTTATTTATTTATTGGTGTTTAAGGTCACATACTTATGCACAATGGCTAACCCTGAGTTTTACGGATGGAGGAAGCCAGAGTACCCGGAGAGAACCACCACACATCAATGAGCAAATGTCAGCTCCTCAACATTCTAACTCTGTTAAAGCTCCGATCAAGCAGGGTTACAGAGGTTGAAGACATATGCATCATCGACGTGCGGTACGCCTTAGTACATGGCGTCATCGTTACCTCATGTAGGCAACTGGGATAAAGCGCCTTGCCCAAGGACACAGCGTGGGTCGTTCAAGACAGGGATCAAACTCGGGACCTCTAGCATAGAAGTCCAACAGTCTACCACTGAGCCACCACACTCCCTCACCACCAATAGATAAATACAAGAAATATTCCGGACAATATCTGTGTTTTGTTATACCTGGATTAATAATCAATGTTGGCAACCTTCTCCAACCAAAACCACTTGAATTTATTCATCAGTCTTACTTAAGTCACTTACTCAAGGTAAGTCTTGATTAAAAACATTCAGTGTTGAAACTTGTTAACAAAAGAAAGATGAAATTGCAAAATGTTTGCAAAATGTTCAGAACATGAAACTCATGGAAAAGTTCAGAATAGAATAAAATACACTGCTGGCCAGTGATTTCACCAAAAATTGTCTATTGGGGTTTAGAAATACTTTCAAGAACCAGGGTCACATCATGTCAGGCAGTTTTATGGGTGTAGGAAGCCAGAGTATCCAGAGAAAACCACTGAATAGTGGCTAGCAACCATCAGACTCTCCAACTTACTAAACTGCTAATTCTACACAAAGAGAGATAGCAGAAGCTGAAGGCAAATGCACCAGTGATGTGTAGTACGCCTTGGTACACAGTGCCACCATGCCCACAAATGGGCAATCAGGATTAAGAGTCTTGCCCAGGGACACTATTCAGTTACCACTGGTCAGGATCAAACCATTGATCTTTCAGTTTAAAGTTCATTGCTCTTACCACTAAGCCACCATAGACTCTATTTCACCAAAAAGCAGAATGAAAATTGGACTCCAGCAAAAAGAAATGAAAGTGTCAATGACACTGTAGCTTAACTTGTCTTGTGTGTTGTGTTTGATGAAAAGGATAATGTTCAATGTTAATGAAAGGATTATGAAATAAGACAAGAATTGTGATAATTGGGAATATGTTAATTTCTGTTCCCTGCATGCTATGTTTTCAATAAAAATAATATGAGGTGTAGACTGTAATAAAGAATTGAGGGGTGGGTTAATGTGGCCCTCACAGTTAATATATGTCGACGAAAGTTACCAAGTTACAGTGAAATTATTCCAAAACGAGTCATCCTATCAAGTTACAATGAAATCCCTTCATAAATACGGCCTGTAGATTGTGCTAAAGGTTTTTGGGCTTCGGGCCATCACGGTTGACCGATCGCAACCAAAAGGGGACATCCTCATCTTGACATTATACTGAGTCATCCTACCAAGTCACAATGAAATCCCTTCATAAATATGACCTGTAGTCTGTGCTAAAGTTTTTCAGGTTTTGGGCTTGGGCAGCCATATTGGTTGAATGGTCGTGACCAAAAGGGGACTTTCTCATCTAGGCATTATCTGGAGTCATCCTACCAAGTTACGATGAAATCCCTTCATAAATACGACCTGTAGACTGTGCTAAAGGTTTTGGGGTTTGGGGCTTGGGCAGCCATCACTGCTGAATGATCGCGACCAAAAGGAGATATTCTCATCTAGACATTATCTGGAGTTATCCTACCAAGTTACAATGAAATCCCTTCATCAATATGACCTGTAGACTGTGCTAAATGTTTTTTGGCTTCGGGCCTCTCTAGCCATCACAGCCGACCAATCGCAACCAAAGGGGGACGTTCTCATCTAGACATTATATGGAGTCAACCTACCAAGTTACAATGAAATCCCTCCATAAATACGACCTGTAGACTGTGCTAAAGGTTTTCGGCTTTTGGGCTCAGCCAGTCGTAATGGTTGACAGATCGCGACCAAATGGGGAAGTTCTCATCCAGACATCATATGGAGTCATCCTGCCAAGTTACAATGAAATCCCTCCACATTAAATATGACCTGTAGACTGTGCTAAAGTTTTTGGGTTTTGGGCTTGGGCAGCCGTCACAGTTGACAGATCATGACCAAAAGGGGACTTTCTCATCTAGATATTATACAGAGGCATCCTACCAAGTTACAATGAAATCCCTTCATAAATACAACCTGTAGACAGTGCTAAAGATTTTCGTTTTTTGGGCTCGGGTAGCATCATGGTTGACCGATCGTGACCAAAAGGGGACGTTCTCATCTAGACATGACCTCAAACCTGCATATAAAATTTCGTGATGATCAAACAAGAACCACGGGGTGTAGACTGTGCTAAAGGAAAATGTGAACAGACTAACAGACTTCTGCACGCATGATGGCAATAGCTTATCTTGACTTTGTCAAGTTAAGCTAAAAACAGAAATCATGCAATACCACAAAAACTAACATTCCTGATTATTTAAGGCAATTTTTTTTCACATAAATCAATGACATGTCACCAAAATATACTGTGTATCAATAAATCTGAATCAGCACGGCAAAATTAAGATGAATACCAAATATCAAATCACTAAATCTACAGGTTCTTTGGATTTAACCCTTACCCAATGCTTAGTATATTAAAACTTATTATTTTAATTGTTTTTTCAAATTTTTCAAAAAACCTCAACAAAAACATATCAAGTGATCCCTCATTGGAAAAAGCTTGATGAGCTTGTTCCAATGAGGGGTCACATGACATAGTTTTCCTGAAATATTTTGAAAAATATATTCTTTCCAACCGTTTCATTTTAAAATTATGTGGCCGGATGGTCCGATTCGTTAAGTAAAGGGTTAAAATGATGCTCAAAGGGTATCGAAGGACTCGCCTGACAAAAGCTCATAAATTTTCCACAAAGAGATTTAAGACTTCAAAAAAACAAGAGGTGGGCCATGCCCCGGGCATACCCCCATGGTGCATACCCCCAAACAATGGCACGAGACGAAATAAACCTTGATACTGTGAAAGCCTTTCCCATAAACAATCTTCATTCCAAAATTTCATTGAGATCCGATAACCCAAACCAGAGGTATGAGGCAAACAGACAAAAAATGGGTTATTTTACGAGGCAAAAAGTGAAATTACTGTCTTTGTTTAACAGCAAATTTACCCCCCCCCCCCTCCCCCACAGGCAATTGTGAAGGCCAGAAACACCTGTTACTGAAGTCTAGTGACGATCAAACAATCCACATACACTGACCGATGTAGAAAAACCACCTCCACCACCTCCAAGGATGCTGTGTACCAAATATGAGAAGATTCTGACTTGTGGATCTGAAGAAGAAGATTTTTAAAGAATCTTCCTCATATTGCAGTAAGTTAAAATTTGGATTCCCAAAAGTAGCCCAAATATAAACCACAAGACTTGATTGGAACAAACTTGAAACTGACTTCCATAATAATGCTTTGTAATAAATAGCAAAAGATACTGGTTGGTAGATCTTAAGAAGATTTTTAAATAACATTCTTTATACTGAACTAAGTTAAAACATAAGCTCCCATAGAGAGCCCAAATATGAACCCAATGATTTGGTTTGAACAAATTTGCATCTGACCTTTCAGAGAGTACTGAATACCAAAGATAAAAGTTTCTGCCTGGTGGATCTGAAGAAGATTCAAAAATTAAATTTTTTTTTTTTAGTAAATTTTGTTTCTTAACATGCCTACCACAATTGTTTACAATTGGCTGTAACGTAAGTGCAAGCCCTACTTCGGAACTAACTCAAGCTTTTAAGAAACTTTTCCAAACAAGTTGGAAAAGTAATAGAGTGCAAAAGCACGAAAAAGATCGAAAAAGGGTCGAGCGAGATTGGCGCTTGAAATTACAGGTACTCTCTCTGCACACCTCTTGCGTTTACCGAGTGCATGCGCAACAACCATGACGTCAATTCCGTATTTCTGCCAATGAGAAGTTTGTGATTTAGTGGGGAGGCATCGATAACAACGATATCCCCAAGGAGGGTGGGCCTCTGGTAAACAATTGTAGTAGGTATGTTAAGAAACAAAATTTACTAAAAAATTTTAATTTCTTTTCAACCTACTCACAATTGTTTACAACTGGCTGAATAAACAATAGGAGGAGGTGAATCACATAACCAATACCAACAAGAGCAGCAGAAAGAAAAGCAAGAAGGGCAGAGAACAATAGCGAAACCTGTAATGAAGATAGAGAGAAGGTACCTGAAAAGAACAAGGCTGAGCGAAAGCACAAACCCGATAAAAACAAATTTAACGGGGGTGCACAACAGCCTGAGCAGCAACGAGAGGGCCTAAAGAATAAAGGTTCTCAGATTGCTGCTGTAGGTGGCGGAGATAAAAGGAGGAGAAGGTAGAAGCATTCATCCAGTAAGCCGCATTCATAACATCCTGGAGCGAAAAAGAATTGGTGAATGCCCAGGATGCAGAAATGGCACGAACCTATTGAGCATTAAACCGGTTCGAAACAAGATCCGAAGCAGACAAGCGGGAATATGCAAGCTTGATTGCAAGACAGATCCACCTGGAAATAGAATGGGAAGAGACAGACTGCCTCTTAGGAATGAGAGACAGAAAGAATCTCTTCCGACCCCTCCTAATGAACTGAGTGCGATTAATGCAAGTCTTGATCGCACAAACAAGACAAAGAAGAGGTCTCCGATCATTGACGGCGGGGAGAGCCCGAATGCAGATGGGAGGAGGTACCGAATCAGGAAGTTGATTCTTAGCCAGAAAAGAGCAATCAGTAGTGAAGATGACACTGTTAGCCTCATTTCTGAAGAAAGCAGAATCAACAGACAGCGCATGAAGCTCACTGACTCATCAAGCAGAAGCAAATGCTAGAAGGAACGCCATCTTAAAGGTGAGAAAACGCATATCGGTCTCAGATAAAGGCTCCAATGGCACCCCCTCCAAACAGTGCAACACCCATGCCAAGTTCCACTTGGGTGTAAGATGCAAAACTCGAGGCCTCTTCAAAGAAAAGTTCTGAATGAGTTTGGAGAGAAAAAGATTATGACCGATGCACTGCTTTCCCACATAAGAGAAAGTATCAGACAGCATGGACCTATAGCCCTTAATCGTAATAGGCTGAAGGCCCTTGGAGTCAAAAAGGTATACAAGAAAATCCGCAATTTGAGCGATTGACGGATCACTGTAATCCACATTGTGATCTGTACACCAGAGGCAGACAACGTTCCACTTCGCAGCATAAGTCATGCCAGTGGAATGCCGCCGCGATGCAGAAATGCACTCCACTGTTCGTCTCAAAAAACCTCTACGTCAGAGACAGGACCTGATAAAAGACAGGCGTGAAGGGACAGGCTCACCAGGTTGTTCTGATACTTCCTGGGATGACCCTGGGAAAGAAGATCACGACATAGAGGTAGACGAATCGGCCGCAGCAGATTGATCCACACCCTCTGTGGAGACAGAGGTGCGATCAGAATGATCCTGCAACTGCAAGCACGAATCTTCGCTAATACTTGAGGAAGAATTGGTACAGGAGGGAAGGCATAGCCGATCCAACCTGTCCAGTCCAGAGCATCTACCGCAAATGCTAGAGGATCTGGACAAAGGGAGACAAAGGTCTCTACCTGATGATTCCAGCGAGTGGCGAAAAGGTCGACCACAGGACGTCCCCACCGCTCGCAAATCGCCTGAAACACTGACCGATGTAGCATCCATTCGGTTGGAAGGACACTGTTGCGTTGGGACAGGGAGTCTGCTAGGACGTTGAGACGCCTGGGAATGTGTCGAATGGACAGCCGAGCGTTTACATCCCGCGCCAACAGAAGAAGATCCTGAGATAGCCAATACATGGTAATCGAATGTGTGCCTCCTTGATTCCATATGTAGGCCACTACTGTCGAATTGTCTGAAAGAAGTAGGACAATATGGTCCGACAGGTGAGGGATCCAAAGACGAAAACTCAACAGAAGAGCAAGTCAACAGAAGAGCAAGGAGCTCCTTCTGGTTGATATGAAGGCCCACCTGCTCGCTGTCCCACTCGCCGTGAGTGGACAGACTGAGAGGATCCAACATTGCACCCCAGCCCCGATCGCTGGCATCCGCAGTAAGGATGTGATTGGCAAAAGGAAGATCCAATGGAACACCCTGTGTCAGCCAGGGAACATCGGCCCAAGGGTGGAGGTGACAAAGCAGGGACCGAGGAATAGGAAGTTCCAGGTCCAGCGGATCTACATTCGGATGCCAATGATCCAACAGGAAGTGTTGGAGAGGTCGGACAAACAAGCGACCAAGCGGAATGAAATCTGTCACCGAACTGCAAAGGCCCAGCATCCGAAGGAAAGTCCTGGCCGAGACCGAGGAAGAATGAAGCAGGTTCCGAGTCAAGGCGGAAAGAATCGTCGCCCGAGCATTGGGGACCGACACCACATTGTGAAGAGTGTCGAAATCCATCCCCAAATGATGAAATTGCTGAGAAGGAAGGAGATCCGACTTCTTGCGATTGACTCTGAAACCCAGCGACACTAGTAGGCAAAGAAACTGCCGGACATCTGACTCCAGAACAGCAGCATCGTGGTGCTGTTGGAGGATGTTGTCCAAGTAGGCTGACGAAGTCACAGCCGACTGAGTACGGGGGAAAGCAAGCACATGTGACATCAGTCGGGTGAAGGCCCAAGGTGCCAGGTTCAAACCGAACAGGAGAGCTCTGAATTGATAGACTCGATCCCGAAACGAGAACCGAAGGTATTTCCATGACGCCAGATGAATGGATACATGGAAGTAGGCATCCTTCAGGTCGATACTGGCAGCAAAGTCGCCCTGATGAACTGAACATCGAACCGACTGGAAAGTCTCCATACTGAAACGAGGTGCTATAATGTACTCGTTCAGGATACTCAGATCAATGACAGGACGAAATTGGCCGTTTTTCTTCGGCACCAAGAAAAGCCTGAGTGAAAGGGTGTTCCTGATCACCTCGATCGCTCCTTTGGAGAGGAGATTGTCGATCTCCTGCACCAGAAGGTCCCGACGTAGAGAATCGGAAAGGACCCGAGTCGGGAGGGGCACCCGAGATAAACTGGGGTGCCGATGGAAGGACAGTCGCAGACCGGATTGTATGATGTCGAGGACCCAAGTGTCCGACGTTATCTCTGTCCAACGGTCGTAAAACAGTGAAAGCCTTCCTCCGACTGGAGGCGAATCGAGGTGAGGACCTTCACTTGCGGCCTCGACGAGGCCCCCAAGAGGAGAAACCACCACCTCGGGAAGCGACAGAGTCCTGAGACTTTACTGCCTGAGGCTGCCAGCGAGCCTGGCCGCGTCGGTGCTTCTTCTGAGCAGAAGGAGCAGATGGAGCCGAAGGCGCCGATGAGGCAAATGCAGCAGGACGCTTGGCAGGCCTGGAATGACCACCACCCACAGCAGCAGGTTGGTCCAGCTGTCGTAGCAAAAGCTGGTCCTTCGAATGATGACGAACCTCGCCACGGACAGCTTCCACAGAACCATGGAACAACTTAGGTCCAACCAAAGAGGCAGACCTCAGAACAGTATGCTGCTCAGAAGGAAGGGATGGAGAAGAATCCAACGCCGCATCCCGGCATGCCAGTTCCAAATTAGCCGTGTTGCAGGCGTGAGCGTGTGTCAAGTTCATGAGAGCCTGTGACAAAACGCGAAAAGGTGCATGAGCATCATCAAACTCACCTGGTGGAAAATATTCAGCCTGGGCAGCGACGACCTGGTCCGCGAGAGATAGCATACCCAGCATCTCTCGGGACAGGCCCACCATAGACTCAACTACCGACATAGGGAGAACTGCCGACTTAGGCTTAGTTAATCCGAGGGAAGAAGAATCCTCATTCACAGTAGTCATCCCTTGGAAGACTGGTGGACAGATGGAATCGTAAACACGAAACCGCGATGGAGGCAGAAAGGCATCATCTCTAGAAAAGAAAGGGCCTTAGAACGCATTTTGGCGTCCAAGCCCTGGAAGGACTCAACAACCTGAGCCGATTGCAGAGGATGCAAAGCCCCAGAGCTAAAAGGTTCAACAGGGTTGCGGTGCTCTACAGAGGACCACGGCCGGACGGTCACAGATGGCTGGTCTGAAGGTTGAATGTCCGGCAATAAGCCAAAGACAAAATCCAAAGCCTGCCCCAAGACTGACGAAGAAAATTGTCATCCTCTGTTGAAGAAGAGACGTAGCCCAACTCAGGCTGACCAGCAGAAACCTCCTGTGAATACTGTGCAGTATTCAAGGGGCCTGGCAAGACATCTTGGCGACCGACCAAAGCAGGTTGTGCCTCAGGAGGCACAGGGAGGCCAACTTGAGGGTTGCTAGAAAGCAACTGGGTGAACGCCAAAACGGCCTGACGCAGGTCACCAGGAGAATCTGTCGCAGCAGCATCGCCCGACGGTGTGTCCTCCCAATGGACCCTTCTGGTAAAAGAACCCAAATCCTCAGAAGGGACTGACGACGAACGTCGATCGGCAGACAGAATAGGGAGACGGTGAGAAGACACCGGAGAATAGTCCCGATTGTGATGCCCAGGGGCAATCACTGACCTCTGCGGAACAGAAGGCCCTGCCTGAAAATCCTCTAAAGAGACCGATGGCGTACGTCGATCGGTAGCTGGACCTGGGACACGGTGAGAAGACACCAGAGGATAGTCCCAAGAATGACAGGATCCTGCCATCGGCCTCTGCGTGGCAGAAGGCCACAACTGCCCATCCTCTGAGACAGACGGCAAGCATCGATCGACATCCAGACTCGGAACACAGTGAGGAATCACCGGAGGAAGGTTCCGAGAGTGACACCTAACCAGAACTGTCACTGACCTCTGCTGCACAGCAGGCCCTGGATGCCAATGTCCCAATCCCATCCTGCTTGTCGGCACACTAGCAGGGGAAGGAGGAACAATAAACGATTCGCTCGAGGGGCGAGGAATCGCTGCCGAAGTGACCGAACGGCTCAACCGACTAGAAGCAAACCTAAGCCAGATGAGACGGAGCAGACAGCAAACCCACACAGCTTCACCGTGAAGCCTGGGGAGGCTGAGAGCTCATAGACACACCAGCAGATACAGTCTCGGACCATCCCCAGAGGAGATGAAAGAGACACCATCATACAGAATAGGATCTGTAGTAACAACTTCCTCAGCAACTGTCGATGGCGTAGGAGGAAAATCGGAGTGGGTCACCGAGCTGACCTCGGAGAAGCTCTCTACGAAAACAGATGCCTCAAGAGTGACGTCAGAAGACAAAGAGACCACAGTCTCCACGTCAGGTATCACCGCCTAACACCGTCAACAGTTGCAGAGGAAGTTCCTCGCCACAGAAAAAGACAGATCAGCATCCTGTGTGACAGAGTCATTACGTGCACTCACAGACATATCTGATAAGGCACAGCTACCCTAACACCGAGAATGAGGGGTTCTAGCTCTAGACAGAACCACCTTGTTAACAGAAGCCCAGAATTTTGAGGACCAAACCCCACAAATACCACATGATTGGGCCCGAGTACAATTGTTGCAAGTGACACATGTGGAATGAGAGTCGTCCACATGTTTCACCTGCAAGCAAGAGGAACAAGAAATAGGTCTTAGGCATAAAATGAAAATGATATATGAAATCAAGCTTCCCACCGACGGAAAACAAAACAATGGTTGTGTTCACACGTAGGGAGAAAAACAAGACTGTGTGTGAAAAAGCAAGCAAAAATTATCAAAAATATCATGAAATGGTAATAATTTAGAAGCTTGAAAAGGATACAATCCACTTGCACATAATCAGATGAAGAAAGCACATACAAAGAAGTTGTTCACGAACGAAGATAACAGCTAAAAAATAGCACGAGTCACAAAACTTTCCGACCAGTACAATGGTGGAAATAAAAGGAATTGACGTCACGGTTGTTGCGCATGCGCTCGGTAAATGCAAGAGGTGTGCAGAGAGAGTGCCTGTAATTTCGAGCGCCGGTCTCGCTCGACCCTTTTTCGATCTTTTTTGTGCTTTTGCACTCTATTACTTTTCCAACTTGTTTGGAAAAGTTTCTTAAAAGCCTGAGTTAGTTCTGAAGTAGGGCTTGCACTAATGTTACAGCCAATTGTAAACAATTGTGAGTAGGTTGAAAAGAAATAATTTTTCTCTTATTGCACCAAGCTAAAATTCAGGTTCCCACAAGGAGCCAAAATATCAATGCAGAGACTTGATCTGACCAAATTTGAATTTGGCCCCTATAACGATTATGTATACCAATATCAAAGCATTCACCAAATATCAAAGGTATCTGAAGAAGATGTTTAAATGATATTACTCATATTGCACTACACCAAAATTCAGGCTCACTTGGGGGAGCCAAATATGAACACACTGACTTGATTTAAACAAACTTAAATCTGAGCCCTCTAATGATGCTGTATATTAAATATGCAACAAACATTCTGACTGGTGGATCTGAAGAAGAATATTTTTAAAGAATTTTCTTCAAATTGCACAAAGTTAAAATTTGGGCTTCCATGGGGAGCCCAATTAAGAACATAGGGATCTGATCTGCACAAACTTGAATTGGATCCCCCTAAGGATGTTGTATAGGAAATATGGAAAGATTCTTATTTGCAGTTCTGGCTAATTTTTTTTTCGTTTTTGAAAAGTGCCGACTCAGCCTTTTTCCATTATAATAAATAAAATAAATACAGTTTAGAGCCATGAATCCACAAAAATGCACTCTCAGGCTTTACAATGCTCTGCTGCTATATTGTACAAAACCTGAAAGGAACTTGCACTCCTCCTCACAAGTCAAGCTTCAGATGCCCTTCTCTAGGTCCACTTTTGTAAATAACAGAGCTTTCTCTTTCGCTGGACCTGCACTTTGGAATAATTTACCAGTTCAGGTTCAGGGATCGAAAGATCTCAACCAATTCAAAAAAAATTTAAAATCACATCTTTTCAGAGAGGCTTTTGACAGTATGTAAACTGCTGGCCTTCACACCTTTCTCAGTCTGTATATTGCCTTGATAGTCACAAGCTCATTGTTTATTTAACTGTACAGCATTTTAGAGCACTTTGTGATTTTACGCTTTATAAAATTTCCTTATTATTATTATTATTATTACATGTATTATAAAGTTGATACAAAGTCAATAAACATTGAAAGCACGGGCGAAAAGGTGGGTTTGCAGTGCCTTTTTGAAGCTCTCTGGCATCTGAGGTGCCTTTAAGTGATCGGGCAGCCTATTCCAAAGAGTGGGGCTAGCCACGGAAAGCTCCGATCGCCTGCATTACAAGGACGCCTGATTTGGATATCAGGGAGTTCGAAGCTGTTGAATATCCTATATGGCACCCCATGACTCAACCAATTTAAGTGTTTTTGGTACTGTTTGATTCTACAGCTTGCATGTATACCAAATAGCAATTATTCATTCAGTGCAGTTTGGGAAATATTGACTTCTTAATTTTTTTCTATTTTTATCTTCGGGGGTCCCACAAGTTGGCCAAAATTTTCCTGGCATAAATCAAGTACATGTCCCCTAAGGCTATGTGCAAACTACAAGCGATCAGCGAAGCAAAAAGGACTAGGCAATTTCAGAGAAAAGATTTATGCTGGCTTTCCATTAGTACTGTCCACTCCACGAACGAAGCGAAGCGAGGCCGTGTGTAGTGATGAAATCAAAGTTTTAGATTTGGTTGCTCAAACACGAGTGAATTGTGACAGCAATGCAATATACTCTGGTGAAGTTTGTGATTGGAATCCTAGTTTTGAACACACACAGGAACTAGGGTACTCAGAAAAGCAATGGATACCGATGGATGGATTGCTGCATTGGGGTACAATGGACAGAAAACACACAAAGGTTTCATTCTTAAAGTCCTGAAACTTCTGCTCATCATTTTGCAGCTGTGGCATTAAATGATGATATTCTCCCAATTCTTCCCTTTAAGCATTTATTTCATGTACCCACACATTTCTCTTCCGAAAATTGAACTCCAGTGCTGAATTTTCCAGCAGGATCATTTGTCTTGCCCGCAAATATGCCATTTTGTTTTTAAAGCAAACCAAAGTGACAATCGCTTCACTTCTCCTGCCACATGATTGTATTTGCATTGCTTTGCCTTGCTGTACTGATCGCTTGCAGTTTACATGTATCCCAATACTACTGCATAGCAAATTTGGTCCAAATTACCCCATCGGTTCAGAAATTATAAATTTTAGGCAGGCCCAAAAATATTGCTTCTCCCAGCACGAGCATAAATACTGCCTGAGAAATTTTCTTAGAACAAACTTGAATCCTGAACATATAAGGAAGCTGCAGAAGAAAAAAAAAGAATTTTCCAATCAAATCCTTGAATGAACATAAATGAAAGTGTCAATGACACTGTAGCTCAACTTGTCAAGACATGTACATGTATAGTATGTGACATAGCAATGACAAACATCTAGGTAATGACCTGATAACAAAGATACATATAAAGTATTGTAACGGTCTGTACATAAATACTGACTGTAGCCTGTAACAAATGTATAGGTAAAGTATACTAGAAAAGAAATCTTTGAGTAACAGAGTGGGTCTGACTGAACCCCAAAATATTTGTTCTCATAGCACAGTGATAACAAAGGCACCCCAAAACACACTCATTCCTGTCCCAAGGTGAAAACAAAGGTATCCAAGAAGTTTCATGAATATCAGTTCATATAGAAGTTGTGACAAAAAACTGATTGGACCTAATTTCGGTACAAATGGCCACTGGCAGCCATCTTGAATTTTGGACCGCACTCAGAAACACTCGTTCTCGTCCCAAGGTGATAACAAAGGTGCCCAAGAAGTTTCGTGAAGATCGGTTGATAAATACAGCCTCTAGCCCGAGCCATATTGACATGTGCACTTACAGTGTATAAGTAGTACTAAATAAATCAAAATTCATCTAATTTGCATAATTTCTGCACGAGAAAAAAACCTGTACTGTAAGTGATGTATTCCATTTTAGTAAACATTCATACAAAAATTTATTCAAATCAGAACTTTCATACAGAAGTTCTGTACAAAAGACTGATTGCACTAATTTTGGTACAAAATGGCTGCTGGTGGCCATCTTGAATTTCGGACCACACCCAAAAACACTCGTTCTCATCCCATGATGATAACAAAGGTACCCAAGAAGTTTTGTAAAGATCAGTTCATAAATAAGGCCTCTAGCCTGAGCCGTATAGAAGTTTTGTACAAAAAACTGATTAGACTTAATTTCGGTACAAAATGGCCACTGGCAGCCATCTTGAATTTTGGACCGCACTCAGAAACACTCGTTCTCGTCCCAAGGTGATAACAGAGGTACCCAAGAAGTTTCGTGAAGATCGGTTGATAAATACAGCCTCCAGCCCAAGCCATATTGACATGAGTACTTACTGTGTGTAAGTAGCACTGAAAAAATCAAACTTCATCTAATTTGCATAATTGCCACACGAGAAAAAAACCTCTATTATATGTGATGTATCCCATGGTACTAAACTTTCACACATCAATTTTTTCAAATCAGCGCTTTCATATGGAGGTTCTGTGCAAAAATCTGATTGCACCTAATTTTGTACAAAATGGCTGCCATCGGCCATCTTGAATTTTGGACTGCACCCAAAGACACTCGTTCTCGTCCCACGGTGATACCAAAGGTACCCAAGAAGTTTTGTAAAGATCAGTTTATAAATACGGCCTCTAGCCCGAGCCGTATTGGCATTTGCACTTACAGTGCTGAAAGTAACACTAAATACATCAAAGTTAGTCTAATTTGCATAATTTACGTACGAGAAAAAAACCTGTATTATATGTGATGTATCCCATGGTACTAAACATTCATACAAAAAATTATTCAAATCAGCACTTTCATATGGAAGTTCTGCGCAAAAATCTGATTTCACCTAAGTCTGTACAAAATGGCCGCCAGCGGCCAACTTGAATTTCGGATCGGACCCCAAAACACTCGTTCTCGTCCCACGGTCATAACAAAGGTACCAAAGAAGTTTTGTAAAGATCGGTTCATAAATACGGCCTCTAGCCCGAGCCGTATTGAATTGTTGACGGACAGACAGACGACTGGCCATGGCATAAGCTCAAATTTGGCTTTGCCAAAGTTGAGCTAAAACTGTCTTGTTGCAATGAGAGGGAATGAAAAAGGTCACTCGATGAAGACTGAAAAATAATTGTGAATGCAACGAAAATAAAACAATTATCAATCTCTGTTGCCTTACAACTGTTACTAGTGAAGCATTGACTGCATTTTCATGTATATATGTCATTTGAAACAATTTTTCAGGTGACAAACATTTTCTCCTCACCATTATCCAAACTGCTGATGTCAGATCACTCCAACAGAGGCGAGTGGAGTTGATTTTATGGCTTTGGGCATTAATATATAATAAAAAAAAAACGTCAGTGTCTCATGTGAAATACATAACAAGAGGCCCCAGGGGGCCTGAGGGCGCTCACCTGACACGGTAGCCTAAATACAAAACCCAGGGAATTGATTTCAACAAGTTGCATCTGCCCCTCCTTAGAAAAACTTATACCAAATATCCAAAGATTCAGACCAGTGGATCTAAAAAAAAAATTTTTTTTAAAGAATATTCCTCATATTGAACTAAGTTATAATTCGGGCTCCCATAGGAAACCCAAATATGAACCCAGGGACTTGGCTTGAACAAACTTGAATCTCACCTCCAGTGGGATGCCGTTTTCCAAATATCAAATGATTCTGACTGGTGGATGTGAAGAAGAAGATTTTTGAAGAATATTCCCCATATTGAACTAAGTTATAATTCAGGCTCCCACAGGGAGCCCAAATATCAACCTAGGGACTTGGCTTCAACAAACTTGAATCTCACCCCCCTAAGGATGCTGCGTACTAAATATCAAAATATTCCGACTGCTGGATCTGAAGAAGAAGATTTTTAAAGAAAATTCCTTATTTTGAACTAAGTTACAATCCGAGCTCCCACAGTGAGCAAAATATGAACCTAGGGACATGGCTTGAACAAACTTGAATCTCACCCCACTAAGGATGCTGCATGCCAAATATCAAAACATTCAGACTGCTGAATCTGAAGAAGAAGATTTTTAAAGAAAGGTTCCTCATATTGAACAAAGTTATAATTCGGGGTCCTACAGGGAACCCAAATATGAACCCAGGGACTTGGATTTAACAAACTTGAATCATACCACCCTAAGGATGCTGCACACCAAATATCAAAGCATTCTGACTGCTGGATCTGAAGAAAGAGAAAATTCCTCATTTTGAACTAAGTTACAATTCAAGCTCCCACAGTGAGCCTAAATATGGACCTAGAGACATGGCTTGAACAAACTTGAATCTCACCCCGCCTAAGGATGCTACATACCAAATATCAAAACATTCCGACTGCTGGATCTGAAGGAGATTTTTAAAGAAAATTCCTCATTTTGAACTAAGTTATAATTCGGGCACCCACAGTGAGCCCAAATATGAACCCAGGGACTTGGCTTGAACAAACTTGAATCTCACCCCCCTAAGCATGCTGCATACCAAATATCAAAAGATTCTTATTGGTAGATCTGAAGAAGAAGATTTTTAAAGAATATTCCTCATACTGCAGTAATTTAAACATTTGGGCTCCCATAGAGAGCCCAAATATGGACCCAGGGAATTGATTTCAATAAACATGTGAAACAATCTTCCAAAGATGTTATATGTGAAACTTGAAAGCTTTTGGAGCAGTGGTTTGGGAGAAAAGTAGTCTTAAATGTTTTTCCCATTACCCACAGTGTTAGAAAATGCTGACTCAGCACTTTTTCAAAGTCCCCAAAAAGTACCCCATGATAAAACCGATAGCAATTTTTTTTTGACCATTCCATTCTGTTGGTCCTAAGGAAGCTTCACACCAAATAAGAATTCTCAGTGCCGTGTACTTTTGGAGATATGGGCATTTTAATTTTTTTCTATTTTTAGCTCCTGCGGTTTCCTGGAAAAAAATTTTGGGCATAAGTTAAGTACTTATGACCCAATAAGCCCTCATATCAAATTTGGTTCAAATCTGCCTCTCGGTTTAGAAAATAGAAATTTTGGGCAGGGCAAAAATTCTTGCCCCTCCCAAAACAAAGGCAAATATAACTCCTCGAACTTGAACAAATCTGAGTCTACACCTCAAAAGGAAGCTGCACACCAAATATCAAGTCTCTGCTACTGCTGATTTATGAGAAGAAGATTTTTTAAGATTTAAGCACACTTTTTGGGTGTGGCCTACCGAGGGGCGAGGCAACTTGATTTGAACAAAATCAAATTGCGATGTCATAACAAACTATTATCTCAAATATCAATTAAATTGGTTCAGCGGTTTGGGAGGAGAAGACGCAAATACCATGTTCAGTGATCACTATAGCTCTCCTGACTGAAAGTCATAGTGAAATAACACTTACCTTGCATGGACTCATCCTCTGTTGTTGTTTTTTTCTCCTGAAAATAGTAGTGTCATCTATAAAAAGAAAATCGCTCACAATATTCCAAGTTTTACAAAATCTGAGAAATAAACCCAACTCCCAATGCTTATCAACCTTTTGCTGCTCAGATAAAATTCTTGGCGAAATAAAAATATTGGCTGATGTGTGCATCTCAAAGAAATGCAAACAAAACACCAATTAAGTGGAGGGAGATTTTTATAATATTGTGGTTCCTACTTAATTGTATATCTCTTAATTGAATTAATTGAATATAATTTCCAAACACCAAACCATTTACTATACCTTAAAAGCAAAGTTGACCTGTTAGGCTAGAAAAATGTTTTGACTCTCAGGCAATCCCTCACTGAAATTGAACCTACTCATTGGACATTTTTTCCAGCGTCTTTCAAATTTACCACTAAATCAGAGACTCAAAATACTTTACATCTCTGGATTGAGTGTGTAAATGAAATATGAAGAACATAACTAAAGATGCAAAACAGTTTTATTTTTAAGATTAAATGAGTTTATGGTACGTGAATAATTAAGCCAATTCTACATAATCGGTGTATGAAAAGACAGTGGAAAGCATCTCTATTCTATTCTCTCTCTCTATCCTTCATTTGAAAACAAAATTGTCTAAGAATCAATTAATTTATTTTGTGAGGACTTAATTGCATATCGTTTATAGAGTAAACTCCAGTTAACACTTTACCTAACATGAAAAGCAGACGACACTTACAAACAAAATTCTTGAATAACTAATGTTTTTCATTTTCTGTATCAAAAACATAGGTTATGACCCATCATTGGAACGAGATCATCGAGCTCGTTCCAATGAGGGGTCATAACCTATGTTTTTGAGACAAAAAATAATATGAAACTTAATTGGCGACTTTTATGAAGAGCACTGGCCGGTTTTGGCCAATACATTGGGTAAAGGGTTAAGTTAATAAAAACTTTGTAATATATCAAAGAATTACTCTGACAGATACCAAATTCCCAATGTTAAGAGACCTATTTAGCCTTAGTACATACAATGTTGGCATTTATTCTAATATATCTTGTTTGACAGAGTTTTATGAGCTCTGTCAAACAAGATTTAATATAATGAATGATCATTTTAACACTTGAATAAAGGAAAATGCCTAAATTCCTGTTAATTGAATACTCCTGTTAACTGAATATTTTTTCACAGACAAATTGGCTATTCAGTTAACAGGTACTGCCATTTTAAAATATTTATAAAAAGTTGACTGATCAAAACATCTGAATTGGGTTTTAATTGCTGCACCAGGCAGGATTTAGATTCAGAGGGGTCTAAGGAAGATGGGGGGTGGGGGGGTGTTCGGTCCAAGATCGAGATGCCGAGAGGCTGCAGGCCTCAGTTGGGCGAGGGTATGGGAGAGGATGTCCCTTTTCCATCTGTGGGGGACTGGGTGTTCTCTCCTTGGAAAAATGTTCATATTTGGACACCCTGGGAGTGATATATGAGCATCCCTACAACACCTGAGGTGGCCTTCAAAGGCCCCCCAGATTGTATCTATTGTAATTTGAAGTTTGATTTTGTCGGGGGCCCCGATAGAAAAGCAGCGCCGGGGGGGGGGGGGGGGGGGGGAGGGGGTTTGAGATTAGGCCACCACTATGGTGTAACCATGCTTTCATATGCAGAACCCTGTACTTCATATCAGGATTTGTTTCCACATTTTCCAGATATACAAATCCAGCTAATATTTTTATTTCATCTATTATTATTATTTATTGGTGTTTAAGGTGACATATTTCTGCACAATGGTTAATTATGACCACAACAAGAAGATAAAGCCAAATTTAGTCAATCGTTTATACCCATGATACCATTTTAGAATGCTTCCACCCCAAGCACTGGTGACTGGTCCTATTTTACCAGCAAAACTGAGCCTGTTTACCACAGTAAACAAGCACTGCTTCACGTCCCAGAGTTCTAACGTGGATTTTTTCATCTATTCAGGAATTTTAATAGGTACATGTATTTGAATCCAGAACTGTGAAAGTTGATATTTATAAATGAAAACACAATTTCTGATATTTTAATTTTCTATTGATCACTACCACAAAACCCTGTTAATTGAATAGCAGCTTTGTCATAGAAAAATATTGATTTACCCAGAGTGTACATACAATTAAGCAAAATTGGGTCATTTTCCTAACTTCCAGTTATAAACTGAGCATTTATTCTATTATATCTTGTTTGACAGAGCTCAGAGAGCTCTGTAAAACAAGATATAATAGATTATAATCCTTATGGGATACACTGAGGCTAAAATGTCTATATAAGAGGGTAAATCAGTGAATATTGGGAGTAATTCTTCGACATATCGCAAATTATTTTATTCAATTAACAGGAGCTTACTCTGTAATCTATATGCAATTAACAGGTTGAGATATACAGATAAGTGGACTCCACTCTATTTATTCTGTAATACGATTTGTCATGTAGCAGAAATATTCAACACTCTTTTTCTCCGGCTTTCCCTTTTTTGGTGCCAGTACATCAAATATATGCATTTAATCCTTAAGTAAAAGGCCTGGAGATTTTTACATATTTTTACAACACTTTGACAGTCTACATCATGTAGCTTTGCAGTTGTTTCTAGGCATGTCCTGGTAGCCTATACAGGCGGCCAGGATTTGCCTAAAAATAACTGCCAAGGTATTTAACCCTTTGAACCCGAGAGGCTGCTTTTCTTGACAATGAACATTACATGTGATAATTTCATTAAGTAGGATTGCTGTTAAGTGAATGTGAGGATTATACCAATCAACATTTTCAACGTTGAGCACAAGGGCTGCACATTGAAAATATTAATTGGTATACCTAGGGCTGCACGGTATTCATATTTCAATACCGGTATATCGTAGACCAGTTCAGAGGGTGAAAAACTTGTGCGATGTTCTGGGGAATTAAGTTTGTAAACAGTTGACAACACAGTTATATTTTGGGCGGTTAACAATTGAATACAATTTACTGTACTCGGTACCTTATGTTCAGCTGAACCCAATATCTTTAAGAAAGCACTTTTTTTTACAAAAGTGCACAGCATTATTTTATTTTGATTTAAAATCACATCACAGAGGCAGCTCAGACATGAGGGAAAACAATAAAGTGCCATGCCTTTTCTCTTCAAAAAGAATATCCCACAATTTGCCACTGTAGTGTTTATTTTTCCTTTGTTCATGAATATTAATTAATACAGCTGTTTTATGGAGTGTGAGCATTTCGCACCCTGCATTTTCCTCTCCATTGTTTGTTTCTTCTTATGACCTATTGTATTTTAAGTGTTGATAGATATGGTCAGAGCTATGTTTGTGTTAGTAATTAATGTCCATGTGAGTGGCAATTATTAATGTCTGAATGGATTATTATTGCGCAGGCTTCCCTTTCCCTTCGTTTCTGTTTCTGTACCGTGTATGTTCATACCCCTAAAACTTCACCTGATGTGATGTGTGGTTAGTACAGTTCTTAAAGGGTTAAGATATAAATACTTTTATTTGAATTCATTATTAATTTCTGGGATAACATCTGTAAAAAAATATTTGAAGTTACAAAAAAATAGTTAAGTTTCAAATTGCTGGTTGTCGTTTTAAAACTGGGATGAAAAGTGACACGGACGTCCAACCCACGCCTTCATTGCCATTGAATAGCTTATTAATATTCATAAGTTCAAAGTTTACAATGAGAGTGTTGATGGAAATGTTGATCAACATGGCTTCAAGTTTTATGTTTTTGAGATGAATAGAATAAATAAAACAAACACTCCCTATAATAATTTTGTGAGTAATTTTATTATCCAAACGGGGAAACGTCAGAATAGATACACAAATGTGTCAAAGTATTCATTCCCTGAATTCGACGCACTCCCGAAATATTCAACTTTCAATTTCAGTTTCAAATTGCTGGTACGTGTATACTCACTTGTAACTTACGCAGCTCAAGTGTTGTGCAATTGCAATTTGCAAACTGTGTTTTCACTGGTTGAATGAAGATTGATTGACATGTACTTTATCACAGGAGTTGTCAGTTTTTCCCTAATAATATATCGACTTCAACTTCGATAATTTGATCCAATACCGTTTCTTATGATATACCGGTACTTTTAAAACAATACCGGTATTCATCCGGTATCATTCTCAATACTGGTAATTACTGGTTTACCGGTATACCGTGAAGCCCTAGGTCTACCCGAGATAATGAATATGGACACTTCCAGGTGCTGCCATTGAACTGATATGGAAGATACCACTAGGGTTCAAAGGGTTAAGAATGTAACTTTTTAAAATTTACCCAGAGACTGCATGTTGGGGCACCTGTCCAACTTTAGTAACAGGCGATCAAGGCCTGAATTAAGCCCTTAAGGGTTATTTATTTATTATTTATTGGTGTTCAAGGTCACATATTTCTGGACAAAGGCTAATCTGGATTGCAACATGGATATAAAGACAAGTTTAGCCAATCGTTTATAAACATGTTGCCCATTTCAGAGGACATCCACCCCAAGCATTGGTACCTGGGTCCAATGTTACAAGAAAAACAGAGCTTGTTTACCATAGTAAACAAGCACTGCCTCACTTCCCAGGGTTCTCAAATGGAACCCTTCACTCTTAACCCACTGAGTAGTTTCAAAACATTTCTCATCAAATTTAGTCATCTCTGCTGTGATGCAGTCATGACGAGAGTTTGGTGGAAAATTCATTGAAATTTAACTCATGAAATTATTCGTAAAAATCCATTCATTTTACGGGGGCATTTGGTTAAAGATGCCCAAATAATACCAATTTCAGTGGCATGAGATATCCTGTCTTGGGCAGGAGTATCAGCCAACAGCATGCATGCAGTTAAGGGTTAATTTCTTATATCTTCATAAGCTCTAACAAGGTTGAATAAATGCTGAATTTATCACTAGAACATGAGAATGCAGATTCCGATTAACTGAATATTCTTTATAAATGAATATTTTGTCAGTGGTGAAGTTTCTACTCAATTAACTTGGTTCCACTACACTGCTATGATCACAAAGCAGTCTATTTCTCGATCAGATTGTGATCTGGAGCCAATACTATACAACTTTTACAACAATACTTTCTAAAATTGTATTTCCTACCTGTTAATATAACCGAATAAAATGAATCATTGGCATTTTAAAACATATGGCAATTTAACCAGATCTTTGAAAATGCTAATGGTTCATTTTAACCCATTTGAAGTCATACCTAGAAAATACAATTCTAGAAAATACAATTGTAAAATTTTTTTAGTAGAGATTTCCTAAATAAAATATTGCAACATCAAGATCAAAACAAACAAGGTGCAATGCCACGGTATCCCACATCAAGGGTTTCTAAGTTGAAAAAAGGCCTATAACTCTAGAAAAAAAAATGGACAAAACCTGTTACTTGTGAATATCCTTTCCCTCATGGTGGTCTATCAGCATAGCAAAGATCATTTAAAGCCAACATCCACTGACTGAGATATGAAGGTCCAAAGTTGTTATGGATGGATGGATAAACAGTCGAATGGATGGACAAATGGATGAACCCCATTTCTGTATCCCCCGCAAACTTTTGTTTTGGTGGGAGATAACAAAAAATAAATGAAATTGGAATCCGGAGTTCAGTGTTCTCACTTTTCTTTTTTTAACAGGTGAAATTCTACAGATTTGTGGGATGAAAGTGAACAGAGAATTATGAGCAGATTGAGACTTCACCAAGATTCGGTTAGTATTCTCTGACATGTAATCATCACAGTACTACAAATCATCTTGTATTTGAACAAGCTCACTGAGCTTATTTCAATAAGACAGCACAAAAAGCAAACATGGATTTTAGCTGCTGTGTTGTGTAACATTTTTCAGGGATAATACATCAAAATTTTCTTATGAGGGATTGACTGTACTATTTTACAGGTTTATTTACCACAATGACATGTGCAGTTATAGATCACCAAATTCCTGATAAATCAAAACATTTTTAGTTGTAGAAATTTATCTGTTGGAAAAAATGCTTGGTTAAGAATTATTCTGAAAAGGAATGTAGATCTCACGAATGTTTGATTAACACTTTACCTACTCTTACTGTCATATACAGCCAGCACTATACATAAAAATCAGCATTCAAAATTTCATTATTTTTTCAATTTTAGATTCCAAAACATAGCTTATGACTCTCACTGGAATGAGTTTTTCTAGAGCTTGTTCGAACAAAAGATCATAAGCTATGTTTCTGAGGCTAAACATATGATGTTTATTTATTCAAGAAATTGTCTTAAGGGGCCACCTGCAAGTCGAGTTAAGTAAACAGATCATAAGAGTATATTGTTGCAGGATCCATGGACCTAAAAATTACACGTTTCTGAAATATGGAATGACAACAGGCGAGATGTACCCCTGTCAAGTAGTGTGAACAATAATCAGTGTTGAATGTCAGGTAATTATTCTTATTTTCAATTCTTGACTGATGGGCATTAATCCATAAACCATGGGTGCGGAAAGGGAGGAGTTATTCTTAAATGCCTGGAGATTTTTATACATTTGCTACACTTTAACAGTCCATAAATTGTGGCTTTGCAGTTGTTTACTGGCTAGTCTTGACTGCCTATGTAGGCAGTCAAGACAAGCCTAGAAACAACTGCCTAGGTACTTTAGAATGTAACTTGTAAGTTCTGCAAAGCACCTGCTTTCTTGTAGTAAAAAGTGATCGAAGTTGGAATTAATCCATGCAAAAGATTATATCTAACCCTTTCAAATATGTTTTTCTGGATGGTATTATCACATAGGATACTGTCATAAGTCAATGGGTAAATTCATTTGAAATTATAGGGAGGTTCAGAGGCAATTTAATCCTCACCCTGATTGATGAATAATCCACCCGACTGTTTGCTTATTTATTTGGGGGTTGAAGTTCACCTTCTGCATCTATGGTTAAACTCTAACTTGGACTCAGGTAAAAGTTAAGTTTAGTTAATAGTTTATTTATACGCTACCTGCATTAAAAAACTTACACCTTGAACAATGGTTATCAGGCTCTGATTTACCAGTAAGGCAGAAGTTTTATACCACAGTAAACAAGCACTGTTCCACTTTCTGGAGTCGCCATGGGGTAGTCCCTGTTATGGATTTGAAATTCATTGTGTTTTCTACTCACAGGCCACCTGTTTTTTCTTCAAGCAAAAATTTCTACCTACTAATAATAACACTTCAGCCAGCTGCTCACTTGTCGCAGTTCACATATGAGAAGGCCTTGATCACTCCTGTACTACCAAATGCCTTGCTCTCACCATGTCTCTTCTCTTAACACTCAGTAACATACTGATGATATCCCATACATCATTCTCCCCAATTTCACTGATCAGCATATTAACCCTCTCTTTTGTATAACCCAATAATCACATATCCTTCATTCTCCCATCCCACTTCCACATTATTCCCGCAGTGAATCTTATTCTTTTAGACTGATATTTTGGACATTGTAAGAGAAAGTGTTCCAGGGTCTCCATTACTCCCAAATTACACAATTGGTACTCCTTGTCACTGTCATTCCAAATTTCCCCCCTAGTTTGTTTGTTTGTTTGTTGGTGGTTAACGTCACATATTTATGCACCATGGCTAATCGTGACACAACATGGAGATGACTTCAAGTTTAGTCAATCGTTGATCTACATGTTGCCCATTTTAGAGGACTTTCACCCCAAGCACTGGTGACTGGGTCCTATTTTACTAGTAAAGCGGAACTGATTTACCACAGTAAACAAGTGCTGCTTACTTCCCGGGGTTCCACGGGGATATTTCCCCCCTACACTCCATCACCTCATCCTCTGTTTGAATAAAAGTGTCATCCCACCAAAGATGCCATCAAGGTCTCCTACTGTGTTGAAATGTTTAATTGTTCGTTTAGACTTTCAGCAGCCAAGATCACATCAGGTCTGATAGTTTTATGGTGACAAGAAAGCCTGAGAACACAAAGAGAATCACCAAGCAGTAACAGGCAACTGTCGGACTCTCCAACTTGAAACAGAGTTAGCAGTGGTTAAAGGCAAGTGCACCATTGATGCGCAGTGTGCCTTTGTACACAGTGCTACTGTTCCAACTTGAGTAATCAGGATTAACCCTTAGGGGCCTGGAGATTTTAATATATTTTCATTATACTTTAATAGTCTACTTGCAGTGGCTTTGCAGTTGTTTCTAGTCAAGTCTTGGGTGCCTACAAAGGCAGCCAAGACTTGCCTAGAAACAACTGACAAGGTACTTAGAAAACAGGTTCTGAGTTTACCCAAACAATGCATGTTGGGGCACTTGTTCCTCTGCATTAAAAAGTTAAGAAAGTCGGAATTAGGCCCCTAAGGTTTAAGTCTCTTGCCCAAGAACACAACACAGTTACTGATGGTCAGGATCAAATTGGAGACATTTCGGTTAAAAGTCCATAGCTCTAACCACAGTACTCACAAATGGTTAATCAAACTCTGATTCAAATTAAATGCAAGTTTTGCTGATTTGACCTTTATTTATTTATTGGGGTTAATGGCACTTTTGACAGCCAGGGTCACCTCGTGTTGGGACAGCTTTATGGGTGGAGGGAGCCGGAGTACACAGAGAGAACCACTGAGCAACTGTGAGCAACTGTCAGGCTCCCAAACATACTAACTCCACACAAGCAGGGTTAGCACTGGTTGAAGACAAGTGCACCATCGACATGCAGTACGCCTTAGTACACACACAAAAAATACAATTACAATTTTTAATGTTGTGTGTATTGAGTGAAGGGTTAACCCTTTAACTAATGTGACTAGAAAATGATAAATTCTTGAATAACTTAATATTTTCAATTTTTGACAGAAAAACATAGCTTATGCCCCTTACTAGAACAAGGTCAATCAGTTCCAATGAGGTGTCATAAGCTAAATTTCACAGGCAAAATTTCCCACAAATATATAATTGGTGATATTGGTTTTAGGTGCCAGTCATTTGTAACCATGACATTATGTGATGTTTCAGAAGACTGCTCTAAGATTTATGGTGAACAGAGCATTTAAACATCACCATTGAGATAGAACACCTCTAATTTGCAAGCAATTTTCAATATGATATTACTGAGATACTTTTAGAGAAAATCCATATTGTAGTCAAGAATCAGGGTTTATGCCATGAAAGTAAAAGCCTAGAAATGTTGGCTTGTATAACACATCAGGTAATAAAATAATCCAGTACTAAGTTTTTTTTATTAAGAAGACATTTATTAGCATTATTTATGTCTGTACTCATTTTTCACTTAAATTTTTTAAGTATCTATGCATAACCCTTCATCTAACATGGCTTGCAGATGACACTTGCAAAAATGGTTTTGGATAATACTGGCAAAAAACAAAACTGAATAACCCAAAATTTTCTCTCTTTTATTTCAGCTTATGATTGAAGATAAAAGGGTTGCAGATAATCCTCGCACAAAACAAAATTGAACTAGAATGGTGTCATTTGTGTGCAAAGCACACTAAGGGTGTATCCCGGCATTTTCAGTTTGCCATCATGATGGTCACAAATTAATTCACATTCTCTAATGTCAAAAGTGGCACTATGGGCACAACATGTGGCCGGATCAAAAATCCCAAACCTTTATGCACATCTAGAGACCCTACCAGAACATTTAAACACACTTTCAATGTTCTGAATTAAAACCCCCAGGAGCCTTTTCCCAGAAACCAATTCTCTAATGATAAAATTGGCACTACAGGCACCATATGAAGCTGAATAAAAAAGCTGAAACCTTTATGCACATCTCGAGTCCATAACAGAACATATGAACACACTTTCAACGTTTCAAATTAAAACCCCCAGGAGCCTTTTGCCAGAAACGGATTCTCTGACGACAAAAGTGGCGCTACGAGTGCCACATGGGGACTGAATCAAAAATCTGAAACCTTTATGTACATCTAGACACCGTACTGGAACATATGAACACACTTTCAACATTTTATTTGAATTAAAACCCCTAGGAGACTTTCACCGGAAACCGATTCTCTAATGACAAAAGTGGTGCTACATGCACCACATGGGGCCGAATCAAAAATCCGAAACCTTTATGCACATCTAGAGCCTTATCTGAACATATGAATACACTTTCAACTTTTCGAATTAAACCCCAAAGAGCCTTTCGCTGGAAACCGATTCTCTTAACAAAAAAAGTAGTTCTACGGGTGCCACATGGGGACAAATAAAAAATCTGAAACATTTATGCACATCTAGACACCATACCAGAACATACGAACACACTTTCAAAGTTTCGAATTAAAACCCCAAGGAGCCTTTTGCCAGAAACTGATTCTCTAAAGACAAAAGTGGTGCTACAGGCAATACATGGGGGCCATATCAAAAATTTGAAACCTTTATGCACATCTAGAGACCCTACTGGGACATATGAACACACTTTCAAAGTTTTGAATTAAAACCCCTAGGAGCCTTTCGCCAGAAAATCGATTCTCTAATGACAAAAGTGGCGCTAAGGGTGCCACATGGGGCCAAATCAAAATTCTGAAACCTTTATGCACATCTAGACACCCTACCGGAACATAGGAACAACATATATTCAACAATCAAAATTACATATCCTTTTGTCGGAAAGTAATATTTCAGCTCAGATTTAAGTGGTACCACTGGCACCACCTGGTGACAAAAATTCAAACTAAACCTATTTTTGTCATCTCTATACCATGCTTAAGATGTATGGTAAGTTTCAAAATTATAGCTAAAAAAAACCCCGGACATGTGGACGGAGATCATCACTATATCCCCGCATTTTTGACAGGTGCAGTTGGTATATGACTACTATGCTAGTTAAGGCTTAATACTATCCACACATCAGAATGAAAACATTCTACAGTAAAATTGGAAGTGAGTAGACCAATATTTATCAGTTTAATATATAAAGATCAACTTTTTTAAACTTGCCAAAATGGGTGCAGATCTGTATGAATGACAGGGATAATGATGCTCCCCAGATGATGAAAAGCAGTACATTTCTACATGAATAGGAGGCTGGTTTGGCATGATTATTGGGTTTAATGACATTTTCAACAGCCAGGATCATATCATGTTGGGACACTTTTACAGGTAGATAAAGCTGGTGAAAATGGAGAGAATCACCCAGCCACGGCAAGTAACCACTGCCTTAGACTTTGTTTCAGATTGAGGTTCACGGAGGGTAAATTTAGAATGCTGGGTAGCATCACCAAATTTCCCCTCTGGGTACCTCATTCCACAGATAACAGTCTGCTTATTTCCAGACTTGGTAAGATTTGGTTGGAGGCAAGCGTACCTAGAGTGCCTTGACTAGTGTCGATCCATCGTCCTTTTGATCTGATCTCCATTGTGCTAACTGATGAGCCACTGCATTCCTAAACCAGAAGCTGAAGTGAGCCTAAAACACTCACCTTGCTCAAGTTGTCAAAAGAGATGAGTGTGTCAGTAAGTGATGGGCAGCAAGGGTAATTTTTTTGATCTGCCATGACACAACGAAAGGCAATTTTTTTGGCCATTCATTTCTGCTAATCCTAGGAAAGCTTCCTGTTCAAAAACAAAGCTCTGTACTGTCAAGTCTCAAAAAAGTGTCCCAACGAATTTTTTGTTAGTTTTTAACTCCTGTGGTTCTCTCCAACACCCCCCCCCCCCCCCCCCCCCACCAAAAAAAAAAAAAAAAATTGGGCATAAATCAAGTATTTATGACCCAGTTATACTACATGACAAATTTGGTTCAAATCAGCCCATTGGTTTAGAAAACAGAAATTTTGAGTGAAGCCTAAATTTGGGAGCACAAATGAGTTCATTTGAAAATAAGTGAATCTGCATCACTAAAGTAAGTTCCATACCAGAAATCTAAGCATAATTGTGAGTGATTTATGGGAAGATAATTTTTAAAGCATTTTAGGCTTATGGAACATTAATCCAACCCCAAGAGGCATAGTAACTTTTGGGGGAAAATCAGAAGAGTAAACTCCACCAGCCCAAAGATGCAGCAGCTTCATTTGAACAAAGTGGAAAGGGTATACTCCAAAGATGGTCTGTGCCATTTAAGAATGAATTTGGCCTGGTGGTTTTAAAGATGACAAGTTTCAAACTAGAGTTGATCCATCGCCAGGGGGTGCGATACACCCGCAATCCATCGGCAGGTGGTGTGTTACCCCCGCACCAATACCTGAGGGTGAGCAAGGTCAACAATGTGACATCTTGGTGTTCAGAAAACAATAGGTGTCACCTGAAGGTGACACAAACAAATACCCCCGCCTTTCAGCTAAGAAAGGGAAATAACTGTGGAGAAACAAAATTTTCGCAAGACTTTATACATGTTGCACATCTTCATTGTGTGTATGATCATATTCTGAAGTTTCAACTATGTGAATTGAAAAGTGGGGGAGGAGTTGATTACAGCATGACGGTACCCTCCATTAAACAATTTTGCGATGGAAGGACTGACGGACACACAGACTGATGGACACGAGAAATCCTATATACACCCGCTAGGCGGGGGTATAATTAGTTGATGGAGTACAAGAAAGATGATGACTCAGTATTTTCTGATGGCCAACATGGGCATCTCCATATAGCACCCCATGACAAAACTGATAGCAATTTTTTGGGTCCATCTAATTCCACTGGACCTAAGGAAGCTTCATACCAAAAAACAATATTCTGATCTGTGCAGTTTTTGAAATAATAATAAGGTACTAAGTTAAACTTTGGGCTCCCATAGAGAGCCCATATATTAAGCCAGGAACTCGATTTTTTAATAAACTTAAATCTGACACCCCTAGTGATGTCACATACCAAATATGGAAGGATTCTGACTGGTGGATCTGAAGAAGATTTTTTAAGAAATTTTCTCATATTGCATTAAGTTAAACTTTGGGCTCCATTAAACAGCCCAAATATTAATCCAGGGACCCGATTTGAACAAACTTGAATCTGACCGCCTAGAGAAGTTGCATACCAAATATGAAAGGATTCTGACTGGTGGATCTGAAGAAGAAGATTTTACATATTGCACTACGTTAAAATTTGGGCTCCATTAAACAGCTCAAATATTAACCCAGGGACTCGATTTGAACAAACTTGAATCTGCCACCCCTAGAGATGTTGTATACCAAATATCCAAAGAATCTAACAGGTGGATTTGAAGAAGAAGATTTTTAAAGAAATTTACTCATTTTGCACTAAGTTAATCTTTGGTCTCCCATAGGGAGCCCAAATATTAACCCAGGAACCCGATTTGAACAAACTTGATTCTTCCTCCCCCTCTCCGAGATGTTGTAGACCAAATATGAAAGGATTCTGACTGGTGAATCTGAAAAAGATGATTTTTAAAGAAATTTCCTCATATTGCACTAAGTTAAAATGGGGAGCCCAAATATTAGCCCAGGGACTCAGATTGAACAAACTTGAATCTGCTCCCCCACTCCCCCCCATAAAGATGGAGCATACCAAATATTAAAAGAATCTGACTGGTGGATCTGAAACAGAAGATTTTTAAAAATTATTCCCCATATTGCACTAAATTAAAATTTAGGTCCCCATAAGAAGCCCAAATATTAACTGAGGCACTTGATTTGAACAAACTTGAATTTGACCCTTGTAGCAATGAGGTATACCAAATATTAAAAGATTCTGACTAGTGGTTCTGAAGAAGAAGATTTTTAAAGCTTATTCCCTATATTGCCATAAATTGAGATTCAGGCTCCTGTATGGAGCCCAAATATGAATCGAGGGGCTTAATTTGAATATACTTGCTTCTGAACCACCTATGGATGCTGTATACCAAATATCAAAAAGATTCTGATTATTATGGAGAACATTTTTTTTTAATTTTTGCAAATATGCTGACTCGGGCATTTTTTCAATGTGCCTCCCCCCCACAGAACACCCTGACACAACCCATGCAATTTTTTTTTACCATTCCATCCTATATATGCTTCATACCAAATAACAGCTCTCTGCTCCATGTGTTTTGGGAAATATAGGAATTTGAATTTTTTTCTATTTTTAGCTCCTGGAGTTCCCACGAGGGGAACAATCATGTACTTATGACCCAATTATACTACATGGCAAATTTGATTTAAATCGGACCATCGGTTCTTCACATACAAATTTTGGGTGGATATCAATGCATTCTCTCAGGTGGTTCATGAGAAGAAGATTTTTAAAGATTTTTAGGCTTTTTAGGCATTAACCACAAGCTGAAGAGACAGCTGTTTCATTTTAACAAAATAGAAAGGGTAATCAATCCATCTCCGTAGGATACATTGTCAATCCTTGAGCCTCTCAGGAGTGACTAAAATAGTCCAAACATCATGCCTTTTCTTCAGTTAATCATTATGTAACAAGAGCACTGCCTAGCGTGGTGATCACCATGTGTGCAAAGTTTGAACAATATAGCATGTAAAATGTTGAAGGAATAGGAGACACAATACTGTAATGTTTTAAATACTAAAAGGGGCATAACTCTGGAAATATAAAACAGAGTTACCTGCTCTTGTCACATGCACAATGGTAATTGGTGATCAACATGTGTGCAAAGTTTGAACAATATAGCATGTAAAATGTTGAAGGAGAACGTGACACAATACTGTAATGTTTTAAGTACTGAAAGGGGCATAACTCTGGAAATACAAAATGGAGTTACCTGCTCTTGTCACATGCACAACAGCAACTGATGATCACCATGTGTGCAAAGTTTGAACAATATTGCATGTAAAATGTTGAAGGAGTAGGCGACGCAATACTGCAATGTTTTAATTTCTAAAAGGGACATAACTCTGGCAATACAAAACAGAGTTACCTGCTCTTGTCACATGCACAATGGCAATTACTGATCAACATGCGTGCAAAGTTTGAACAATGTAGCATGTAAAATGTTGAAGGAGTAGGCGACACAATAGTGTAATGTTTCAAGTACAAAAAGGGGACATAACTCTGGAAATACAAAATAGAGTTACCTGCTCTTGTCACATGCACAACGACAATTGCTGATCAACAGGTGTGCAAAGTTTGAACAATATAGCATGTAAAATGTTGAAGGAGAAGGCGACTCAATACTGTAATGTTTTAAGTACTAAAAGGGGCATAACTCTGGAAATACAAAATGGAGTTATCTGCCCTTGTCACATGCACAATGGCAATTAGTGATCACCATGTGTGCAAAGTTTGAACAATATAGCATGTAAAATGTTGAAGGAGTTGGCGACACAAAACTGTAATGTTTTAAGTACTAAAAGGGGGCATAACACTGGAAATACAAAAGAGAGTTACTTGCTTTTGTTACATGCACAATGGCAATTGGTGGTCAACATGTGTGCAAAGTTTGAACAATATAGCATGTAAAATGTTGATGGCGTAGGCGACACAATACTGTAATGTTTTAAGTACTAAAAGGCGGCATAACTCTGGAAATACAAAATGGAGTTACCGGCACTTGTCACATGCACAACGGCAATTACGGATCAACATGTGTGCAAAGTTTGAACAATGTAGCATGTAAACTTTTGGAGGAGTAGGCGACACAAAAATTGTTTATGGATGGACGGATGGACAGACGGACAATGCCATAACATAATACTCCTGTTTTTTCAAAACGGATGTATAAAAAGTGGACCTCCCCTATGAAGACCCTTGATACAACCTATGTGGATTAATCTTAGTTACATACCTCTAGAGGGTACTGAATACAAAATTTCTAATTCTTCAGCTACAAGGTCAATTCCATTCCCACAGGGAGTCCAAATATTAACCCAGGCATTCGATTTGAACAAAGTTGAATCTGACCCTCCCAGAGATGTTGTGTACCAAATATGTGGGCATTCTGACTGGAGGATTTGAAGAAGAAATTTTTTAAAGAAATTTCCTCATATTGCACTAAGTTAAAATTTGGGCTACCATAGTGAGCCCAAATATTAACCTACGGACCCGGTTTGAAAAAACTTGAAGCTGACCCTGATAACAATGATGTATACCAAACATTAAAAGATTCTGACTGGTGATTCTGAAGAAGATTTTTAAAGAATATTCCCCATATTGCCCTAGGTTAAAAAATTGGGCTCCTGTATTGAGCCCAAATAAGAACCAATTGGCTTCGTTTTAACAAACTTGTACCTGATCCCCTATGGATGCTGTATACCAAATATCAAAAGATTATGACCATTTGTTCTGGAGAAAAGATTTTTTAAAATTTTTGCAAATATGCTGACTCAAGATTTTTTCGATGCTCTCTACAGAACACCCTAACATAACCGATGGCAATTGTTTTTTTACCATTCGATTTTACTGGTCCTAAGTATGCTTCATACCAAATAACAGTTCTCTGTTCCGTCTGCTTTGGGAAATATGAGCATTTGCAAATATTTCTATTTTTAGCTCCTGGGGTTCTCATGGGGATGCGTGAATTTATTTTTTTGCACGAGTCAAGTACTTATGACCCAATAATACTATACACCAAATTTGGTTCAAATCGGACCATCAGTTCAGAAAATAGAAATTTTGGGCGGGCCAAATATCTTACCCCTCCCAATACAAAGCCAAATATTGCTTCACAAACTTCGTTTGAACAAACTTGATTCTACACATCAAAAGGAAGCTCCATAACACACATCAAGTCATTGTACCCACTGGCTCATGAGAAGAAGATTTAAAAAATATTTTGGAGCATTTTCTCCCACCCCCTCCCTATGGAGCTGGGCATGCTGAGTTGAACAAAAATGCAATGCCTCTTCGGGACCATCACTCACACAAACTTTCACTTGATTGGCCAAGTGGTTTTGGAGGAGAAGACGAAAACATGGTGTTGGCAGATGATGGACAGATTACGGATGGAGAGCAATTAGATAAGCTCAGCTTGACGTCAAGGTGAGCTAAAAAGCAACACAACATTCTTCTGGAAGGAGGGCAACATATTTTTTGAGTGCTTCCTTTGTTTGTTTTTTTGTGTAATTCTTTGCTAGACAAAGGAATAGACCTAAAATTGCAGAGAAAAAATTTGGATCAACTTTAATAGAGATAGTACTGTTATTCTGTGTCCTCAACACTTTCTGACTGACAAAGTTGAGACATAAAATCTATCTGCATGATGCACAGTACACTGCTCACTTTTATAAAACAAACTGCACTTTCTTTGGGCTGCAGGGACACTGAGAAAACAATTAGCTTACAGACAGATCAAGAATTATAAAACGTGAGGGAGGCAGCAAACCAAGACATAACCGTTGCATTGCAGGAAAAACTTGGCGCTTGAAATCTTGGTATCTTGACATCACTGTGTAGAGGGTTTATTAGATTTTCTGTTCATTGCAAAAATTCTGGTCAACAATAAACACAGAGCGGAAAACAAGAACCAATGCACTCATTGACATGATAGTTGCAGAATAATTACTTCACAAAATAATACCAATCTTGTAATACCCTGAAATTGCTCTCTCATCAACACAGCATCTTTTTATGTGCAATAAAATTACTTGGAGAATGACAGAGGGAAATTTAAGTTTAACACTATGAATCCATTTATTTGATCTTCTATCCAATTTTCTTCTGAATCTGACATCACAAGTGAGTCTCCATCTCTCTAAAGGTAGAATACTTGTCTCATTAAAAGCCTCAATCACTAGAGATGTGAAAAAAATAAATGCCACTTCGCTCAATCAAACTATACCTCACAAAAACCAAACTCCCACAGAGAAATTCAAAAAAATTACTTTTAACCCCTTTCAACACTGGTGGTATCTTCCATGTCAGTTCAATGCAAGCAATTGGAAGAGTCCATATTTAGCATTTGGAGGTAGACAGAAATAATATTTTCAATGTGTGGCCTTTAGGCTGCAGTTGTCATTGTGACAATGTAAAAGTTTAGTTTCATATCAGCCTCCTTGAGAACATGTGATAAATAACTGGATGATTTGGAGAATTTGTGCAGTTCAGATATACATTTCCCAAGGGCGGTTTTATATCACAAAACAAAATTCATTCTTTTTCAAATTGTTTCGTGAGAAATGAGAGGCTCCAAACTATATGGTGCTAAAAAATGCACATTGTCAAAAACTCAACATTTCTACTGGAAAACAAGTATTATTCCAAAAATTTAAACAAACCCTATCATGTGATCACTCATTGGAATGGGCTCATTCAGCTCTTTCCAATGAGGGGTCACATGATAGGGGTTTGTTAAAACTTTCTGAAATATCTTTTATTTAAAGACATTTCCTCATATTGCACTAAGTTAAAATTTGGGCTACCATAGTGAGCCCAAATATCAACCTACGGACCCGATTTGAAAAAATCGGACCCTCATAACAATGATGTATACCAAACATTAAAAGATTCTGACGGGTGATTCTGAAGAAGATTTTTAAAGAATATTCCCCATATTGCCCTCAGTTAAATATTTGGGCTCCTGTATTGAGCCCAAATAAGAACCAATGGGCTTTATTTTAACAAACTTGTATCTAACCCCCCCCCCCCCCCCCCCCCCCCCCCCCCCCCCCCTCCCTATGAATGCTGTATACCAAATATCAAAAGATTCTGACCCTTGGTTCTGGAGAAAAGATTTTTTAAAATTTTTGCAAATATGCTCACTCGGCATTTTTTGATGCCATGTACAGAACACCCTAACATAACCGATCGCAATTGTTTTTTTACCATTCAATTCTAATGGTCCTAAGGATGCTTCATACCAAAATAACAGCTCTCTGTTCCCTGTGGTGTGGGAAATATGGGCGTTTGAAAATATTTTTATTTTTAGCTCCTGGGGTTCCCATGGGGATGCAGGAATGTTTTTTTTTGCACGAGTACTTATGACCCAATAATACCACATAACAAATTTTGTTCAAAACGGACCATGGGTTCAGAAAATAGAAATGTTGGGCGGGGCCAAAAAACTTACCCCTCCCATTACAAAGCCAAATATTGCTTCATGAACTTTGTTTGAACAAACTTGATTCTACACCTCAAAAGGAAGCTCCATAACAAATATCAAGTCATTGTACCAACTGGTTCACGAGAAGAAGATTTTAAAAATATTTTGAAGCATCTTCCCCCACCCCCTCCCTATGGGGCTGGGCATGTTGAGTTGAACAAAAATGCAATGCCCCTTCAGGACCATTACTCACACAAACTTTCACTTGAATTGGCCAAGTGGTTTTGGAGGAGAAGACCAAAACATGGTGTTGGCGGATGATGGACGGATGATGGATGGAGAGCAATTTGATAAGCTCAGCTTGACGTCAAGGTGAGCTAAAAAGCAACACAACATTCTTCTGGAAGGAGGGCAACATATTTTTTGAGTGCTTCCTTTGTTTGTTTTTTTGTGTAATTCTTTGCTTGACGAAGGAATAGTCCTAAAACTGCAGAGAAAAAATTTGGATCAACTTTAATAGAGATAGTACTGTTATTCTGTGTCCTCAACACTTTCTGACTGACAAAGTTGAGACATAAAATCTATTCGCATGATGCACAGTACACTGCTCATTTTTATAAAACAAACTGCACTTTCTTTGGGCTGCATGGACACTGAGAAAACAATTAGCTTACAGACAGATCAAGAATTATAAAACGTGAGGGAGGCAGCAAACCAAGACATAATCGTAGCATTGCAGGAAAAACTTGGCGCTTGAAATCTTGGTATCTTGACATCACTGTGTAGAGGGTTTATTAGATTTTCTGTTCATTACAAAAATTCTGGTCAACAATAAACACAGGGCGGAAAACAAGAACCAATGCACTCATTGACATGATAGTTGCAGAATAATTACTTCACAAAATAATACCAATCTTGTAATACCCTGAAATTGCTCTCTCATCAACACAGCATCTTTTTATGTGCAAATATAGAACCTTAGTGAGCGCGCTCACATACCCCACGTGCCCCCCAATATTTCAAGCTCTAATCATTTTTTAAAAATAAACATAGGAATACTGCAGAAAACAGTGTTCTGTAGTTTCAACGGTATTGAAAGAATTCAAGCAGAATTAATTTTAATTGAAATATGGAGCCATGTTAAGATTTAATGATACCAACCTTTTTAAATCCAATTTGATCTTTCCAACACACATTGTAAATAATGTAAGGTCACACTAGGTCTTTGCTGATAAAATTACTTTAGTGTATGCTTGTTTATAAAAAAGGTGTCAGATTTAGAATTGCTATCCCAAATAACAGTGTTTATACACAAAAAGTGAAATAGATTATTGTTTTACTTCATGAACAAATTCGAAGTCGCTTCATATTCTAATCCTGACTTGAATAACTGCATGCTGGGAATATGGAACCGGGATTATTCTTGTGTCACAAGCTATGTCTTTTTTTATGTACACATGGTTAATACAGGAGCCAGAAATGTAAGTTGGTGAGCAAATAACTAGGCTTTAACACTTTGGAGACAATGTTTTTACTAATATGTTGCTTGGTTCTTTCAAAATATTGACAATTACAGTAGGAGGTCTATCTAATTTATCCATAACTTGAACTAAGTTTTTCAGCCGAGCAGAACGAAATGCGAACTTCATCTGTAAGTCATTGTGGTAGATTCACATACTAAAATGGCCGTAATTTAGATAATAACTGGAAGCGTGTAGAAAAAAACGTCCGGAAAACTGTAATTTTTAGAAAAATGACCCGGAAATCTGTTACTTGTATTTTTCAGAGTCCAGGGCCCGTAATTTCCGCAAAAATCAGACGAGCAGAATGAAACGCAAACTTGATCTGTAAGTCATTGTGATAGACTCACATACTAAAATGGCCGTAATTTCGATAATATCTGAAAGCGTGTAGAAATGAAAGTGTCAATGACACTGTAGCTCAACTTGTCAAGACAAAGACATGTACATGTATAGTATGTGACACAGCAATGACAAACATCTAGGTAATGACCTGATAACAAAGGTACATATAAAGTATTGTAACGGTCTGTACATAAATACTGACCGTTGCCTGTAACAAATGTATAGGTAAAGTATTGTAAAGGTGGGTGACAGTCAGATGCTGAACTAGAAAAAATCTTTGAGTCCCAGAGTGGGTCTGACTGAACTCCAAAATATTTGTTCTCATAGCACAGTGATAACAAAGGCACCCCAAAACACACTCGTTCAGTCCCAAGGTGAAAACAAAAGTACTCAAGAAGTTTTGTGAAGATCAGTTCATAAATACGAGCTGTATAGAACTTGTGACAAAAAACTTATTGGACTTAATTTCGGTACAAAATGGCCACTGGCAGCCATCTTGAATTTTGGACCGTACCCAGAAACACTCATTCTCATCCCAAGGAGATAACAAAGGTACCCAAGAAGTTTTGTGAAGATTGGTTCATAAATACAGCCTCTACCCTGAGCTGTATTGACATGTGTGCTTACATTGTGTAAGTAGCACTGAATAAATCAAAGTTCATCTAATTTGCATAATTTCTGCACGAAAAAAAACCCCTTACAATATGTGATGTATTCCATGTTACTAAACATTCATACAAAAATTTATTCAAATCAGAACTTTCATACAGAAGTTCTATACAAAAGACTGATTGCACTAATTTTGGTACAAAATGGCTGCTGGTGGCCATCTTGAATTTCGGACCACACCCAAAAACACTCGCTCTCATCCCACGGTGATAACAAAGGTACCCAAGAAGTTTTGTAAAGATTGGTTCATAAATATGGCCTCTAGTCTGAGCTGTATAGAAGATGTGTACAAAAAACTGATTAGACCTAATTTCGGTACAAAATGGCCACTGGCAGCCATCTTGAATTTTAGACCACACCCAGAAACACTCGTTCTCGTCCCAAGGTGATAACAAAGGTACCCAAGACATTTCGTGAAGATCAGTTCATAAATACAGACTCTAGTCTGAGCCGTATTGACATGTGTACTTACTGTGTGTAAGTCGCACTGAAAAAATCAAAGTTCATCTAATTTGCATAATTTCTGCACGAGAAAAAAACCCGTATTATATGTGATGCATCCCATGGTACTAAACATTCACACAAAAAAATTATTCAAATCAGGGCTTTCATATGGAAGTTCTGTGCAAAAATCTGATTGCACCTAATTTTGTACAAAATGGCTGCCATCGGCCATCTTGAATTTCGGACCGGACCCCAAAACACTCGTTCTCGTCCCACGGTGATACCAAAGGTACCCAAGAAGTTTTGTAAAGATCGGTTCATAAATACGGCCTCTAGCCCGAGCCGTATTGGCATTTGCACTTACAGTGCTGAAAGTAACCCCAAAAAACATCAAAATTAGTCTAATTTGCACAATTTACGTACGAGAAAAAAACCTGTATTATATGTGATGTATCCCATGGTACTAAACATTCATACAAAAAATTATTCAAATCAGAGCTTTCATATGGAAGTTCTGTACAAAAAACAGATTTCTGCATCGTCGGTACAAAATGGCGGCTGGCAGCCATCTTGAATTTCGGACCGCACCCAAAAACACTCGTTCTCGTCCCACGGTCATAACAAAGGTACCCAAGAAGTTTCGTAAAGATCGGTTCATAAATACAGCCTCTAGCCCGAGCCATAGCAGCTTGGCACTTACAGCTCTGAAAGTAACACTAAATAAATCAAAGTCAGTCTAATTTGCATAATTTACGCACGAGAAAAAAACCCGTATTATATGTGATGTATCCCATGGTACTAAACATTTATACAAAACTTTATTCAAATCAGAACTTTCATACAGAAGTTCTGTACAAAAAACTGATTTTTGCATCATCGGTACAAATGGCCACTGGCAGCCATCTTGAATTTCGGACCACACCTAAAAACACTCGTTCCCGTCCCAGGGTCATAACAAAGGTACACAAGAAGTTTCGTAAAGATCGGTTCATAAATACGACCTCTAGCCCGAGCCATAGCCAATTGTTGACGTACGGACAGACGGACAGACGGACGGACAGACAGACGGATGACGGGCCATGACAATAGCTCAAATTTGACTTCGTCAAAGTTGAGCTAAAAAAGTCTGGAAAACTGTAATTTTGATGAACTTTTCAAAGTCGAAGGGCCGTAATTTCGGTAAAAATCAGTGGAGCAGAACAAAATGCAAACTTGATCTGTAGGCCATCATGTTAGACAAACATACCCAAAATCAACTCAATATCTGGAAGCATGTAGAGAAAAAGCCCAGAAAACTGTAGTTTTGATGAACTTTTCAAAATCTATGGGGCTGTAATTTTGGTAAAAATCAGTGGAGCGGAACAAAACGCAAACTTGTTCTGTAGGCCACCATGTTAGACTAACATACCAAAAATCAGCTCAAGATCTGGAAGCGTGTAGGAAAAAAGTCTGCAAAACTGTAATTTTGATGACCTTTTCAAAGTTCAAGGGCCGTAATTTCGGTAAAAATCAGTGGAGCGGAACAAAATGCAAACTTGATCTGTAGGCTACCATGTCAGACTAACATACCAAAAATCAGCTCAATATCTGGAAGCGTGTAGAAAAAAAGTCCGGAAAACTGTAATTTTGATGCATTTTTCAGAGTCCAAGGGCCATAATTTCGGTAAAAATCAGTGGAGCGGAACAAAACGCAAACTTGTTCTGTAGGCCACCATGTTAGACTAACATACCAAAAATCAGCTCAATATCTGGAAGCGTGTAGAAAAAAAGTTCGGAAAAATGTAATTTTGATGAATTTTTCAGAGTCCAAGGGCCGTAATTTGGGTAAAAATCAGTGGAGCGGAACAAAATGCAAACTTGATCTGTAGGCCACCATGTTAGACTGACATACCAAAAATCAGCTCAATATCTAGAAGCGTGCAGAAAAAAAGTCCGGAAAACAAGTTGGACTGACTGACGGACTAACGGACGGACCAGTCAAAAACATTATACCCTCGCAACTTCGTTGTGTGGGGTATAATAAAATTACTTGGAGAATGACAGAGGGAAATTTAAGTTTAACACTATGAATCCATTTATTTGATCTTCTATCCAATTTTCTTCTGAATCTGACATCACAAGTGAGTCTCCATCTCTCTAAAGGTAGAATACTTGTCTCATTAAAAGCCTCAATCACTAGAGATGTGAAAAAAATAAATGCCACTTCGCTCAATCAAACTATACCTCACAAAAACCAAACTCCCACAGAGAAATTCAAAAAAATTACTTTTAACCCCTTTCAACACTGGTGGTATCTTCCATGTCAGTTCAATGCAAGCAATTGGAAGAGTCCATATTTAGCATTTGGAGGTAGACAGAAATAATATTTTCAATGTGTGGCCTTTAGGCTGCAGTTGTCATTGTGACAATGTAAAAGTTTAGTTTCATATCAGCCTCCTTGAGAACATGTGATAAATAACTGGATGATTTGGAGAATTTGTGCAGTTCAGATATACATTTCCCAAGGGCGGTTTTATATCACAAAACAAAATTCATTCTTTTTCAAATTGTTTCGTGAGAAATGAAAGGCTCCAAACTATATGGTGCTAAAAATGCACATTGTCAAAAACTCAACATTTCTACTGGAAAACAAGTATTAATCCAAAAATTTAAACAAACCCTATCATGTGATCACTCATTGGAATGGGCTCATTCAGCTCTTTCCAATGAGGGGTCACATGATAAGGGTTTGTTAAAACTTTCTGAAATATCTTTTATTTAAAGACATTTCCTCATATTGCACTAAGTTAAAATTTGGGCTACCATAGTGAGACCAAATATCAACCTACGGACCCGATTTGAAAAAATCTGACCCTCATAACAATGATGTATACCAAACATTAAAAGATTCTGACGGGTGATTCTGAAGAAGATTTTAAAAGAATATTCCCCATATTGCCCTCAGTTAAAAATTTGGGCTCCTGTACTGAGCCCAAATAAGAACCAATGGGCTTTATTTTAACAAACTTGTATCTAGCAAAGTGTTGAGGGGTAGGTTAATATGACCTCACAGTTAATGTATGTGGCCCTCACAGTTAACGTATATCAACAAAAGTTACAAGTTACAGTGAAATTATTCCAAAACGAGTCATCCTGTCAAGTTACATTAAAATCCCTTCATAAATATGGCCTGTAGACTGTGCTAAAGGTTTTTGGGCTTCGGCCCCCTGTAACCGTCAGTTTCCCAATTGCGTACAAAGGGAACATTCTCATCTAGACATTACATGAAGTCAACCTACCAAGTTACAATGAAATCCCTTCATAAATATGACTTGTAGACTGTGCTAAAGATTTTTGGGCTTCGGGCTCTGGCAGCCATCATGGTTGAATGATCGCAACCAAAAGGGGACATTCTCATCTGGCATCATCTGGAGTTATCCTACGAAGTTACAATGAAATCCTTTCATAACTATGACCTGCAGACTGTGCTCAAGGTTTTCGGGCTTCGGGCACTTGTGGCCATCACAGCTGACCAATCATGACCAAAAGGGGATGTCATCATCTAGGCATTATATGGAGTCAACCTACCAAGCTGCAATGAAATCCCTTCATAATTATGACCTGTAGACTGTTCTAAAGGTTTTCAGGCTTTGAGCCCCTGTAGCCATCACAGTTGCCCAATCGTGTCCAAAAGGGGATGTTCTCATCTAGACATTATATGAAGTCAACCTACCAAGTTACAATGAAATCCCTTTATAAATGTGACCTGTAGACTGTGCTAAAGGTTTTTGGGCTTTGGGCTTGGGCAGCCATCATGGTTGAATGATCGCAACCAAAGGGGAGAATCTCATCTGGGCATTATCTGGAGTGATCCTGCGAAGTTACTATGAAATACCTTCATAAATATGACCTGTAGACTGTGCTCAAGGTTTTTGGGTTTCGGGCACCTGTAGCCATCGCAGTTAACCAATCACGACTAAAAGGGAATGTCATCATCTAGGCATTATATTGAGTCAACCTAACATGTTACAATGAAATCCTTCCATAAATATAACCTTTCGCCTATGCTAAAGGTTTTTGGGCTCGGGCACCCATCAAGGCTGAATGATGACGTCCAAAATGGGATGTTCTCATCTAGACATTATTTGGAGTCATCCTACCAAGTTACAATGAAATCCCTTCATAAATATGACCTGTAGACTGTGCTAAAGGTTTTCGGGCTTCGGGCACCTTTAGCCGTCACAGTTGCCCAATCATGTCCAAAAGGGGATGTTCTCATCTAGACATTATATGAAGTCAACCTACCAAGTTACAATGAAATCCCTTCATAAATATGACCTGTAGACTGTGCTAAAGGTTTTTGGGCTTTGGGCTTGGGCAGCCATCATGGCTGAATGATCACAACCAAAGGGGACAATCTCATCTGGGCATCATCTGGAGTGATCCTACGAAGTTACAATGAAATCCCTTCATAAATATGACCTGTAGACTGTGCTCAAGGTTTTCGGGCTTCGGGCGCTTGTAGCCATCACAGCTGACCAATCACGACCAAAAGGGGATGTCATCATCTAGGCATTATATGGAGTCAACCTACCAAGTTACAATGAAATCCCTTCATAAATATGCCCTGTAGACTGTGCTAAAGGTTTTCGGGCTTCGGGCCCCTGTAGCCCTCACAGTTGCCCAATCACGTCCAAAAGGGGACTTTCTCATCTAGACATTATATGAAGTCAACCCACCAAGTTACAATGAAATTCCTCAATAAATATGACCTGTAGACTGTGCGAAAGGTTTTCGGCTCGGGCAATCGTCACGGTTGGCAGATCATGCCCAAATGAGGAAATTCTCATATAGACATCATAAGGAGTCATCCTACCAAGTTACAATGAAATCCCTCCACATTAAACATGACCTGCATGCAGACTGTGCTAAAAGTTTTTGGGTTTCGGGCTTGGGCAGCCATCACGGTTGATAGATCATGCCCAAAAGGGGATGTTCTCATCTAGGCATTATACAGAGGCATCCTACCAAGTTACAATGAAATCCCTTAATAAATACGACCTGTAGACTGTGCTAATGGTTTTCGGGTTTTGGGCTCGGGCAGCCATACTGGTTGCCCGATCACGACCAAAAGGGGACGTTCTCATCTAGACATGACCCCAAACCAGCATATGAAATTTCGTGATGATCAGACAAGAACTGCGGGGTGTAGCCCGTGCTAAAGGAAAATGTGAACAGACTCACAGATTCACAGACTTCCGCACGCGTGATGACAATAGCTCATCTTGACTATGTCAAGTTAAGCTAAAAATCAAGAAATTTATCTCTGGAACACAAGAAAATAACCAGATCTCTGTTAATTGAATATTCCTGTTAACTGAATAATTTTCACTAGCAAAATAGCTATTCAATTAACAGGGTTCCACTGTACATTAAGAAATTACCTTGACGATTACCAAATTCCCCATGTTTATAGTTCAATTTGGTATCAGTACATCCAGTAGACATTTAATTTTTTCTTACTCATTTGAAGTGATCCATGAGCACTTGAAACAAGATCTGATGAATTAAATGCTCAGTTTATCTCCAGAAAGTGATCAAATCCCTGTAGTTTGTATACTCCTGTTAACTGAATAATTATTCACTGGCAAAATTGATATTCAATTAACAGGGTTTCACCATTCTATTATTATTGATGTTTAAGGTCACTTTTGGCATCTATGGTTATATCATTACCACATCACAAGGGGTAAAGTCAATAAAGCCAATTGTTTTTTCATTTGTTTCCAGTTTAGAAGGCTTACACCCATTGAGAATATGGTCCTATTTTACCGGTGAAACAGAACTTTTTTACCACAGAAAACCTGAACTATTGCACTTCAGGGTGTTCCCACAGGAGATGTATATTCTAACACATACTTTCCAAACCAATATACCTGCAGCTGATACTGACATTTGGGGAAGCTCTCTCAAGAGAAGGCTTCTTCAAGGGTCAGTGTCAGCTGCAGATGCAATTCACACATGAACATGCACACAGATACCCTAGTTGGAAAGTTAAAATTTTAGTCACAATTTGCCAATGCATGACCAACATATTTTTTCACGAAGTTTCCATGACATTTTTTTAAGAAACCTCAATATTCAAGGACCAAGAATTTCATTTTCAAAATTTAAGCACTTGCAAGCAACCAAACGAACCCTGAAACTCTAGACACAATATTCTATTATTTTTCTTATCTTGTTTTTCAGAAATATTGCCTAAATATTCCAGTGTAGCACCATGAGCGTATGCTATTGTTAATTGTAAGAAGTTTCTGCGAGTTCAGAGGTATGTTTGAACAAGGACTATTAAAGTAATCAGTAACTTTCATAGATTTTTTTTGGTGGGGGGGAAATTTTTAATATCATTCCAAGTTGTTAAAAAAAATTAATTTCCATATCTATTCAATACACACAAGGCTTAAATGCACTTTTTTCCATCCTTGTCAAGATAAACACCAATTTCCATACTTTTTTCCAGACCCCAAATGACTTTCCATACTTTATCAAATCAAAACAAAGTATGAACCCTGTTAGTTTCAAAACATTTTTACAAAACCCTAACATGTGACCACTCATTTGAATGAGCTTGATGAGCTCATTCCAATGAGGAGTCATGTAATATGGTTTTGTTGAAATCTTGAAAAGAGTAATTAACCCTTTACCCAACGTAACAGCCAAAACCGGCCAGCGCTATTCCCAAATATCGCCAATTAATTTTCAAAATATTTTCATTTTTTGTCTCAAAAACATAGGTTATGACCCCTCATTGGAACGAGCTCTTTGAGCTCGTTCCAACGAGGGGTCATAACCTATGTTTTTGAGACAAAAAATGAAAAAAATTAGTTATTCAAGAATTTTTTTTGCAAGTGTCGTCTGCTTTTCATGTTAGGTAAAGGGTTAAAATAACAAATTATGATATCGAGTGCATTGGGGTAAAGGGTCAATGTTAGTGATACACAACACTATTATACATACTGGATCATTTTCTTCATCTACTGGTGTTACATCAATTACAGTGTAATCTTCAGGCCTGTAATCATAATAGAACAGAAAGATGGTTAGAAATATGAATACAAAACCTGAAAACTGTTTTGTGGCAAGCACAATGTTATCATAAAGTCAAAAACTTTTTACCTCATGCAATGACCATATTCGGTCAGCATTGTTTAAAAAAACTGTCAGTCAAATTTTATCACTTTTCATATTTTTAAAAAATTATATAAAAAAACAATCACAATTTGACAATATGACAAAAATCTGCAATATGATTCAATCTGCCATAAGAAAACTCTCAATTCCAAATTTGTTATTTATTTATTTATTTATTTATTATTGTTTAAGGTCACATACTTATGCACAATGGCTAATCGTGACCGCGACAGTGGAGGAAGCTGGAGTACCCGGAGAGAACCGACGAGCAGCTGTCAGCTCTCCAACATCGTAACTCTGAACTCTGCACCGCAGCACAGGCAGGGTTAGATTGGTTGAAGACATGCGCACCATCGACGTGCAGTACGCCTCAGTACACAGCGTCATCGTGCCCCCATGAAGGCAATCGGGGTGAAGTGTCTTGCCCAAGGACACAACGCGGTTGCCGCAGGTGGGATTCGAACCAAGGACCTCTCGGCTTGCAGCCTGCACCTCTACCAACTGAGCCACCGCGCCCCTCCAAATTTGTTAATCACATCTGATATACTGCCATCTGTAGCAGAAAGTTTAACTAAGTGTAAAATGAAAATCTGAACGAGCATGTTCACAGACTCTGGAAAAAATTGGGGAAAACCCCCCAATATAAATCATTCAGAAAGATACACGATTTGCAGCTACATCTTACAGTTACTGATACTGTTCACAAAGTATAAACTACACAAAAAATTTAAAAATATGAATAAACTTAATTTGAATACGTGTGCAGTGGAACCATGTTAACCATTTACCCAACACAAGAGGCCCCACGGGGCCTGAAGCACTCATCTTGTACAGAACACAATTTAAACAAAGTCCAAGAATGAGTCTACATTAAGCAAGCCATCTCCATAGGCTACACTGTCAATCCTTGAGTCCCTCAAGAGTGACAAAAATAATCTAGGCATCATGCCTTTTCTTCAGTTGATCATAAGTAAAATGTAGAGCTCCCCTATGAAGCCCCTTGATACAACCTATGTGGATTAATCTTAGTACCTCTAGAGGGTACTGAATACAAAATTTTTAATTCTTCAGCAAATTGGCCAATTCCGGCTCCCATATGGAGCCCAAATATTTACCTAGGCACTCGGATTGAACAACTTGGAATCTGACCCCCCTAGAGATGTTGTATACCAAATATATAGAGGATATTCACGAAAATTTGATGAATACCGAAAATATCTCGTGAGTGGCTACAAAGAAATATGAGGATCTTCACGAGCGACGCAGTCGCGAGTGAAGATCCTCATATTTCTTGTAGCCACGAACGAGATATTTTCGGTATTCATCAAATTTTCGTGAATTTTCTTTTTATTTAATGCTCTACGACTACAAACTCTCCAATTTGTGGCCTTTATTTGCCATTAAGGCGCAAAATTTATGTGCCGAACCGGCGTCCATACAAAAATTACAACAACCAAACTCCAACCATTGGAATGTGTGAATATCCGCACAAAAAGTAGTCCCGTCTTATTTCTCCCCTAACTTTACGATTTACCAAGGCTGGCGAATTGAAATAATCGCAATGTGTTTCGAAGAAATAGAACAATAACAAAAAACACCACTTTCTTATTTTCAATAACAAGACACGTCATTTTATTTTTTTTGAAATAAATACGTAGAATTTAAAGTACATGTGATTCGTCATCCGAACCTACGATGAAATATCGATTTCTAAATATCATTTTGATATTTCGTTTTGCCGACCGACAGGGGAATATGACTTAATTTTTCAACGTGAATTGATGCCTGAGCATTAAATAAAAAAGCATTCCAACTGGTGGATCTGAAGAAGAAGATTTTTAAAGAAATTTTCTCATATTGCACTAAGTAAAAATTTGGGCTACCATAGTGAGCCCAAATATATACCTAGGGATCTGATTTGAACAAACTTGAATCTGACCCCCATAGAGATATTGCATACCAAATATCAAAGCATTCTGACTGATGGATCTGAAGAAGAAGATTTTTTTAAATTACCCTCCATATTGAACAAAGATAAAATTTGGGCTTCCATAGGAAGCCCAAATATTACCCTAGGGACTTGGTTTGAACAATCTAGAATCTGACCCTCATAACAATGATGTATACCAAATATTAAAAGATTCTGACTGGTGGTTCTGAAGAAGAAGATTTTTAAAGAATATTCCCCATATTACCCTATGTTAAAACTTCGGGCTCCTGTAGAGAGCCCAAATATGAACCAATGAGCTTTATTTCAACAAACTTTTATCTGACCCCCCTATGAATGCTGTATACCAAATATCAAAAGATTCTGATGATTGGTTCTGGAGAAAAGATTTTTTTAAATTTTTGCAAATATGCTGACTCAGCATTTTTTCGATGCCCATTACAGAACACCCTAACATATCCGATGGCAATTTTTTTTTACCATTCAATTCTACTGGTCATAAGGATACTTCATACCAAATAAAAGCTCTCTGTTCCGTGGGGTTTGGGAAATATGGGCGTTTGAAAATATTTCTATTTTTAGCTCCCAGGGTTCCCATGGGGATGCGGGAATTTTTTTTTTTGCATGGGTCAAGTACTTATGACCCAATACTACCACAAACCAAATTTGGTTCATACCAGACCATCGGTTCAGAAAATAGAAATTTTGGGCGGGGCCAAAAATCTTACCCCTCCTATTACAAAGCCAAATATTACTTCACGAACTTTGTTTGAACAAACTTGATTCTACACCTCATATGGAAGCTCCATAGCAAATATCAAGTCATTGTACACACTGGTTCTTGAGAAGAAGATTTTAAAAATATTTTGGAGCATTTTCCCCCACTCCCTCCCTATGGGGCTGGGCATGCTGAGTTGAACAAAAATGAAATGCCCCTTTGGGACCATCACTCACACAAACTTTCACTTGAATTGGCCCAGTGGCTTTGGAGGAGAAGACCAAAACATGGTGTTGACGGACGACGGATGACAGACGACGGACGGGAAGCAATGAGATTAGCTCAGCTTGACTTTGTCAAGATGAGCTAAAAATGGCCAAATCCCGCCAGCGTTATTCACAAGTATCACAGTTCAATTTTCATTATTTTTTCCTTTTTTTATCTCAAAATCATAGCTTATGACCCCTCATTGGTACGAGCTCACTGAGCTCATTCCAATGAGGGGTCATCAGCTATGTTTTTGACAAAAAAATAAAAAAAAATAGTTTTTGTTCACAAGTGTTGTCTGCTTTTTGTATTAGGTAAAGGCTTAAATGAATAGTCACTTTACCAGTGAAAAACAGCAAATTAACAGGAGTATTCAATAAACAGGAGTTTGGATATTTCCCAGAATTTCAGTGATGGATTGAGCATTTATTATATGCTAAATGATAGATTATCGAAAAAATTGCGGAAAGATACAAATCATATCCCTCACTGTGAAGATGTAGAAATTTTATTTTCACGGCATCAATCAAAATGGTGGCTTTCATATCATCACTTCGAATATGAGTCAAATTATCACTGGAAATGATCAATTTGTTCTAAAAACGTATAATAAAAAGAAAAGCTAGTGTTTTTGAGTGGATACCAATCATTTCCAGCAATAATTCAACATGTATTCACCTTGAACTGATGCATGAAAGCCGCCATCTGAATCAGATTGCAAGATGCTACCTGTTCTGAGTATCGATCAAATCACTTCCGTGTATCAATGTGCATCAGCTGTTTACTTTCATGCATCAATTCAAGGTTGAAACAAGAGGAATTATCGATAGGAATGATCAGAATCTTATAAAAAGTGTATAATAAAAAGAAAATGTAGTGATTTTTTAAAATTTTTTATTAGGGCTTAATGACACATTAACAGCCAGGGTCATATAATATCGGTGACATTTTACGGGTGGAGGAAGCCGGAGAACCTGGAGAGAACCACCGAGCAACGATGAGCAGCTGTCAGCTCTCCAACATCGTAACTCTGCACTGCAGCACAGACAGGGTTAGATTGGTTGAAGACATGCACACCATCGACATGCAGTACGCCTTGGAACACAGCATCATCGTGCCCCCATGTAGGCAATCAGGGTTAAGTGCCTGGCCCAAGGACACAATGCGGGAACGCAAATCAGTCGCTGAAATGGTCATCCATTTAATTACTAACCAAGCTTGACGTTGCTTAACTTTGGTGATCTGACGAGAACCGGTTACCGCAACACCACCGCGCCACCTATCTAGTGTTTTTGAGTGGATACCAAAAATTATCTCACTCGTGACCGAGGCAAATTCGCTTGCGCATGTGCTTGCGAAAAATAAACATTTGTCTCGGTCTCGCGTGAGATAATTTTTGGTATACACTCAAAAGCACTAGACATCCTCTATTTATTCCATTATATCTTGTTTGAATGAGCTCATGGAGCTCTGTCAAACAAAAAATACTGAAAACAAATATGTCTATAAACATGAGGAATTACGTGGTTGCCATGGTAAATCTTATATAAATTACATTTTTTATTCAATTAACATAAGTTTACAACTTAACTTACATTCAATTAAACAGTCAAAAGTGTACTGAATGTATAGTAAATGGTTTGTTGTTTGGAAGTTATATGAAATCTACAGAGTTATTCAACTGATTAAGAGGGCACTACTGTAAGATAAAATGAAAGTGTCAATGACACTGTAGCTTAACTTGTCTGTGTGTTATGTTTGATGAAAAGGATAATGTTCAATGTTTATGAAAGGATTATGAAATAAGACAAGAATTGTGATAATTGGGAATATGTTAATTTCTGTTCCCTGTATGCCATGTTTTTAATAAAAATAATATGAGGTGTACACTGTACTAAAGAGCTGAGGGGTGGGTTAATGTGAACCTCACAGTTAATGTATGTGGCCCTCACAGTTATATGTCAACGAAAGTTACCAAGTAACAGTGAAATTATTCCAAAACGAGTCATATTATCAAGTTACATTGAAATCCCTTCTTAAATATGGCCTGTAGACTGTGCTAAAGGCTTTTGTGCTTCAGGCCTGTGAAGCCATGATTGGTTGACCGATTGCAGCTAGAAGGGGACGTCCTCATCTTGACATTATACTGAGTCATCTACTAAGTTACAATGAAATCCCTTCACAAATATGACCTGTAGTCTGTACTAAAGTTTTTCGGGTTTTGGGCTCTTTAAGCCATCTTTGTTGAATGATCGTGACCAAAAGGGGACGTTGCCATCTGGGCATCATCTAGAGTGATCCTACGAAGTAACAATGAAATCCCTTCTAAAATATGACCTGTAGACCTGCTCAAGGTTTTCAGGCTTCAGGCCCCTGAAGCCGTCACAGTTGACCAATCATGACCAAAATAGGATGTCATTATCTAGGCATTACATGGAGTCAACCTTACAAGTTACAATGAAATCCTTCCATAAATACAACCTATAGACAATGCTAAAGGTTTTTGGGCTCGGGAAGCCATCAAGGCTGAATGATCGCGACCAAAAGGGGACGTTTTCATCAAGACATTATTTGGAGTCATCCTACCAAGTTACAATGAAATCCCTTCATAAATATGACCTGTAGACTGTGCTAAAGGTTTTCGGGCTTTGGGCCCCTGTAGCCGTCACAGTTGCCCAATCATGTTCAAAAGGGGACGTTCTCATCTAGACATTATATGAAGTCAACCTACCAAGTTACAATGAAATCCCACCTTAAATATGACCTGTAGACTTTGCTAAAGGTTTTTGGGTTTTGTGCTTGGGTAGTTGTCACGGTTGACAGATTGTGACCAAATGAGGAAGTTCTCGTCTAGACATCATACAGAGTCATCCTACCAAGTTACAATGAAATCCCTCCACATTACATATGACCTGCAGACTGTGTTAAAAGGTTTTGGGTTTCGAGCTTGGGTAGCCATCACGGATGACAGATCATGACCAAAAGGGGACGTTCTCATCTAGATATTATACAGAGGCATACTACCAAGTTACAATAAAATCCCTTCATAAATACGACCTGTAGACTGTGCTAATGGTTTTTGGGCTCGGGCAGCCATACCGGTTGACCGATCGTGACCAAAAATGGACGTTCTCATCTAGAAATGACTCCAAACCTGCATATGAAATTTTGTGACGATCAGATAAGAACTACAGGGTGTAGCCTGTGCTAAAGGAAAATGTGAACAGACTCACAGACCAACAGACTTCTGCACGCATGATGGCAATAGCTTATCTTGACTTTGTCAAGTTAAGGTAACTAGAGGCTCAAGTGAGCCTAAAACGCTCTCACAGATCAAGTTGTCTACAAGGAAAAAGCGTTTTAGTATTTAGCGGTCAGAAAGACAGTGGCAAAAGGGAAGTGACATCTTGTACATGTGAGCAAACTGCAATGACTGTCACCACAAAGGCTCTGAAAAATGATGTCTATTTTTCAACAACCACTCCCAATTCCCAGCATAGCTAGATTGGTTAAAATTTTGGGTCAAAATTCAGTGAAATATTCATTGTTCCTGGAAGCCATCAGTTGTGTAAAGAAATGGAGTGAATGGTTGTCAACAAAGACATGACTGAGGCACCGTTTTTTGTGCCAAATTAGGGCATTCTGGTTGTGTGTGCTCACACACTCAAAAAACATATGTGATCAGTAATAAAAGCTCAAAATTGAAAAAAAAAATTTGAGGAAATTTCCCCAAATTGCACCATATTAAAATTTAAGCTCCATAAGGAGTACTAATATAAACTCATAGGCCTCATTCAAACAAACTTGAATCTGACACAGCTTGAGCCTGTTCCAATGAAGGGTCACATGATATGGTTTTGTTGAAATGTTTTGAAGAATTTTAAAAAACAAAAATTAAAATAGTAAATTCTGATATCCTGTACTTTGGGTAAAGGGTCAAGGTCACTCCCAGCATCTATGGTTAGATCGTGATGGCAACACAAAGAATAAAGTCAAGTTCAGACTATCGTTTACATCTGCGCTATCCACTTTAAGTGAATTTCCACTCAGGCATTGATTACAATCTGTGAAACAAAACTTGTTTCCACAGTAAACAAGCCTGGCTCCACTTCGTAGGGTTCCCTCTATGACACAAATATAAGGTGCAAGTTGCAGCAACCTAAGCAAGCCATTGTGAGCAGCATCCTGATTAAATTGGGTTGTGACCAAGCCTGAATATAAGCAACCTGTCATTTGCAAAATGGGGTTCCCAGAGGGTGAATTTGCTGATGCTATCCCATACTGTGGGCCAATTTATCCTCTAGGTACATCTTTCTGTTTTGGCTTGAGACCTTGATTCAGACTGAGGTTGACTGAGGTTCACAGAGGGTAAATTTTTTGATGCTACCCTGCTGTGCAGGGTAGCATCACCAAATTCACACTCTGGGGACCTCATTTTGCAGACGACAGTCTGCTTATTTTCAGGCTTGGTTGTGACAGTGAAATGGTTAAAACTGTTCAAACTGAATCAGAAAAAAAATCCAAATCAATATGTTAAAATGAAAAGACCATTCTAAAATTCTCCTAGCCCATCCCCTTCATGTTCAAATCTGATAATTCAATCAAGCCATGAAGTGTTCCACTCACATTGCATTTTTATATGAAGAAAATATCACAGCATTTTTCTCTCTGTTCATGCCAATGGCAGTATTTTACATTTCCTCTGTTACTTACTGCCTATAACAAAATCACTTCAAGAGAAAACTGATTAGGCCGACTTACTTGTCCCAATAGAAATTAAATATTGATGGCCACATCCGCAAATTAAGGTGGCATTTTCAAAAGAAACCTGTAAAACCATTTGTCAGACAGTTGAATATTGTGCACCTGATTGGTTACCATTGATGTTAGAGAGTTCCATTGTGGTGTTGATCAAGTAGTACAGTAGAGTCCTGTTAACTTTCTGTACTCTGATGTCGAAATATCATATTAGGTTACTGTATTTTGGAGATAATGCACCTAACAGCAGATCTTCTGTTTCTCAGACCATTTTTTGTACGATTGCATGCAGGAGAGCAGTTTTTTATTTTATTTTTTATTTTTGTAATTATTTCTTTGCCATCAAAAGTTCATATTCTTGGTTTGTTTTATGTTCTAGGCCTCATAATATACAGAATAACATGGGTGGTGGTGGTGTATTTCATCCCTTGAGTGCAATTAATAGGACAAATTTATCAATTTTATTAACTTGGGTAAAATATCAGACATAAACCATTTATGTTTTATTTTTTTTATGTTTGCATTGTTATAAAACGGAGCATGTGGCAGCCAAAATGACCATGTGGGAGGACATGAAAAACAGATTCTTAACTTTCTTAGGCCTAATCTGAGTATTTATTCTATTATCTTGTTTGACAGAGCTCTGTGAGCTCTGTCAAACAAGATATAATAAAATAAATGCATGTCTTGGATGTACTGAGGCCAAAAAGGTCTATAAACAAGGAGAATTTGGTGACTGTCAGGGCAAATTCTCGACATATAACAGGATATTTTATTCAATTAACAGAAGCTTACTCTGTAAGCTGTGAGCAATTAATAGGTCAAATTTGTACTAAAAATATGGGTTTGTGTTTGGAAGTTACCCTCAATTAACAAGGTTATTCAATTAAGTGGAGAGAACTGGGTGATAGTCAGGAATTTCTCGATATATCACATGGATTTTTTATTAAATTAACAGGAGTTTACTCTGTAATCTACATTAACAGGCGTTTACTCTGTACTCTTTTTGCAATTAACAGGTAAAATTTGTACTGATGGTATGGTATTATTTATTTATTTATTTATTGGTGTTTAAGGTCACATATTGTTGCACAATGGGTAATCATGACCACAACATGAGTATCAACTCAAGACCAGGGGTGAGCGTTAATGAGCCATGTTGCCCATTTTAGAGAGGGTTTGCACCTCCCAAGCATTGGTGACTGGGTCCTACTTTACCACTGCTTCACTTCCCAGGGTTCCTCTGGGGAGAAGATATGGTAAATGGTTTTGTGTTTGCAAGTTATATTCAATTAACAGGGTTATTCAATTTTGAAATATCCAATTAAGTGGGCTCCTTTCTAATACATGTGCAACAACTGACCAATTTCCACACATTTTAATCACCAGTCTTATAACAAAACCCCCTGCCGTCCCTGCAGCAATGATTATTCTAAGATGAAAAGGGGCACAACACTGGCAAACAAAGTCTGATGAAAACTATAATTGCAGGTTCACAGGTTCCCACGGTAGTAAACATCCAAGCCAAGTTTCAAAGAAATCAACCCATAAACATCTGAGAAAATCCCTGGACAAAATTCAGGCATTTTAAGACAAAAAGGGGCAGTCCAATCAAAACTATAATTGCAGGTGCACAGGATCCCATGATAGTAAACATCCATACCAAGTTTAAAGGGAATCGATCCATAAATGTCGGAGAAAATCTCCAGACAAAATTCAGACAGTCTAAGATGAAATGGGACACAACTCTGGCAAAAAATGTCCGATCATAACTATAATTGCCGGTGCACAAGATCCAATGATAGTGAACATCCATACCAAGTTTGAAAGGAATCAATACATAAACATCTTGAGAAAATCTCCAGACAAAATTCAGACAGTCTAAGATGAAATGGGACACAACTCTGGCAAAAAATGTCTGATCAAAACTGTAATTGCCGGTGCACAAGATCCCATGATAGTCAACATCCATACCAAGTTTCAAAGGAATCAACACATAAACATCTTGAGGAAATCTCCAGACAAAAATTCAGACATTCTAAGATGAAAAGGTACATAACTGGCAAAAAGAGTCTGATTGAAACTATAATCGCAGGTGTACAGGTTCCCATTGTAGTAAACATCTACACCTGCTTTTTCAAGTCGAAAAGCAGCATAATTCGGGCAAAATAATCTGATCATAACTATAGTTGCAGGTGCACAAGTTCCCATGGTGGTGATGTATGTGGCCCTAACAGTTAATGTATGTCAACGAAAGTTACCAAGTTTCAGTGAAATTATTCCAAAACGAGTCATTCTATCAAGTTACAATGAAATCCCTTCATAAATACAGCCTGTAGTTTGTGCTAAAGTTTTTGGGGTTTTGGGCTCTGGCAAATATCGTGGTTGAATGATCGCAACCAAAAGGGGACATTCTCATTTGGGCATTATCTGGAGTGATCCCACCAAGTTACAATGAAATCCCTTCATAAATATGACCTGTAGACTGTGCTAAAGGTTTTCGGGCCCCTGTAGCCATCACAGTTGACCAATCACAACTAAAAGGGGACGTTATCATCTAGACATTATATGGAGTCATCCTACCAAGTTACCATGAAATCCCTCCATAAATGCGACCTATAGACTATGCTAAAGGTTTTCGGGTTTTGGGCTTGGGCAGCCATCACAGTTGACCAAACGAGACCAAAAGGGGACGTTCTCATCTAGACATTATATGAAGTCAATCTACCAAGTTACAATGAAATCTCTCCATAAATACGACCTGTAGACTCAAACAAGACCAAAAGGGGACGTTCTCATCTAGACATTATATGAAGTCAATCTACCAAGTTACAATGAAATCTCTCCATAAATACGACCTGCAGACTGTGCTAAAGGTTTTCGGTTTTTGGGCTTGGGCAGTCGTCACGGTTGATAGATCACGACCAAATGGGAAAGTTCTCATCTAGACATCATACAAAGTCATCCTACCAAGTTACAATGAAATCCCTCCATACTAAATATGACCTGCAGACTGTGCAAAAAGTTTTTGGGTTTTGGGCTTGGGTAGCCATCACGGTTGACAGATAATGACCAAAAGGGGACGTTCTCATCTAGATATTATACAGAGGCATCCTACCAAGTTACAATGAAATCCCTTCATAAATACGACCTGTGGACTGTGCTAAAGGTTTTCAGGTTTTGGGCTCAGGCAGCCATCATGGTTGACCGATCGTGACCAAAAGGGGACATTCTCATCTAGACATGACCCCAAACCTGCATAGGAAATTTCATGTTGATCGGATAAGAACTACAGGGTGTAGCCTGTGCTAAAGAAAAATGTGAATAGACTCACAGACTTCCACACGCGTGATGGCAAAAGCTTATATTGACTTTGTCAAGTTACCGTATATGTCCGTGTATAAGTCACACTTTTTTACCTGAAATGTTATGTCAAAATCGGGGGTGCGTCTTATACATGGGTACGACTTGTTTCAGAGAATTTTCAGGGGACTGACTTCTTCGGACAAACGTTGTTCCTACCGTTTGTCAATTGTATAACCGACAGTACAAACGTGTGGTTTTGACTGAGTGCAGATTCACCAAAATTATTTTCATTTTATTTCAGTTTAAATTCCTCCGAAAATAAAATATTATGTGTGTTTTCTGTTACTTTTATCCATAAATAATAATAAAGAAATATTCTATTTAGTCGTCGTTGTTCAATTGGCCCATGTGTTTACATCAGTGCGTGTACTGGAAATCAACGGGTTTGTGGGGCCAATATGGATGAAACCAAAAAAAAAAAATACAAAATCATCACAATAACGAAAAAATAAATAATAAAACATTAAATGTATGCCAGCAATACCTGGAGAGAAGTATTTATTTATTCCATGAACCCAATTCACTGATGTGTAATGTCCGGTTATAAATTACGCACACGTGCACCAGGTAAAGTTAGTTTCAATAGCACCAACAATGCTTAAGTGGGACAACAATTTGAAAACAATTTGCGCTGTAACCTGCGCATTTGTTGTATTTTTATTGGTTTTTCTGGAACGTTCCGGAAAAAAACAACTTAATCACAACAACTGCGCAGGTTACAGCGCAAATGCATTCTGATTCTGAAACTTTGAAGTTTCAGTCACAAACGAGCATTGGATTTTCTTGACAGGGATGAAGACATTGGGGTGATAAACAAACAACGAAAAACAAATAAATGCGAGTATTTTTTAAATCTTTAATAATAATTTTCCTTTATTCTTTTATCTTATTCACCACGTGGTAACTCGTGAAAACTTACCTATTTCCGTTGCATCCCAAACTGCCCCAAATTGGCAAAACGTAACATGCAACTAATTCTTTTTGACTGCATATATTTAAAAATAAGGGTGCGACTTATACATGGGCTTTAGGCAAAAGGGAGGAATTCCAAGTGTGAGTTTGGGATGCGACTTATGCACGGGGGCAACTTATACACAGACATATACGGTAAGCTAAAAATGTTGGATTAATGTTTACCACAAAGCATTTTCTAGGGACAGTGGTTTCAAAGTGTGGATCTGGAACACAGCATAATGAAATGTTACAATTGATTAAATACAAGTGACAAAGACACGGTAGTTTAACTTCACTGTGTGTAGTGTTTGATGAAAAGGGTAATGTTCAATGTTTATGAAAGGATTATGAAATAAGACAAGAATTGTGATAATTGAGAATACGTTAATTTCTGTTCCCTGTATGCTATGTTTTCAATAAGAATAATTTGAGTGTAGACTGTACTGAAGAATTAAGACCTGGGTTGAGGTGGCCGTAACACTTAATGTATGTCAACCAAAGTTACCAAGTTACAGTAAAATCATTCCTACCAAGTTACAATGAAATCCCTTCAATATAACTAGTAGAATTTGCTAAACGAATCTAGGTGACATGATGGTTAGGCGGTCACAAGAGAGTCTCAACTAGATATCATACCAAGTTCTCCTACCTACCAAGTTACAATGAAATCCCTTCATAAAAACAACCTGTAAGCAGTGCTAAAGGAATCTGAATTCAAGAAACATTATTTTGTCTGGTGTTTTTGGAAAAAAAATTGAATTATCTCCCTTTTTGAGTCCTGAGTGGGTCTAACTGAACCCCAAAATATTTGTTCTCATAGCACAGTGATAACAAAGGCTCCCAATAAATTTATAGCAAACATTACTGACATAAAAAATCTTCTTTACAGGTTCTGTACAAACAAGAGATTCACTCAGAAGTGACTATGCCCCCCTCCCCCACCCCTACGTGGCAATGACCTTGGTCTGTGACCTTGACCACCATCAAACAAAAAAATTCGTAAAAAGTTTAATATTTGTACTTTGGTTCGTTTCAGAGTTATGGCCGAGACACGAATATTGATGATTTTCAGTGTGACCTTGAAATGTGACCTTAACCTTACGGACCTGGCTGTGGTGTGTGACACATCCACCCGTTGTCCTTTATAATTGAGCGAAGTTAGATGATTGTAGCCCTAATAGTTTTGGAGTTCTGCTTGAGACACGATTTGTGACCCTGAACATATGGTCAATTGTGACCTTCACCTTGCAGATGCGGCAGAAACTATTATACGCGACACACCTTCTGACTGTCCTTAATATTTGTAAAAAGTTTAACAATTGTACTATGATTCGTTTCTGAGTTATGGCTGAGACACGAATATTGACAGATTTTTAGAGTGACCTTGAAATGTGACCTTGACGTTGAAGGTACGTACCTGGCTATGGTGAGTGACACATCCTCCCATGGACCTTTATAATTGTGTGAACTTTGATGACTGTGGCCCTAACAGTTTTCGAGTTATTGGCTTGGACACACACACACGGACAGACACACACACACTTCAATCACTATATGCCACCCGACTTAAGTCGGGGGGCATAAAAATGTAATACACAGAATTCCCGTAAATATGACTGACAACAGGCATTTTGAATTTTTGGCCAAGCCCCAAAGCATTCGTTACCATCCTATGATGACAAGAAACGTAGTCCTTGAAGTTCTGTACAAAAAACTGATTTCACCTAATTTCAATATAAAATTGCCGCCGGCAACCATCTTGAATTTTGGACTGCACCCAAAAACGCTTGTTCCTGTCCCAAGGTGATAACAAAGGTACCCAAGAAGTTTCGTGAAGATCGGTTCATAAATACAGCCTCTAACCCGAGCAGTATTGACATGTGCAGTTACTGTGTATAAGTAGAACTGAATAAATCAAAGTTCATCTAATTTGCATAATTTCTGCACGAGAAAAAACCCCGTATTATATGTGATGTATTCCATGTTACTAAACATTCATACAAAAATTTATTCAAATCAGAACTTTCATACAGAAGTTCAGTACAAAAAACTGATTGCACTAATTTTGGTACAAAATGGCTGCTGACGGCCATAATGAATTTCGAACCACACCCCAAAACACTTGTTCTCGTCCCACAGTGATAACAAAGGTACCCAAGAAGTTTCGTAAAGAACGGTTCAAAAATACAGCCTTGAGCCCGAGCCGTATAGAAGTTGTGTACAAAAAACTGATTGTACCTAATTTTGGTACAAAATGGATGCTGGCAGCCATCTTGAATTTTGGACCGCACCCAGAAACACTCGTTCTCATCCCACGGTGATACCAAAGGTACCCAAGAAGTTTCGTAAAGATCGGTTCATAAATATGGCCTCTAGCCCGAGCCATATTGAATTGTTGATGGACGGACGACAGGCCATGGCATAACCTCAAATTTGTCTGGTCATCCACAAGTAACCCCTAAAATTATGATTTGCTCAAATAAGCAGTTCCTTAGTTACTGGATGGAAACCAAAACTTAACTGGAGTGATGGACGGAAGGACAGATGGACAGACAGACATGGTGAAAACATAAGAGAGGTTCTCGGGCATAACAAATCTGCATACTTCAAGTCTCACATTTGGGGCCGATTTTATTCGTAAAGCGATGAAAGCCCATGTACATGCTTAGTATGAAAATAAAGCCAGCATCAGAGAGTCAGAAGGGTTCAGTTGAAATATTAGTTCCCACTGGTGTCTAGACAAAACACTCTCAGACAAAACATCCTACAGACGAAGACCTCATATGAAGCCACACCTAATCTGTAATGTTTTATTGTGCACTTCTTTGGACTGAGGTGGAATGCTATGGTCAAAACAACAAAACTATATTTTGGAAGGATAGTAAACAAAATAGGGGAGTGAGAATCCAGATTTGCTGATAATATGGGGATGGATGACCAGGGAGGCAATTGTCCAGGTGGCACATGTCTGGGCGCATAGGTTTTCAGCATGAGAGTGTCCAGGTACCAACATTTTTATCAATGAAGAAAGTTGGGTGTTGGAACAATCTGTCCACATTTTTCAGTCCAGTTTTAAACCTGCCTCTGGATTGTTGCAGTGTTGCGAATGTCTGTCTTTTAGTACAGAGCGAGACCAGCGACAATTGCATTGTGTCTTAGGCAAGACACTTAATCCTGACTGCCCATGTAGGGGCATGGTGGCACTGTGTACTAGGGTATACTGCACTTTGATGGTGCATTTGCCTTGGACCACTGCTTGCTACTGGCTTCCTTCACCTGTAAAACTGTCTGACACGATGCTGAAGGTGTCATTAACCCTTTCTGACTACGGTTATTATGAAGTTTTAACGTCACAAAGAATCAGGTTTTGGCGACGTCAAACGCAATCTTTAGCCCTTTGAACCCTGGTGTTATCTTTAATATCAGTTCAATTACAGCAACAGGAGAGTCTATGTTCATTATTTGGGAGAAGACCAATTAATATTTTCAACGTGCAGCCTTGTGGCTGCACGTTGAAAATATTCATTGGTCTACCACACACAGGCACTTTGCATCCTATTTAATGAAATTATGTAGTATCATGTTCCTGGATGAAAAAGTGGCCGTTCGGACTCAAAGTCGGAGTAAGTGATATTACAGACGGTAGTCGCAACGCACAGCAATTTTCGTACGTAATATTACGTACCAAAGTTGCAAAGGGTTAAATCACAATAAACAAATAAACAATAGTACAAAAGTGAGTCGTGAACAAAAGCCATTTTTCACAGCAAAGACACGAAGCATTATAATTTTCAGAGGAATTTTGTGGAAATATTTTCAGGAGGAGAGAATAGTTCTTACCTCAATAAAATTGTTCCAGCTATCATATTTAATCAACTTGATTACATATCCTTTGAGCTTTACTCTTAGTAAGTTGCAATGAACAGAAGTTAAACATACCTAACATCTGTTTTCACCCACTGGACCAGTTGAAGGTGGTCCAGTACAATGTTTTTGTATTTTAAGAAATATGTGACATTGTTTGGCACCTTCCATGTATGCTCTTGATGCAGGGTGGTGACTCTAGGTTTTCAGTGGATGTCAGACATATTTTAAAAACTGCCAACAAAACTGAAGAATTCTATGTTTATCTTTGTAATAAACACATTTTATAATTATGTTTTTGTGCTAGCATTAACTCTTAGGCCTCTGATTGAGTCATATGATAATAACTTATATATATGTACACACCTGCAGATGACTTAACAGTGTTTCTACTTCATTGTTGGCTGCCTGTGATGTAAAACCTTTCCATGATAAATATAGCCTAAAGGTTGAGTTCTCAATAAAAAATATGATTGGGGCAGCTTTTTCAAAGCAATATAAAAAGAGGCAGTTTGTGGCTGTGTGGGGACTTAAGGAGTTCAAGAAACAAGTCAGATACAATACTGCCCAACAGATTAATTCTATTAACCATTTACCTAACGAATCGACCGCACCGTCTGCGTAATATGCAAATTCAGCAGTAGAAACAGTATTAATTTTCAGAAAATTACAACAAAACTATATCATGTGACCCCCTCATTGGAATGAGCATGCCAAGCTCGTTCCAGTGAGGGGGCACATGATATGGTTTTGTTAAAATATTTTGAAAATTTTAAAAAATAATATTTAAAATCATAAATTTGATATCGTCAGCATTGGGTAAAAGGTTAATGGCATATAAATTGCAAACACCAAACCCATTAGCCATATTTTCAGTACAAACTCTGTATCACAAGGAGGAATACATTTTGAAGGATAAGGTTAATTCTTCAGAAGACTCCAAACATGATGTTTTTTCATTTGGAAACTTTTATGGTTCTCCATCTCTGAAATCACAAGATCCATAGCTACTTGTAAAGTTTATGCTGCAATAAACTGGTCTCACAAAGTCAATAAACACTATCTCTGAATTCCATCTTTGATACAGAGGCAACCCATAAAGAGCAAACTAACAAAAACATTTCTGAAATACATGTGATAAACAGCTTCATCCAAGACTTTTGGGTTGTAAGATTTCTTTTCAGTTTTGCCAATACAGATCATAAGATTTAGATAGTTAGAACTAAACTCTGCTCCTTATTAGATGAATACTTGTACCATATTGAATTATTTTTCCATTGACAATGTTCATGCTGTCAGGTGCCAATGGTGAGAATTGCACTAAAAAAATGCATTGAGAACCAAAAATAAACTTTAGATAGGTGTCAAAGGTTTTGTTGTTTATTATTTCATTGTGACGTTTTTGGTAAATTCACGGTCTGATACCTGTTGAGTAATCTAGAGCAACAGGTATAATCATGGTGCTTTGTTAACCCTTTACCCAACATAATGGCCCAAACCGGCCAGCGCTATTCTAAACAAGCCAAGACCAATACCGGGTCTGGACCTGCGTCGCTGCATGCAATTGAATCGGCAAACAGGAAGTAGCTGCACGGCAGATCTGAAAATTGCATACACGATACAACTGATCATTATCAGGCTACAGATGAAACATAAAATCAATCCCTTGCCTAGAAGCCGAGAAAAGTTTGACGAAAAATTTCAATGTTCAGTGGGTACAGTAAAATTTCAAAGTATCAGCAAACAGGAAGTGGCTGCACGGCAGATCTGAAAATTGCTTACAGGATACAACTCATCATTATGAAGCAGCAGACCAAATATAAAATCATTCCCTTTCACAGAAGCCAAGAAAACCTTGATGGAAAAAGTGTTTCGGATGGACTGACAGACGGACAGAGTTGAGTGGTTACTAGACCTGCTCTGCCGCTGGCGACGCAGGTAATAAAAATCGCCAATTAATTTTCATTATTTTTTCATTTTATGTCTCAAAAACATAGATTATGACCCCTCATTGGAACGAGCTTGTTGAGCTCGTTCCAATGAGGGGTCATAACCTATGTTTTTGAGACAAAAAATGAAAAAAATTAGTTATTCAAGAATTTTTTGCAAGTGTCGTCTGCTTTTCATGTTAGGTAAAGGGTTAAGGATGAACTGGACTAACAATTTATCCATTTAATCTGATTCTTAACAAAACATTTCTTTGTAACTTAATCCTCTTTATCTTGCTTAATGTTTTTTTTATAATCCTGCTGGAAGATAATAAAGTATTCGCAAATATTTTAATCTGGAGTGAATAAACAGTGAGTAAATAATTATCATGAACAATCAGAGAGTAAATAATAATCATGAAACTATCTGTAAACTTAATAATCACCTTTTACTTTTTTATTATCTATATTTTTATCATTTGTGACTTTTTTGTGACTAAAATTCTACAGGTAATACTAAATTAAAATATCGTACTATGAGAGCAATAAGTCAACATCTGCAATGCTTTTGTATTGCAGGTGGTGCCTTGTTGCATCCAAAAGGATGATATATGGTTAATTTGTTCTCACTTACAATCAGATTCCATTTGGCCCCAAAATCTTTCATATGGTACAAAAAAAAAATCATTTTGCACTGAACAAAAATTCTACTTGGCCAGTGTGAATACTGTTCTTTTATTTCAGCCCTCTTCTTACAGTCTCAATCAATTTATGAACTTCAACAGAAATGTTATTGCTTTACTAAACATGAACAGCAGGTGACACCTGCCAAAAAATGCCTTGAATTACTTCATGAAGATTCACCAAATGAATGTTTTTCACCAAACAAATGTTTTGTTAACATTTCTTTATTTGTTCCAAACATATTTTATTACCCTTCCAAGAGCTCCTTTCAATAAAGAATTATAAATCTGTGACATGAGGCCAAACGAAGTCATCCCAGTGATGTCTTATAATATGTTAGCAATAAACAAAATAAAGAAGAGGGATGCTAATTCCCCACCCATCACCTACATTCCACTTTGATACAGTTATTTTGACTAACTTCATAATAGCTGTACTGAGTAAGTTTCATAGCACTGACATATGCAAAATAAAAACATTAAATAAAATCTGAACACAATTAATTTTTGGCTATGAATTTGAAAAAGGCATAAATGTAAAAAAAAAAAAAGCTGTGGAGACTTGTGATTCAAAGATACTTACCTAAACCCAAATTCTTACAACCTAAAATGCCTCAGAATTTACACAGACAAACAATTCCACAAAAAAGGTACCTAGAATAAGTGTTTAATACAGTGGAGCCCACTAAATTGATATCTCCTAATTGAATAGCCCTGTTCATTGAATATACCGCGACAAATCAGCGGCTGGCCAAAGTGTTATTATTATGTTCATTGAATATAAATTCCAAAACAAAACCATTTACCATACCTTTAGTACAGATTTTAGATCTTAATAAGAATTAAAGGGGCATAACTCTAGCAAAAAAAGTCTGATCGAAACTCTAATCGAAGGTGCACAGGTTCCCATGATAGTGAATATCCATACAAAGTTTCACAGGAACCGACCCAAAAACATCTGAGAAAATCTTGGGACAAAAAGCACACATTCTAAGATGAAAAGGGGAATAACTCTGGAAAAAGGGTCCAATTGAAACTATAATCACAGGTGCACAGGTCCCCATGGTACTGAACATCCATACAACGTTTCAAATCAATCCACCTGTAAACATCTGAAAAAACCACAGGACAAAATTCACACATTCTAAGACAAAAAGGGTCATAACTCTGGCAAAAAAAAGTCTGATCGAAAATATAATTGCAAGTGCACAGGTTCCTATGGTAGTGAACATCCATACCAAATTTCAAAGTAACCGGCAAATAAACATCTGAGAAAATCTCAGGACAAAATGCGCACATTCTATGATGAAAAGGGTTCTGGCAAAAAAAGGTCCGATCAAAACTATAAATGCAGCTGCACAGGTTCCCATGGTAGTAAATATCCATACCAAGTTTCAAAGAAATCGATCCATTAACATCTGTCAAAAAAGGTCCGATCAAAACTATAATTGTAAATGCACAGGTTCCCATGGTAGTAAACATCCATGCCAAGTTTCAAAGAAGTCAACACATAAACATCTGAGAGAATCTCCAGACAAAATTTGCGCATTCTAAGTTGAAAAGGGGCATAACACTGGCAAAAAAGGTCCGATCAAAACTATAAATGCAGGTGCACAGGTTCCCATGATAGTAAATATCCATACAAAGTTTCAATGGAATCGACCCATTAACATTTGAGAAAATCTCCGGACAAAATTTGCGCATTCTAAGATGAAAAGGGGCATAACTCAGGCCAAAAAAGTCCAATCATAACTATAATTGCAGGTGCACAGGTTCCCATGGTAGTAAACATCAATACCAAGTTTCAAAGGAATCAATCCATAAACATCTGAGAAAATCTCGACAAAATTCTAGGCCTGCTATTTGAAGTTGAAAAGGGGCATAATTCTGAAAAAATAATCTGACCAGAACTAAAATTGCAGGTGCACAGGTTCTCATGGTAGTGAACATTCACACAAAGTTTCGAGCAGATTGGTTCATGAACGTCTGAGAAAATCTCTGGACAAAATTATGTCTATGGACAGATGGACGGACGGACAGACAGACAAGGCAATTCCAGTATAACCCTCACAACTCATTGCAGGGGGTATAATAATAATTACATATACTTTACAGAGTAAACTCCTGTCAACTGAATAAAAAATCTTGTAATAGGTTGAGAAATAATATCCTAAGTCACCAAATTATCCTTGTAGATAGACCTATTTGGTCGAAGTATATCCAGTACAGGCATTTAATCTATTACATCTTGCTTGAGAGAGCTACATGAGCCATGTGAAACAAGATATGATAGAATAAATGCTCAGGTTATCTGTAGCAAAGAGGAAAGTTACCAAATCTATGTTCACTGAATACCCCTGTTAACCCTTAAAGGCCTATTTCTGACTTTTACGATCTCAGAACAGGTGCCCTTAACATGATATAATGAAGATGTCCTGCTGACAAATTAGCAGCCAAGACTTGACTATAAATCACTGTTAAACCAATGTATGTATAGAGGCAGTGGTATGGTGGGATTTCAGGACACTAGTCCAGGCCTCAAGGGTTAACTGAATAATTTTCACTGGCTACGTGGCTGTTCAATTAACAGGATTCCACTGTACCTTTGTGGTGAACAAGACACAAATGCAATACAAGAGGCCCCCGGTGGGCCTGAGACACTCACCTGAAAAAGTTGTTTAACCCTTTACCCAACGAATCGCATGCATTCGCCCGCGTAATATGCAAATTCAGCAGCTGAAAAAATATTTTTCGAAAAATTTCAACAAAACTATATCATGTGACCCCTCTTTGGAATGAGCTTGTTGAGGTCGTTCCAATTAGGGGTCACATGATATGGTTTTGTTGAAATGTTTGGAAAAAATTTAAAAAATAATAAATATATAATATAATAAATTTTGATATCATCTGCATTGGGTAAAGGGTTAAAGAAGGGTTAGTTATCAACTCTGGCTAGTTAACACAAAGGAATGAAGTCAGGTAATTATTTATAACTGTTGTCCATGTCAAATGATTTTTTCAAATACTGAGATGCCACCACAGAAATAATGTCTGGATAATGTCCAGATCTGTGGTAAGGCAAAACTGGGGACCCCACAGACTTAATTCAAATCTGATCTCTCTCTGTCCACTCCCAAAGCTGTATACAAAATATCAATAGATCCTGAACGGTGGATCTGAAGAATGAGATTTTTAGAAATTAATCATCAAATTACACCGAGTTAAAATTTTGGCTCAAATATGAACCCAGGAACTTCATTGGAACAAACATGAATCTGAGCCACCTCCTCATCCACCCACCCACCCAGTGTTGTATATCAAATATCAAAAAATTCTGACTGGTGGTTCTGGAGATGTTTCAAGAATATTTCCAGTATTGCAATAAATTAAAATTTGGGTTCCCATAGGGAACCAGAATAATGACCAAGGAACTTGATTTGAACAAATTGAATCTAACCCCTCTTAGGATGCAGTATACAAAATATCATAAGATTCAGACCTGGGCCTCAAATATCAACCCAAGGACCAGATTTGAACAAACTTGGATCTGACCTCCCTAAGGATGTTGTGTCCTAAATATAAAAATTCTGATCAAAAGAATATGGTATTAAAGATTATTCTCCATATTGCATGAAGTTAAAATTTGGGCTCTCACAGAGGGCCCAAATATTAACCAAGGGGCTTGATTTGCACAAATTTGAATATGACCCCTGTAAGGATGTTGTATACCATATATGAAAAGGTTCTGACTAGTAGTTCTTGACATGATTTTTATAGAGTATTCCCCATATTGCACTAAGTTAAAATTCAGGCTCCCATAAGGAGCCCAAATAACAACCTATGGACTTGATTTGTACACATCTGGATCTGACCTCTTTAAGGATGCTGTATACCAAATATCAAAAGATACTGACTGGTAATATCTAAAGAAGAAGATTTTTAAAGATTATTCCTCATATTGCACTAAGTTAAAATTCAGGCTCCCATAGGGGGCCCAAATATTAACTGAGAAACTTGATTTGAACAAACTTGAATTTGACCACCGTAGCAATGTTGTATACCAAATACCAAAAGATTCTGACTGATGGTTTTGGAGAAGATTCTTTAAAGAATATTTCTCATATTGCACTAATTAAAATTTAGGCTCCTGTACGGAACCCAAATAAGAAGCAAGGGGCTTAATTTTAACAAACTTCGATCTGCCCTCCTATGGATGCTTTATATTAAATATCAAAAGATTCTGATTGGTGGTTCTGGAGAATAAGAACAAATATATATATACATAAAGTAAGATACCATAATTTTTAAACTTTCTCTTTCTTTAACCCCTTCAAAAGTAGAGGTATCTTCCATGTCAGTTCAATGGAAACAATTGGAAGATGTTGTATACTAAATATCAAAAGAATCTGACTGATGGATCTGAAGAAGATGATTTTTAAAGATTATTCCCCATATTGCACAAGTTAAAATTCGGACTCCCACGGGGAGCCCAAATATTGACCCAGGGACTCGATTTGAACAAACTTGAATCTGACAGTATGGTTTTGAAAATATTGGCGTTTTAATTTTTTTCTATTTTTAGCCCCTGGGGTACCCACGGGGATGTAAACAATTTTTTTTCGGGCATCAATCAATTACTTAAGACCCAATTATACTACAAGCCAAATTTGGTTCAAATCGGTCCACTGGTTCTTGAAATACAAATTTTGGAGCCCAAAATGGATATGCTCCCACAGAGAGCCCAAATATTGACCTACCAAATTCCCTTGAACAAATTTTAATCTTCAACACCTAAAAATGTTCCGGACCAACTATCAAGTCATTCTCTCTGGTGGTTCATTAAAATTAGATTTTTAAAGATTCTTAGGCTTTTGGAGCATTACTCATAGCCCGAAGATGGCAGTTGCTTCATTTGAACAAAATAGAAAGGGTATACTCTATAGATGGTCTGTGCAATATATGTTTGAATTTGGCTTAATGGTTGTGAAGAAGAAATGTTTCCAAAAGTTAACGGATGCCAAGTGATGGCAATAGCTCACAATGACTTGCAGTCAGGTGAGCTAATAAGACAAGAATTGTGATAATTGAGAATATGTTAAGTTCTGTACCCCACATGCTAAGTTTTCAAGAATAATTTGAGTGTAGACTGTACTAAAGAATTAAGGCCTGGGTTGATGTGGCCCTCACAGTTAACATATGTCAACCAAAGTTACCAAGTTACAGTAAAAGCATTCCAAGTTACAATGAAATCCATTCAGACATACGACCTTCAGACTGTGCTAAAGGATTTTGCATTTCTGGTGCATGCAACCGGCATGGTTGACCGATTGCGATCAAAATGGGACAATCTCATCTAGACATGACCTTGAACTTACACATGAAATTTTGCGATGATCAGACAAGAACTACAGCATGTAGCCTGTGCTAAAGAAAATGCGAACCAACTCACAGGATAACAGGCTCACAGACTTCCGCATGCGTGATGGTAATAGCTTGTCTTGACTTTGTCAAGTAAAACTAAAAATTAAAGAAATTGAGATAATGGTGCCAAATAGCATTTAGCATTAGTTAGCCCTCAGAATAATGATTTGAACAAACTCAACTTGATGTTCACAAAATAAATTCACATCAAATTTCTTAAAGTGGGGCCATGGTTTCAAAGAAATTGAATATGCCATGTTCATGGAAATAATGGATGATTGTTCCATGATGGACAAAAAAATGGTTAGTTATAGCTTATTCTGTGTTATTCTTTGGTCAGCTAAGAAGATAATGTCTTCTGTGATACCTTATTATTTCTCCATATTCATCCCATTTTAATCGTTCTTCTTGAAATGGAAACATTGGATAAGATTTCTTTGCCTGTTTGAAAAAACCCACTCGGCTTTTACCCTGCAAATAAAACAAGACATTTATCAGTGAAAAACTTATTTTATTACTGAAGAATACATACAACAGGAAAGGTTGACTTTAATTCATTTATTTATTGGAGTTTATGGTCACTTTCAGCATCTAAATTGTAAGCCTAAATTGTGACCACAACACAGGTGTAAAGTTCAGCTTAGCCAATCGTTTAAATTCACTGAATTCACTTTAGAGAAGTCAAACCCTGTGGAGTTAATATTTTCCTAAAAAAACAAATTACAGCTTTTGATGCCAAACTCCAGTTGGTGGATATTTTTGCCGAGGACAGAAAATCTTTTGCCACTGAAATATATATAATTTGGGCATATTTAACCCAATTTCTGTCCTGTAAATTGAAAAGAGTTTTTGACCAATAATTTTTTCAGTTGAAGATGAATTTTTCATCAAATCCAGTCATGGCTGCTGTGAAGCAGTCATGACTAGATTTGATGAAAACTATTTTGAAAATATTTGGTGAGTTGAGTTAACCCATCAAGCTCAGATGTAATTAGTAATGTTTTACAAAAAAATTAAATAATTAACCTTTGTCAACCTCACACATCAGCCAAATCTGCTATAAATATACACAAAGAATTGTATCAGTGACATTCACTAGCATTCTATTGCAGACTTTTCTGAAGGCAACTGTTCTCCTATGGTGTTGTCTGGTAAGGTATAGTGCTTGAGCCAGTAGACTTAGGCTCTGTACCTGACCAGACAACACAAGAGAAATGTATTTTTTAGTGGTTCATAGTACAGGCGAAAAATAATGTCTTCGATGTTTCATTTTTGTCTTTATGGGTTTCCATATTTGTGTGTAACGCAATCCATTAGCAGTGTGTTGTTCACTGGGTGTTATTGTGAGGGCAGTCCATGTGTCATGAGACATAGTGTTCTAAAGTCATTCTAGCCTTCGACTGTTGCGATAAAACTTTCGGCATGTTATTTTTTTTTGTTTTGTATCTGTGGTTTTGAAGTTTGGATGGTTAAAGTTTGTATATCTATATAATATAAAAAAAGAAAGAGCTAGAGGCTCTACAGAGCCTGTAATCGCTCACCTGGAAATACATATAAAAAACTGATTTCCTATAGGCTTTCCATGGTAACTATGAGCTGCAATTGTGGCCATGTTTGCAACATTACATCAAAATTACATGAGGATCATTGGTAGAAGGTGTCCCAGGCTTCACGTGAAGTTTCAAAACATTTGAATCCATCAAACAAAATCATAGAATGTCTCTGGTGGCCATATTTTCCAGCCAATGGGAACAAAAAGAGGATTGTTTGTAGAGGGCCTCCTATAGACCATTCTTGCCAAATTTTGGTTCACGTCAGCTCAAGAGTTCCAGAGAGAAGATGAAAATGTGATTTCCTATAGGTTTTTCTATAGAACTATAAACCACAATTGTGGCCATGTTTGCAATAGGCTCAATATTAAAATGAGGAACGCTGGTGGAGGGTGTCCCAGTTATCAACCATGCAAAGTTTCAAAACATTTGGCCCTGTGGTTTCAGAGGAGAAGAGTTTTCAAAATTGACCAATCAGAATCAAAGAATGCTTCTGGAGGCCATGTTTTTTCACCCAACAGGAATAAAGTGAGTAATAGTTGTAGAGAACCTCTTATAGACAATGCCTGCCAAGTCTGGTTCACATTGGCTCTGTACTTTCAGTGAAGATGATGAAAATGTGATTTCCTATAGGGTTTCTATAGTAACTATAAGCCACAATTGCAGCCATAATTGCAACCCAATGAAGATTAAAATGAGGATCATTGGTAGAGGGGGTTACAGTCATCAGTCACATTAAGTTTTTTTCAAACCATTAGGCCTTGTAGTTTCAAAGAAGATTTTCTTGAAAATGCACACATTTAAATTCTGTTTCCAAAAAAAATGAAAGTGTCAATGACACTGTAGCTCAACATTTTAAGACATGTACATGTATAGTATGTGACACAGCAATGACAAACATCTAGGTAATGACATGATAACAAAGGTACATATAAAGTATTGTAACGGTCTGTACATAAATACTGACCGTAGCCTGTAACAAATGAATAGGTAAAGTATTGTAAAGGTGGGTGACAGTCAGATGCTAAACTAGAAAAGAAATCTTTGAGTCCCAGAGTGGGTCTGACTGAATCCCAAAATATTTGTTCTTATATTTATTATTTATTTATTGGTGTTTAAGGTCACATACTTATGCACAATGGCTAATCGTGACCGTGACAGTTTTACGGGTGGAGGAAGCTGGAGTACCCGGAGAGAACCACCGAGCAACGACGAGCAGCTGCCAGCTCCCCAACATCGTAACTCTGCACTGCAGCACAGGCAAGTTTAGAATGGTTGAAGACATGCGCACCATCGACATGCAGTACGCCTCAGTACACAGCGTCATCGTGCCCCCATGTAGGCAATCGGGGTATTTGTTCTCATAGCACAGTGATAACAAAGGCACCCCAAAATACACTCGTTCCTGTCCCAAGGTGAAAACAAAGGTACCCAAGAATTTTCGTGAAGATAAGTTCATAAATACGAGCTGTATAGAAGTTGTGACAAAAAACTGATTGGACCTAATTTCAGTACAAAATGGCCACTGGCAGCCATCTTGAATTTTGGACCGTGCCCAGAAACACTCGTTCTCGTCCCAAGGTGATAACAAAGGTACCCAAGACGTTTCGTGAAGATCGGTTCATAAATACAGACTCTAGCCCGAGCCGAATTGACATGTGCACTTACTGTGTGTAAGTAGCACTGAAAAAATCAAAGTTCATCTAATTTGCATAATTTCTGCACGAGAAAAAAACCTGTATTATGTGATGTATCCCATTGTACTAAACACTCCCACAAAAAATTATTCAAATCAGCACTTCTCATATGGAAGTTCTGTGCAAAAATCTAACTGCACCTAATTTTGTACAAAATGGCTGCCATTGGCCATCTTGAATTTCGGACCGGACACAAAAACACTCATTCTCATCCCACGGTGATACCAAAGGTACACAAGAAGTTTCGTAAAGATCGGTTCATAAATGCGGCCTCTAGCCCGTGCCATATTGGCATTAGCACTTGCAGCACTGGAGGTAACACTAAATACATCAAAGTTAGTCTAATTTGCATAATTTATGCACGAGAAAAAAACCTGTATTATATGTGATGTATCCCACGGTACTAATCATTCATACAAAAAATTATTCAACTCAGCGCTTTCATGTGGAAGTTCTGCGCAAAAATCAGATTGCACCTAATTTTGTACAAAATGGCTGCCAGTGGCCAACTTGAATTTCGGATCGGACCCAAAAACACTCGTTCTCGTCCCACGGTCATAACAAAGGTACCCAAGAAGTTTTGTAAAGATCGGTTCATAAATACGGCCTCTAGCCCGAGCCATATTGAATTGTTGACGGACAGATGGCCAGATGGACAGATGGAAGGACAGACAGACGGACGACGGACGACTGGCCATGGCATAAGCTCAAATTTGGCTTCACCAAAGTTGAGCTAAAAATCTGTAAAAAGGGTTAAAATATTTTGAAAATTACAATTTTTCAGACAGTATTCTCTTTCAAAATGGCTTTTGGATAGGTAAAGGGTAACAGGAATCTTAAAAGATATACAATAATTACTGACATCTTAGCTGACATGATTACAAGAGAATAAACAAAACTTCCCAAGTTTTTCCAAACAACCTGTCAATGTGTATCAAACAATTAGATTACAGCTGAAGATATCAACCTACAGTTGCACTTGTTTTACAGTACAAGTCAAAATAAGTTGTGTAGGATAATCCTATAAACTATGTATCTTTTCTCTTCCTACACTGATAAGACCAGAAGCCGACATCATTTTCTGGAAAGCTCTCACTGATAGCTTTTCCAGAAAATGCCAGATTCTGATCTTGTCAGGGCAGAAGCAGCAGTTTACTTAGTTTATTGCAGTTATGCTACAGCTTATTTTGACTTGTACTGTATACACAATATTTTTTTCCCCCCAGTTCTCAGTGGAGAAAACTGGAACCAACCCTTACCAGATTCTCAAAAAAACAAGTATTTTGCTGACAGTACTGATCTTCATGCAGACAGGAGAGGCATTGGGTTAAGCTTTAGAATATAGCCTCTGGTGGCCACATATTTCCATCCTCTCATAGACCATTCCTGCGAAGTTTGGCTCATGTTGGCTCAGTAGTTCCAGAGAAGAAGATTGTTTATTTATTGGTGTTTTAAGGTCACATATTTCTGCACAATGGCTAATCATGACCATGACAGTTTTACGGGTGGAGTAAGCCGGAGTACCCGGAGAGAACCACCGAGTATCGGCGAGCAACTGTCAGCTCCCCAACATACTAACTTCACACAAGCAGGGTTAGCATTGGTTGAAGACAGGTGCACCATTGACATGCAGTACGCCTAAGTGCACAGCATCACCGTGCCCCACATAGGCAATAGGGGTGAAGTGTCTTGCCCAAGGACACAACGCGGTTGCCGCAGGTGGGATTCGAACCGAGGACCTCTCGGCTTGCAGCCTGCACCTCTACCTACTGAGCCACTGCGCCTCCAGAGAAGAAGATGAAAATGTGATTTCCCATAGGGTTTCTATAGTAACTATAAGCCACAATTGTAGACATGTTTACAACCTGATCAACATTAAATGAGGATCGTTGATAGAGAGGGTCCCAGTCATCACTTATGTGAAGTATCAAAACATTTGGCCTGGCAGTTTCAGAGAAGAAGATTTTTGAAAATCCACCCATCAGAATCAAAGAATGCCTCTGGCAGCCATGTTTTTCAACCCACTGGAACAAACTGAGGATCGTTTGTAGAGGACCTCCCATAGACCATCCCTGCCAGGTTTGGTTCACGTCGGCTCAGTAGTTCCGGAGAAGATGAAAATGAGATTTCTCATAGGGTTTCTATAGTAACTATAAGCCACAATTGTGGCTACATTTGCAACCCGATCAACATTAAATGAGAATCGTTGGTAGAGGGGGTCCCAGTCATCATTTATGTGAAGTATCATAACATTTGGCCTGGCAGTCTCAGAGGAGAAGATTTTTGAAAATCCACCAATCAGAATCAAAGAATGCCTCTGGCAGCCATGTTTTTCAACCCACAGGAACAAAATGAGGATCGTTTGTAGGGGACCTCCCATAGACTATCCCTGCCAGGTTTGTTTTCATGTTGCCTCGGTTTTTCCGGAGAAGAAGAGGAAAATGTGATTTACCATAGGGTTTCTACAGTAATTATAAGCTGCAATTGCAGCCATGTTTGTGACCCAATCAACATTAAATGAGGATCGTTGGTAGAGGAGGTCCCAGTCATCATTTATGTGAAGTTTCAAAACATTTGGCCTGGCAGTTTCAGAGGAGAAGATTTTTGAAAATCTACCAACCAGAATCAAAGAATGCCTCTGGAAGCCATGTTTTTCATCCGACGGGAACAAAAGAGGATCGTTTGTAGAGGACCTCCCATAGACCATTCCTGCCAAGTTTGGTTCACACCGCCTCAGCGGTTACAGAGAAGAAGATGAAAATGTGAAAAGTTTACAGACGCCGGACGACAGACGCCAAGTGTTGAGAAAAGCTCACATCGCCTTTTAGGCTAGGTGAGCTAAAAAGCGAATGTCCATGCTTTAATGATTGCGCCTGGCCTTGCTTCAGACAGCAGGTTTCCATAGTTCCCTAAAATAGATATATATATATATATATATATATATATATATATATATATATATATATATAAAAAAAGCTCAAGTACCTCAGTGATTAGGGTTATCTATGTTTTTTTCTGGGCCGCCATGTGACCAGTATATGTTTTGCACCAGTATTGTTGAATATGTGTAGTTGTGTATTTATGGAGGTGTCTATGATTTAATTGATTAAATATGTTTCGCAAGTTATTCACTGTGCTAGGCAAACCGCATTAGTGTGTTGTTTTTTTTTCATGTAGTGGGGTGAGGGGAAGGATTAAGGTGCATAAGGAACAGGGTAGACCCAAACTGATTATCTGTTCATCTCACACTGGAGGACTATCTATCAGTAGTTCAAATGTTTTTAGTTTTCCTAAAATATAGCTTATCACCACTTACTGAAATGAGCTTGTTGAGCAAAGTTCCACCGAGGCAGTCAGTGATAAGCTATGTTTCTGACACAAAAAAATGAGAAAATATCAACATTTCAATGGAAGTTTCTAAAAACACTTATGGCAATTATGTTACATAAAAATGGTAAGTCAGTTTATAATCAACAACCATCCCTTACTTCACTTAAAAGAATCTTGCCTTTAAGAAGGCAAATTTAAAATAGACATACAATTGAACAACATTATATTTTTTGCTTTATATTTCATCCTGTTGTTCATATTGGAATATGTTGCCTGGAACCCTCTGTCTATATTCTTAGCACTTTGGGGTCCCAAACTACCACAGACTCTATTAGAGGAAACTAATAATAAATAAAAATAAACTGTGATTGAAATTTTTCCAGCTCAAATGACATGATATTGAATGGAAAATCTGCCATGCTCATTTTAAGGTGTTGTTGCCTGAAGTGAGGAAAACTAACACCAAACTGGGAAATGAATTTAGAACAATAATGTTTAGTCTCTGCTTTCGTGAAATAAGTGGAATAAAGAATGATCGTAACACAGTCTACTGCAGGAATGTTAAATGCTGAACTGAGTTCAAACAAAGCAATTATTGAAAAACTTAATCAGATGCAAAGATGAAAACAAAAATTAAAAGCTTATATCATCCCTTATTTATTTATTTATTTATTGGAATTTAACCCTTTACCCAATGCAGACGATATCAAAATTTATTATTTTAAATAACATTTTTTATTTTTTTCAAAGGACTTAAACAAAACCATATCATGTGACTCCCCATTGAAACGAGCTCAACGAGCTCGTTCCAATGAGGGGTCACATGATATGGTTTTGTTTGAATCTTTTTGAAAAATACTATTTTTTCAACTGCTGAATTATATATTACGCGGGCAGATGCGGCCGATTCGTTGGGTAAAGGGTTAAGGTCACATACTTATGCTCAATGGCTAATAGTGACTGTGACAGTTTTACGGGTGGAGGAGGCCAGAGTACCCAGAGAGAACCACTGAGCATCAACAAGCAATTGTCAGCTCCTCAACATTCTAACTCCTTTCAAGCTACACTCAAGTGGGGTTACAGCGGTTGAAGACATGTGCACCATCGACGTACGTACAGTACGCCTTAGTACATGGTGTTATCGTGCCCCCATGTGGGCAATGTGGGTAAAGTGCCTTGCCCAAGGACACAACGTGGGTCGTCCCGGATGGGGATCGAACTCAGGACCTCAAGCATAGAAGTCAACAGTCTACCACTGAACTACCATGCTCCCTTAAGTGAATCAAAGGCATCATCTGCAATGCTTTAGCACTGCAGATGGCACCTTTATGCACCCAAGGGACTATTTGTGAGAATTCTTTTCAGGTTTAAGATATTTTCAATAACTGCTTTACTCTATATCTAGTGAGCTGGTTTCATCTACCCACATAATTTTACAAAGTAAGAAGTTGAAAAACAAGAGGCCCCAGGGGGCCTGAGGGTGCTCACCTGACATGGTAGTCTAAATATCAAACCAGGGACTTGACTTGAATAAGCTGCATACGCCCCACCTAAGAAAAGCATATACCAACTAGATGAAGCAGTTAGCAGTTGTACCCACACAATACACAGGATTTTCCTTCTGTTTTCAGTTCCTGCACTTTTACGTCCCAAAATTGAGATAAACACATAAAAAACAGATTTTTTTTTATTTTTGTTCTGAAATTTTTAAAGTCTCAAACAAAATATTTTCAGCCTAAAATTTTTTTTTTCTTCTTAAAATTGACCAAAACGCATAAAAAGCAAAAAATAACTTTTCTGGATTTTGATCAAAAAAAGTCCCACCCGGCCCCCAAATTTTCAGTGCATTTTCAGTGGGGAAAGGGGGGGGGGGGGGGTCTTAAAATTGACCGAAATGCAAAAAAAAAAAAAAAAAAAAATTTTTCCGGATTTTGGTCCGGAATGGGGACCCCAAATTTTCAGCCTAAATATGAACCCATCGACTTGGCTTGAACAAACTTGAATCTCACCCTCTTAAGGATGCTGCATACCAAATATCAAACGATTCTTATTGGTAGATCTGAAGAAGAAGATTTTTAAAGAATATTCCTCATACTGCACTAATTTAAACATTTGGGCTCCCACAGAGAGTCCAAATAAGGACCCAGGGAATTGATTTCAATAAACATTTGAAACAATCTTCCAAAGATGTTATATGTGAAATATGAAAGCTTTTGGGGCAGTGGTTTGGGAGAAAAGTAGTCTTAAATGTTTTACCCATTACCCACAGTGTTAAAAAATGCTGACTCAGCAATTTTTCAAAGTCCCCAAAAAGTACCCCATGATAAAACCAATAGGAATTTTTTTTTACCATTCCATTCTGTTGGTCCTAAGGAAGCTTCACACCAAATAAGAATTCTCAGTGCCGTGTAGTTTTGGAGATATGGGCGTTTTAATTTTTTTTCTATTTTTAGCTCGTGCAGTTCCTATGGGACAACGGGAAGAAAACTTTGGGCATAAAATAAGTACTTATGACCCAATAAGCCCTCATATCAAATCTGGTCCAAATCTGCCTCTCGGTTTGGAAAATAGAAATTTTGGGAGGGGCAAAAATTGTTGCCCCTCTCATAACGACGGCAAATATAGCCCCACAAACTTCTCTTGAACAAATCGGAGTCTACACCTCAAAAGGAAGCTGCACACCAAATATCAAGTCTCTGCTACTGCTAGTTCATGAGAAGAAGATTTTTTAAGATTTAAGCACACTTTTTGGGTGTGGCCCTACCAACAAAATCAAATTGCAATGTCATAACAAACTATTATCTCAAATATCAATTAAATTGGTTCAGCGGTTTGGGAGGAGAAGATGCAAACACCAGGTTCACGGACGACGAACGACGGATGGTGAGTGATCACTATAGCTCTCCTGACTGAAAGACAAGTGGGCTAAAAAAAGATTTTAAAAAACCTTTCAACAAAACCATATCATGTGACATCTCAATGGAACAAGGTCGCCAACCTCGTTCCAATAAGGGATACATGATATGATTTTCAAGAATTTTTTTTAGCAAATGTACAAAAATATATTTAAAATAACAAATTCTGATATAATGTACATTGGATAAAGGATTAGCCAATTCCCCAAACTTCCCGCATTTTGATACTGTACGCATTGGGTCAACGGTAAACAGGTTGGTTAACAGGTTCAGTGTTAGAAGCCAGTATTCAGGTTTTTATTAACTGGTAGAATGCTAAATTATTTTTGGTTCTTAAAATTTCTTTGTGCATCTTTGCCGTGTTACAATTTATGGCAGAGTGCCAGCGGGCACCCTCCCATAAATTGTAACAAGGCAAATCCTAACAGATAAAATATTACTTCAAAGATAATATTAAGCACATCCACAGAACATGAAGCCTTTAAATTGTGGTACCAGCACTTCAGAATAAAGCCCAAATATGGGCTTCCAGCACTCTACCAGTTAACTCTTTACCTAACATGACTAGTAAATGACAAAAAATAGTCTTCCAAAACTAAAATTTTAATTTTTATCTTAAACCTACCCTCTGTCCCTTCATTGAAATGATCATGATGGGATCATTCCAATGGTCAGTCATAAAGTATGTTTTGGAGGCAAAAATTTAGAAAATATTCAAATTGAATGGCTTCTTTTTGTGAATAACTCTGAATGGTAGCACTGAATGGATATGGCTGTTCATAAGGTAGAGAGGTGAAAAAAATGTAGGGGCATGATCAAGTTTTAATATTCTTAGAATTTACATATTCAAATAGAAAATTTTTTTTTTTCGAATATGTTATATATTCAACCAGAGCCCTGATAATAGCTTCTAGCACTCCACCAGTTAATTCAACATAGTAGGTCCATAAAATGCCCAAGCAGGACCCATTCCAAACATATGCTCCCTTATACTGATCTGAAACTGCTGCAGCAGAGAATTCTAGAAATGTATTGAAATCTGGCGCAAGAAGTGTGTAAGTAAGTAAAATACTTCTCATTACACTTTTAATGTTCTGATCCCCATTGGAATGAATATATCAGGTGAAGATTAAATTTTTATTTTATTTCTTCAGTGTACAAGATTCATAATGAAATAAAAGTACAAGACTTTAGTAAAAACTTTTCTATTGGATTATGAATGATATATCTAGTTAAACAATCAAGGTACTAGTGACATGAAATATATCCCTGGAAAAAATATCACAGAAAAAAAACATTATTTCCTGGAATTAATTAACTTCTCTTTCAAGAGACTACAATGATGGGATAAAGGTCTCATCCAATAACTCTCAACTACTTGTGACAGCATAATTCCACAATATTGATGACCTTAGAAGAGATAACCATATGTTAAATTGGAGGTTACTTTCTACTCACTCAGTGAAACATTTGATCAGTCTGTTCGATACCAGTGCAGAGCCAAGGTCTCTCTGGACTGAGTGATTGAAAACGATAATCTTCCAATCTTTCTGAACAGCTTGAGAGTCAAGATATATAATGAAATATTCTCAAATGAATAGTCAAATGGTCCGAAAAAATATTAAAGCGAGAGGGTGCAGGGAGGCCGAGGGTATTTAATTGACACTGATAGTAGGCATTATCAATTATTAAAAGATTCTGCCAGGTGGTTATTTAGAGGACTTTCTAATATTCAATTTTTTAATAAAGTACACTCTGCTTGTTGATTCATAAGTTCTGACCCTTATGCACAGCAGAAGTGATGGATTATACGGTAATATTTATTTAAATTTTCAAAGTCAAATTGTTCTATTTGACCACTTCCCCCGAGTCCTTTTTGATCTGGTCATATTCAGTTTTCTGGAAATTATCTTCACTTCATGTATTCACAAACTATACTACTCAACGTTTGCTGAGCACCAAATATTTGACACATCATTGTGAAATTTGCTTGTGACATATTTGCAACATTTTTGGTGGATATGATCGAGTAATGTATCAAGATTTTCCCCGGTGTTTTCATTAGCTCTATTGACAGGCAGACTTTTCGTAACAGTCATGGAAAGCATGTACCCCTGGATTTTCATGATGTTTTTGTGTACTGTCAACATGTACATGACATGTGTAGGATTTCAAAACAAACCCTTGTGATTTAATGATTAAATATGGCAAATGCAAATGTGAGAATACATTTGTCTGAAGCAGAAATGTGGCGGGCTGTAAGGATGATGGAGCAAGGGGTTACCCATCATCAAGTTAGTGAAGCCCCTGGTGTGTACCATACAGTGATCACCCGAGCCTGGACAAGATTTCAGCAGTATGACACACCAGTAAGACGGCATTGTTGTGGCAGAGACAGGGCAGCATCTGCAGCTGAAGACTGGTTTTTGATCATTCAGGCCCATAGGAACCGTTTTGCCACAGCAACCCAGGTTTGCAGTGACCTTCAGAATGCATCTGGAGTAAATGTTTCAATGCAGACTATCCATCCCACCTGGCCCCCAAATTTTCAGTGTCGAACGGGATTCCAAATTTTCAGCCTAAATATGAACCCAGGGGCTTGGCTTGAACAAACTTGAATCTCACCCCCCTAAGGATGCTGCCTACCAAATATCAAAAGATTTTTATTGGTAGATCTGAAGAAGAAGATTTTTAAAGAATGTTCCTCATTTTGAACTAAGTTACAATTTGAGCTCCCACAGTGAGCCCAAATACGAACCTAAGGACATGGCTTGAATCTCACTCCACTATGGATGCTGCATGCCAAATATCAAAACATTCTGACTGCTGAATCTGAAGAAGAAGATTTTTAAAGAAAAATTCCTCATATTGAACAAAATTATAATTCGGGCTCCCACAGGGAGCCCAAACATCAACCCAGAGACTTGGCTTGAACAAACTTGAATCACACCCCCCTAAGGATGCTGCACACCAAATATCAAAACATTCCGACTGCTGGATCTGAAGAAGATTTTTTAAGAAAATTCCTCATATTGAACTAAGTTACAATTCGAGCTCCCACAGTGAGTCCAAATATGAACCTAGGAACATGGCCTGAACAAAATTGAATCTCACCCCTCTAAGGATGCTACGTACCAAATATCAAAACATTCTAACTGCTGGATCTGAAGAAGAAGATTTTTAAAGAAAATTCCTCATTTTGAACTAAGTTATAATTCAGGCTCCCACAGTAAGCCCAAATTTGAACCCAGGGACTTGGCCTGAACAAACTTGAATCTCACCCCTTAAGGATGCTGCATTCCAAATATCAAAAGATTCTTATTGGTAGATCTGAAGAAGATTTTTAAAGAATATTCCTCATACTGCACTAATTTAATGATTTCAAAAAACATGTGAAACAATCTTTCAAAGATGTTATATGTGAAATTTGAATGGTTTTGGAGCAGTGGTTTGGGAGAAAAGTAATCTTAAATGTTTTTCCCATTACCCACAGTGTTAAAAAATGCTGACTCAGCACTTTTTCAAAAGTCTCCAAAAAGTACCCCATGATAAAACCGATAGCAATTTTTTTTTACCTTTCCATTCTGTTGGTCCTAAGGAAGCTTCACACCAAATAAGAATTCTCAGTGCTGTGTAGTTTTGGAGATATGGGCGTTATAATTTTTTTCTATTTTTGGCTCCTGCGGTTCTCATGGGGAGACAGGAAAATTTTTTTTGCATAAATTGACTACTTATGTCCCAATAAAACCTCATGTCAAATTTGGTTCAAATCAGCCTCTCGGTTTGGATAACAGAAATTTTGGGCAGGGCAAAAATTCTTGCCCCTCCCATAACGATGGCAAATTTCGCCCCCAGAACTTCTCTTGAACAAATCTGAGTCTACACCTCAAAAGGAAGCTGCACACCTAATATCAAGTCTCTGCTACTTCTGGTTCATGAGAAGAAGATTTTTTAAGATTTAGGCAAGGGGGTGGGTCAACTTGATTTGAACAAACTTGAATTGACATATGATAGGGAACATGCACAGCAAAAAATTTTGTTGAATTTGGTCCAGTAGTTCGTGAGAAGAAGTTTATAATGTAAAGTTAATACCGGACAGACGGCGGACAGAAAGTGATTAGTAAAGCTAGCTCCCCTTGAGCTGTGCTCAGGTAAGCTAAAAACTAATTTCCGGATTTTTGTACAAAATTTCTAAGTCCGAACTGGGACCTCAAATTTCAGCCTAAATATGAACCCAGGAACTTGGCTTGAACAAACTTGAATGCCCCCCCCCCCCCCCTACCCCCCAAGGATGCTGCATACCAAATATCAAAAGATTCTTATTGGTAGATTTGAAGAAGAAGATTTTTAAAGAATATTCCTCCTACTGCACTAATTTCAACATTTGGGCTCCCATAGAGAGCCCAAATAAGGACCCAGAGAATTGATTTCAATAAACATGTGAAACAATCTTCCAAAAATGTTATATGTGAAATCTGAAAAACGGAGCAGTGGTTTGGGAGAAAAGTCCCCAAAAAGTACCCCATAATAAAACCGCCAGAAATTTTTTTTGACCATTCCATTCTGTTGGTCCTAAGGAAGGTTCACACCAAATAAGAATTCTCAGTGCCATGTAGTTTTGGAAATAAGGGCGTTTAATTTTTTTTTCTATTTTTAGCTCCTGCAGTTCCCATGGGGGCGACAGGAAAATTTGTTTTGGCATGAATTAACTCCTTATGTCGCAATAAAAAACCTCATTTTTGGTTCAAATCTGCCTCTCGGTTTGGAAAATAGAAATTTTAGGAGGGGCAAAAATTCTTGCCCCCCCCCCCCCCCCCCCCCTGTAACGATGGCAAATATAGCCCCTAGAATGTCTCTTAAACAAATCTGAGTCTACACCTCAAAAGGAAGCTGCACACCTAATATCAAGTCTATATTACTGCTGGTTCATGAGAAGATTTTTTAAGATTTAGACTCACTTTTTGGACGTGGCCCTACCATGGGGCGGGTTAACTTAATTTGAACAAAATTGAATTAACATATGATACAGAACATGCGCACCAGATTTGGTTCAATTCGGATGAGTAGTTTGTGAGAAGAAGTCGATAATGTAAAGTTAACGACAGACGGACGATGGACGGAAAGTGATCAGTTAAGCTCCCTTTGAGCTTAGCTCAGGTGAGCTAAAAATGAAAGTGTCAATGACACTGTAGCTCATGTATAGTATGTGACACAGCAATGACACACATCTAGGTAATGACCTAATAACAAAGATACATGTAAAGTATTGTAAAGGTCTGTACATAAATACTGACCATAGCCTGTAACAAACGTACAGGTAAAGAAAGTATTGTAAAGGTGGGTGACAGTTAAATGCTAAACTAGAAAAGAAATCTCCATGGGTATAATGTTACAATGGGGATCCTTGAATGGTGCAAATATTGGCAATTGTTTTGGCCTGTTTGATTTAAACCCTTCTAAGGTTGATTCATACTAACTAATAAATATTTATCCAGTCCTTCTTAAAATATAGGTATTTGAATTTTTTATCTTTAGCTCAGCACGGGTGAGGAGATTTTATTTTTCTCTTTGGAAATAGAAAATCGGGTTGTGCTAATAATGTTTACACTCCCCAAACAACACCAAATATTAACACAGGAACTTTGCTTCAACACACTTGAATGTATTAAGAATTAATACAATTTGCATTAATGGAAGTTTAAGCTGAAACAAGAATATTTTTCACTAATTAAACTGATCTTGTATGGTTTCCATGTATATCAGGCTAGGTACAAGCAGCTGAGTTGCTTTATACCATGTTTTGCCTCAAGAGCTATTTCTATAAATTTAACTAAGTTCTGTGCAGATATTTTAATGTTAATACTGGGCTTTCCTTTGTTGTTGAAAATTACCATTTGTTGCCTTCAAGCTGACTCAGACTTGCAGGCTGCAGAATGGTATTTTTCTGCAGACCTGAACAATCCATCCATTGTCATGTGTTACTGGTGACATTCCAGAGTTGTGACATGGATATTCTAGCTAAACGTTTCCAGGAAAACTACAAAGAGGTATGACCAAATATGGAAATGGGAATTGCAAAACTTGCTTGTATATACCAAGTCCCAGCTAGACCAAATCAGTCTCGCTCATTTCTTTGAAATGCACAGACATTCTGTTCAGTCTGTTCAGTAATTCGCATTGGCAATCGTTTCACGATTAAACAACAGTCTACAAACATGTACTTTCGGTTTCACTCTGTTTATGTTTGTGTGTGCGGCGTCGGCAACATCGCCTGTTGACTATTTAAGGCACTGTTCGTTCTGTGGATATTACATGTAGGGGACGTTTTTTCATTCAAGTTTGCGGGACTTTCAAGTTATGGTTACATTATGGGTCCGATAAAACGACCCAAAACAAGGAAAAGTCAGCTTCCATGTACGGAGCTTGTGACACGGTCACAAACAAAAGTATCAGACAGTTAAAAAAATACCAACAGGATTGTGTCAGATTCTACAAAAAGACGAACTACCTCACAAAGTTGGGATAACGCAATTCCGGAAAATTGGCCAACAGTTGAATTACGAACACAATTGCTAAACCATGGCTTTGTCGTACTCGCAGGGCTGAAGAAATCGCTTCTTGTCGAGTTATATTTGGATAATGTATCTGGTAAGTCGATAACTCCCACACATATCGACGAACTGTCTGCTGTTGAGCATTTAATTCCTTCCTTTACAGCATCTGGAAGTGCTGTTTCCACCGACGTGTCAAGGTCAAGTAGGAGAATTACCACAACGAACTTCCATTACACACCTTCAGGAATCTTTGTCGAAATTACAGGAATCGGTTTCTTCCTTCCAACAAGCCTTGAATTTGGAAAACACGGCGGACCGCTCTACTATTATTCTGTAAATGTGTGCCTCAACAAGACCGGCGTCTCAACCACCTCCAATGTTATCTGCGATGGCTTTTCGTGACACTTTCCTTGTGGATTTGGAGTTTCCTGTTTCAAATTCAAGTTCAACATCGACTGAAACCTCGACACCAATTTCTTCACTTCTGGCTTCTCAAGGTGCGGACCCATATTCTTTACAAAAAATAGACATTATGTCCCCATCTTTACGTAGTCAAATTTTATCCGGAAAAATTGTTAATTTAGCATGTTTGTTGATACCACATTACGGTATTGAACAGCGTCTGGTTAAAACAGGTGATGGACAAGTTAATTTACGTCCTGGCCCTAGGTTGTCCAGACAACTGTCCCTTGGTGAATTTATAACAGCGTTTATGACATATAAATCTGTCATGTGTGAACATTACCCGACACGGCGTGTGGAGCTTGATGCTTACGAAAATGAAATTGTTGAAATGACTCAACAATTTGGGGGTACACTTTTTTACTCATATCACAAAACTTTCGCAGCTCAGGCCGCCAATCAATTGCTAAACAATAAAAAGAAAGTAGATTGGAGTAAGCAGGATACCAAGCTCTTTAGTACTATATTTGCTGGCCATCGAATGTTACGCTGTCGGATTTGCAACCTGGAAGACCATGCCACTGAGTTTTGCCCCCGGGTTGATAACATCTTATTTTTCGAGGCCCTCCGCATTGAATACACAATGGAAAGGAGATTTGTAATAATTACAATGCATCAAAAGGATGTAGCTGACTATCATGCAATTTGGTACATATATGTTTATATTTATTTATTGGTGTTTAAGGTCACATATTTCTGCACAATGGCTAATCATGACCAGCATATATGTTTACAATGTCCAGCATATATGTTTACAATGTAAAGAGGGACATTCTTCTGTCAACTGCAAAGGGACTGGTAATCAGAAATGACTACAGGTACATGTACCACTCTCACAGGATGACTTGACCCTCCACTGTTCTCAATCTTGCAATACATTTATTGACAAGATGGCTACAGATGGGGTGCCAGGGTCCAGTGCTGGTGTGACATCTCAAACTCCTTCCCCCAGTTCGACTGCTATTCCAGTGTTGGGGACTTCACAACAATTGGCTTCAAGTTCACCACATGACAATTTTCATGTGCTAACCGATGTCTCCCTTTCACATCAATGTTCTAGCGACACTCCAGCTTTCTCACATGTGGATTGCACTCGAGAAAATCCAGCATCGATCCCTCACAACTCCAAGCAACTATTACAAACAGATTTCAGTTCAGCAACTACTCCTATCAATATTGCACAACTTTCCCATGAATTATGTATGCATCGAGATCGAAGATTTGAACACTATCTCCTAGATGGATTCTCCAATGGTTTCCACACTGGACTTAGCAGTATGCCTTCCACTTCTTTTGAATGTAAGAATCTCAGATCTGCACTCAACCAACCTTCCATTGTTGATTCTCTTATTCAGACAGAACTAAAAAGGGTTACCTCTTGGGCCCGTACAGCACCCCTCCCTTTCCTACATACCGCGTTAGCCCCATTGGCACAGCTGAGGGAAAATATTCTCACAAAAAACGATTAATTGTTAACCTCTCGGCTCCTCATGATAATGTGACCACACCAAGCATGAATGACCTTACTGACAAGCAGTCTTTTTCCCTCTCCTATGTTCGGGTTGATGACGTCATTAAATTAATCTGCCAATTGGGTCCCGGGGCCTGGATGTGCAAAACCGACATCACTAATGCTTTTAAATTGTTGCCTATACTGCCATCCCTGTGGAATCTCTATGGGATACACTGGAAGGACCAGTATTATTTTTTTGTTCGCCTAGTTTTTGGAAGTCGTTCAAGTCACAAAATCTTTGACCAACTATCTACTGCGATATGTTGGATTGCTCAACACAATTACAATATTCCACATATTCTGCATTTACTTAATGATTTTCTGACCATAGATCCCCCGGATGGTGAGCCTGTCCAGACTATGGCCTTGTTGACTATGATTTTTCGTAAACTCAATATTCCAATTGCTGGCCACAAAACACTTGGCCCAGCCACTTCTCTGGAATTTCTTGGCATCATTCTTGACTCTGACAACATGGAGGCCCGCCTTCCTTTCGAGAAAATACACCGCATTCAAACGATCATCTCTGACTTTATTGCCCCATCCAAGTGCAAGAAGGTTCAATTGCTGAGTCTTCTTGGTCATTTGAATTATGCTTGTAGAGTCATTATTCCAGGTAGGTCGTTAATATCGCATTTGTTAATGCTGTCTGTTAAAGCCAAGAAACTGCACCACTTTGTATACCTCAATCATAGCTGTCGACATGAGCTGAATATGTGGAGAGAATTTCTCACTGGATGGAATGGAGTTTCTTTATTTCTTGAGAATGCTTTCACCCATGCACCAGACTTTCATCTGTATACAGATGTGGCCTCCTCGGTGGGCTATGGTGGCTATTTCCAGGACGCTTGGTTTCAGGGGAAGTGGTCATCCGAGTTTCTTTCAGAGATCCGCCACTGTCAGGATAAGTTTTCTATGACCTTGCTCGAATTATATCCCATTGTGGTGGCCGCCGTTCTGTGGGGACAGTCATGGAGTAGAAAACGTATTGTTTTTCACTGTGACAATATGGCAACGGTACATATTTTACGAAAGGGTCGAAGCTCTTACCGCCATACTTTTATTCTGAAATTAATGCGTTGGTTAACATGGTGTGCAGCAACTAACAATTTCATGTTTTATGCAGAACATGTCCTCAGTAAGCAGAATGTTATCGCTGATCTTATTTCTGGTTTCCAGGCATTCCACCATCTGGCTCCAGAAGCTGCACAGAGACCCCGTCACACTTCCAGAATTTTCAGCAATGATCCTTAGTTGAACCTGATCAGGACAGCGGTGTGGCTGGCTTCTGTCAGCGACAACACTCTACACACTTATACATCAGCTTTACATCATTTTCAAGACTTCTGTACCTCGTACAAGATACCCCTTTCACCCAGCGGATTTCCTTTAGAAGTTTCCGAAGACGTCCTTCTGACATATGCAGCCTATTGTCATGGTGTTAAGTCTCTTTCTTATCATACTATAACATTGTACCTTTCTGGCATCCACTATTTCTGCCTCCGTTTTTGCATCCCTGCCCCATTTACCCACAATGATGATTCGCAGCTTGCACGGTTGCAGATGTTTCTGCACGGTATTACGCGTTTACAGAAACTCTCTACCACCCGTCGTTTGCCTATTACTTTTAGCATTTTGCGACAGATATGTCATGCCCTCCGCAGGGGTTTTCGCGATCCATACTTTGACTCCTTAATGGAAGCTGCTTGCTGCATTGCATTTTTCGGTTTTCTTAGATGTGGCGAATTTACAACCCATAGTCTGCGTTTCAACCCAGCCTGTAGTCTCTGTGTGGGTGACATCCAATATCGTTTGACAGATGGAAGTCCTTTTGCTTCACTTGAAGGCCTCAAAGTGTGACCTCTTCCGTAAAAGTGTTACCATTCAGCTCTATTGGACTGGGCACGATGTTTGTCCCATCCACAGTCTCCTGGCTTATTTTGCGCTCAAACCATCAACTTCCTTCCAACCTCTTTTTTGTCTTTCAAATGGATCTCCCCTCACTCACACTCTTTTTATCCAGTCGTTGAAAGCGCTCCTTTCCCTTATTGGCCTCCCCGATTCCCGCTACAATGGCCACTCATTTAGAAGAGGCGCCGCCACTTCTGCAGCAGCCGCTCATGTTGAAGACCACCTGATCAAGACACTAGGGCGATGGTCCTCGGATTGTTACTCCCATTATATTCATGTTCAGGGTGTCAGTGTCATGCAGGCACAGAGGGCCATGTGTACATGACCGTTGTCCTGTACATGTGGTGTTCTGGGCAGGCATGAGCACCCGCATCGTCGTGGCAGCCCATGTTTATGACCACTCGCTCGCGTTCCGGTTGGGGGTATATATATTATTGTTACTCTCGCCCCTGCATGTTCCAGGACACTGTGTCATGTGTGCACGGAGGGTCACGTGTGCCTGGCTGCTGTCAAGTACAGGTGGTGTCCTGTGCAGGCAGGCGTGTCGTGTCCCTCACAGGCTTTGCAGCCGCTTGTGTTCAGGGCCCCTCGATTAACACTTTTAAGATGGTACTTGTCAGATTACCCCGATATCGACCCTCTTGCTGTCCAGCACCGTCGGGCTTGCACAGCGGGCAACCTGTGCATGTCGCTGTTGTCGTGTACATGTGGTCACCTGTGCACGCCTGCACATCGCGCTGCCCCTGTAGGCATGATGAACGCAGGCCTTGTTTGCTCCATTGGCGGTTGTCCGCTTGCTCTTGCTCCTGTTTTCATCGCCACCGTGTCATGCATGCACGGAGGGCCATATGGACGCGGGTTGTTGTTATGTCCATGTGGTGTTCTGCGCAGGCATGGGCGCCGTGCTCAACTATTTCTGTTTTTTTTTCCCTCCACCATCCCCTTCCGTTTCCCAACTTTGCCCATCCCACCCCACTTTGTTCAGTATATTTCACGTTTGTCTGGGTGCATGCTATTATTGTTGCATTTCTTTTTCTCATTCTGACTGTATGTAAATGTTTGTGCGCGTCTCATCGTCTTCTGCCCGTGTTCGTGCACACAGGCCACAATAATGCCTGTGTCTCAGCTGAGTGACTTCTACTTTGGAATTCGTGGACGTGCATTTGTGTCCTGAAAAGGGCCGACACGAAGCCATTTTGTGTTGTATCTCACTCTGCAAATGAGCGATGTTTGGGTAATTTCATCTCCTCTTCAGTGAAGCATTCTTTCTCCCAATTTTCCATTTTTTCACTGCCAAACATGATCGCCTCGTATATAGGTGTTGGGAATTCATGGGAGTGTTTTGGCCTATTGTGGAATTGAACTTCTCCAAAAGCCCGTCTCACTGTCGCCATCTCTGGAAACTTCTCCAGTATATAATTAAATTTATCATGCGGCAGGGCTCATTCTTTGGGGAGATTCGGCTTGTTTCACAATCCTTCTTTGGCAGTTGCGATGCTGAAAATACTTTGTGTTCCAGCATTGTCTCCCCAATTCATTTCAGGTACCTCGGCTGCAATACTAATCTTCACCCATGGTGGACTTGGCAACTAGGTACTAGTTCAATAACATGTCTTTGTGTGACACTGCAGTATTCATACCTCGGTCACACCTGATAATACCACCAAATCGTGGTGCTCTCCTAATTCTACACTGTATTGTGAAGCAGACCAAATCACCTCAAAGGGCATATAATTCATACTACTCTGTTTTTTACTGCTTAAACACACCATACAAAAATTATTCAAATCAGAACTTTCATATAGAAGTTCTGCACAAAAAACTGACTGCACCTAATTTTTCGGTACAAAATGGCCTCTGGTGGTCATCTTGAATATTGGATCTCACCCAAAAACACCCGTTCTCATCCTACGGTGATAACAAAGGTACCCTTTCAAAAAGATCGGTTGATAAATATGGCCTGCAGCCAGAGCCGTGTTGATGGACGGACAGACGTCCAGATGGACAACGGTCCATGACAATACGTCAAATTTGACTATGTCAAAGTTGAGCTAAAAATAAACTCATCAGCTCCTTCCAAAGGAAAAGTCATCAATAAAAAAAGAAGTTCTGAACAAAAAAAACTGATTGCACCTTATTTCGGCACAAAATGGCCAACGGTAGCCATCTTGGATTTTGGACCGAACCCCAAAACACTTGTTCTTATCCCACAGTCACAACAAAGGTACCCAAGATGTTTTGTGAAGATCAGTTCATAAATATGGCCTCTAGCCAGAGCCATATTGAAATGTGCACTTACTGTGTATAAGTAGCACTGAATAAATCAAAGTTCATCAAATTTGCATAATCTCTGACCAAGAAAAAAACTTGTATTATATGTGATGTATTCTATGTTACTAAACATTCATTCAAAACTTTATTCAAATCAAAACCTTCATATACAAGCTGTCGCAGTTGACCAATCGCGTCCAAAAGGGCACGTTCTCATCTAGACATTATATGAAGTCAACCTACCAAGTTACAATGAAATCCCTCCATAAATATGACCCATAGACTGAGCTAAAGGTTTTTGGGTTTTGGGCTCGGGCAGTCGTCATGGACGACAGATTGCGACCAAATGGGGAAGTTGTCATCTAGACATCGTACGGACTCATCCTACCAAGTTACAATGAAATCCCTCAATATTAAATATGACATGCAGACTGTGCTAAAGGTTTTTGGGTTTCGGGCATGGGCAGCCATCATGGTTGACAGATCATGACCAAAAGGGGACATTCTCATCCAGACATTATACAGAGGCATCCTACCTAATTACAATGAAATCCCTTCATAAATACGACCTGTAGACTGTGCTAATGGTTTTTGGGCTTGGGCGGCCATACCGGTTGCCCGATTGAGACCAAAAGGGGACGTTCTCATCTAGACATGACCCCAAACCTGCATATGAAATTTCGTGACGATCAGACAAGAACTGCTGGGTGTAGCCTGTGCTAAAGGAAAATTTGATCAGACTCCCTGACTAACAGACTTCTGCATGCGTGATGGCAATAGCTTATCTTGACTTTGTCAAGTTAAGCTAAAATTTTATTCAAATCAGAACCTTCATATAGAAGTTCTGTACAAATGAAAGTGTCAATGACACTGTCACTCAACTTGTGTACGACATGTACATGTATAGTATGTGACACATCTAGGTAATGACCTGATAACAAAGGTACATGCAAAGTATTGTAAAGGTCGGTACTTAAATACTGACCGTAGCCTGTAACAAACGCACAGGTAAAGTATTGTAAAGGTGGGTGACAGTTAGATGCTAAACTTGAAAAGAAATCTCCATGTGGTTAATGTTACAATGGGGATCCTTGTATGGTGCACTTTGAGCCAAATGTTAGCAATTATTTTGGTCTGCTTGATTCAAACCCTTCTAAGGTTGATTCATACTCATTAATAAATATTTGTCAAGTCCTTCTTAAAATATAGGTATTTGAATTTTTTATCTTTAGCTCATAGGGTTCCCAAGGGTGAGGAGGTTTTATTTTTCTCACTGTAAATAGAAAAACTTGTTTTGCTAATAATGTTTACTCCCCAAACAACAACAAATATTAACTCAGTAACTTGGCTTCAACACATTTGAATATACACATCCTAGGGACACTGAATTCAAGAAACATTGTTTTGTCTGGTGTTTTTGGAAAAGATTTTTAATTATCTCCCTTTTTAAGTCCTTGAGTGGATCTGACTGAGCCCAAAATATTCGTTCTCATACCACAGTGATAACAAAGGCACCCAATAAATCTATAGCAAACATTACTGACATAAAAAATCTTTACAGGTTCTGTACAAAAAATGTAATAAACAGAATTCTTGTAAATATGACTGCCGACAGGCATTTTGAATTTTTGGATTAGCCCAAAAACACTCGTTGCCATCCCATGATGAAAACAAACACAGTCTTAGAAGTTCTGTACAAAAAATGATTGCACCTAATTTTGGTATAAAATGGCCACCAGCAGTCATCTTGAAAATTTTGGACCGTACCCAGAAACACTCGTTCTCGTCCCAAGGTGATAACAAAGGTACCCAAGAAGTTTTGTGAAGATCAGTTCATAAATACAAACTCTAGCCCGAGCCATAATCACAAGTGCACTTACTATGTATAAGGTCCACTGAATAAATCAAACTTCATCTAATTTGCATAATTTTTGCATGAGAAAAAAGCCTGTATTCTATGTGATGTATTCCATGTTACTAAACATTCATTCAAAATTTTATTCAAATCAGAACCTTCATATAGAAGTTCTGTACATAAAACTGATTGTACCTATTTTCAATACAAAATGGTCTCCGTCAGCCATCTTGAATTTCGGACCATACCCCAAAACACTCGTTCTCATCCTCGTCCCAAGGTGATAACAAAGGGACCCAAGAAGTTTTGTGAAGCTCGGTTCATAAATACAGCCTCTAGCCTGAGTCGTATTGACATGTGTGTATAAGAAGCACTGAATAAACCAAAGTTCATTTAATTTGCATAATTTCTACATGAAAAAAACCCTGTATTATATGAGATGTATTCCATGTTACTAAACATTCAATCAAAAAATTATTCAAATCAGACCCCTCATAATAGAAGTTCTATACAAAAAACTGATTGTACCTAATTTTGGTACAAAATGGCCACCGGCAGCCATCCTGAATTTCAGACCGCACCCAAAAGCACTTGTTCTTGTCCCAAGGTGATAACAAAGGTACCCTAGAAGTTTCGTAAAGATTGGTTCATAAATGTAGCCTCTAGCCTGAGTCGTACTGAATTGTTGATGGACGGACAGAAAGACGACGGGCAATGACATAACCTCAAATCTGACTCTGTCAAAGTTGAGCTAACAAATTTGACTACGTCAAAGTTGAGCTAAAAATGATCGGACATTACCCATTTACCCCATTATTAATCTCTCTACACATATGAGTAACCCACATACAAAATATAAATCAAATCGGTTGGGTTAAACTGGAGTTCTTAACCATAAACCTTCCAAGAACAATTTGACAATGTTTGGAAGCCATCCACCCAAACTTGAGACAGATGGACAGAGAGACAAAAGAACAATGAGATACACATAGAGGTACAGCCAATTTCTACAGAATATTCACTATACCAAGTTTAGTTATATCAAATAATTCAAACTAGAATTATCACTCGTACATGAAAAACACATTTTGGGGGGAAAAATGGTCACGATCAAATGTTCCAAACAAACTGAAGTTAATATCCAGATGAGAAACATCCTTTTTCATATTTTCTGAGTGAAAATAGGGTCAGAATTATGATAAAAGAAAATGACACTGCAGCTCTACTTGACTGTGTAGACTGTTTGATGAAAAGGATAATGTTCAATGTTTATGAAAGGATTATGAAATAAGACAACAATTGTGATAATTGAGAATATGTTGAGTTCTGTACCCTACATGCTATGTTTTCAACAAGAATAATTTGAGGTGTAGACTGTACTAAAGAATTGAGGCCTGGGTTGATGTGGTCCTCACAGTTATCTAGGTCACATACCCGTTCAGCAGTCATGGTTGAAGGATCGCAACCAAAATAGGATAGTCTCATCTAGACATCATACTGAGTCATCCTACCAAGTCACAATTAAATCCTTTCATAAAAACGACCTGTAGACTGTGTTTAAGGTTTTTAGGTTTTGAACCCACACAGCCATCACAGTTGACCGATTGCAACCAAAATGGGAAATTCTCATCTAGACATGATCTCAAACCTGCACATGGAATTTAGTGATAATCAGACAAGAACGGGGTGTAGCCTGTGCTAAAGACAATGTGAACAGACTCACAGACTTCCACATGCATGATGGCAATAGCTTATCTTGACTTTGTTAAGTTAGGCTAAAAATCATCAGACTGCACCCATATGTTAACTTCAACTGAGGCATCTCTGAGGAGTTTCAAGGACTACATTGCACTAAATTTATGGACTTTTAAGAACCTTTGACACACGAATTACAACAGTGGGGTATGTGTAGAGTACCCACTGAAATAAGCAGCAGGATAACCATAAAAATATTTCCCCCACATTTGTTCTTTGTTGCTGCTGCTCCTGGAAAGGCTTCAGAGTATCAGCAGACCACAATTATTTTCAAGTACTTTCAAGGACATCTGGGGTTTCATGCCTATTTTCAAGTACTTTCAAGGCCTTTTAACCCTATTTTTGGACTCTTTGATCCCTCCCAGAGTGACCCTATTGACCCAGCCCTATCTAGTTTTCAGGGGATGATGTTCTCTATCCACAAATTATCTAAGAAGAAGGCTGGAAGGTCAAAATGTGATAGTTCAGTGTTAAAGTTGGATGTCCCTTTTAGAGCCCAGCATCAGCTATTTGATTCAACTCCTTCAGAGAATGCTTCACAACAAATAACAAAGACTTTCTCAATTCATTCATTTATTCATGTTTGATGACACTTTCGACAACCAGAGTCACCTCATGTTGGACAGTTTTATGGGTGGAAGCTGGAGAGAACCAGTGAGCATCTGTCACGCTCCTCAATGTATTAACTCTCACCTCAAGTTGGACAGTTTTATGGGTGGAAGCTGGAGAGAACCAGCGAGCAACTGTCACACTCCTCAATGTATTAACTCTGCACATGCAGGTTTGGCAATGGTTGAAGGCAAGTACACCATGGATGTGTAGTGTGGTATGGGAGAAGATTTTAAAAATATTTTCTCCTTACCAACAGTGTTAAAATTTGGGGGGCATGAAGCACCTCTTAATGTGACTCAAGCGTCTTGATTTGAACAAAGCTGTGTATTATCATATACATCATTTATCATATGACTCGTCCGTTTTGTTCACTTTAAAACATTTGATATTTTGTTTTCATATTAATCAGTGATAAATAAAGCCTTCTGTCAATTTCATTGGTCAATTTCAAAACTGGACAATTTGATTGGCTAAACAAAATACAACTGGGTCACATTTGCATAATTTCAGTAGGGAGAATTTACATTATCTGTCCTATTTTGGGTGGGTTATATTGTATTAATCTTTTACCTACAAGAAAAACGCCATTCATTTTTTTTTATATTTTCACTTTTTGCTTCCAAAACATAGGTTAAGACCCTCTCATTGGAACGAGCTCGACGAGCTCGTTCCAATGAGGGGGTCATAACCTATGTTTTGGAAGCAAAAAATGAAAATTTTTAGTTATACGAGGATGTTTTTTCCAAGTGCCGTCAGCAACTCAAGTTAGGTGATGGGATAAAAAGTCATACTAAGTGTCTAATTTGTGCGTGTGTGTGTCATATGATAAATAGAATATGAAATGAGTGTTTTTCTCATACAATATTAATGAAACTCATCCAAATTTTCTGTTTGGGCTCGCCAGAGGCTCGCCCAAACGGAAAATTCTTAGACTCGTTTCATAAATATTATACGAGAAAAACACTCATTCCATATCCTCTATATATGAAAGCTTTTGGAGCAGTTGCATTGGAAAGGAAGATTGCTTACAGTTTTTAAAATGTTTCCACAGTTTTTAAAATGTTTCCTCATTACCTGCAGTGTTAAAATCTGGGTGCCCAGAAACGTGTCTAAATATGACCCAAGAGTCTTGACATGAACAAACTCATGAATCATCCATACATCATAAACATCATATATGAAAGCCTTTGGAGCAATGGTATTGATTGGATAAGAGGATTTTTAAAGATTTTAAAAATTGTTTCCTCCATTACCCAGTGTTGATATCCAAGACCTCTGAAACACCTTTAAATATGACCCAAAGGTCTTCACGTGAATCATCCATATGTTATATACATCATATATGAAAACTTTTGTAGCAGTGGTATTGAAGGGGATTTTTTAGTATTTTTCCCATTATGCATGATGTAAAAATCTGATGCCTCTTGACACCCATAAATATGCTCCAGGTAGTTGGTAATCCTCCTTGCAAAGATATTATATATCAAATATGGTGACATTTGGCACAACTGATGGGGAGAAGATTTTTAAAATGTTTTCTTCATTACCCCCAGTGTTGAAAGCTGTGGACCCCATAACACCACAAAATATGGCCCTATGGGCTTGATTTGATGAACCTGGGAATAATTCTTAGAAATATGTTGTTATAAACTTTTGGTGGAATGGTTTGGGAGAAGATTTAAAATGTTTTCTCCCTTATCCAGTGTTAAAATCTGAGGTCCTGTAACACCCCTATAAATGACCCCATATAAATCAATTCACTTAAACAAATTGAGTTTTTTGTGAGAAGATTTTTTTAATGTTTTCCTTGTTCCTCTCTGTATTAAATCTTAGTGAGCCACACCCCCCTAAATCTGCCCTTCAGCGATGTTTTTTGAACAAACCTGTAAATCATCCATAAAAAATGTTCTATATCAAACAGAGGTTTGGAAGAACAAGACTTCTTTTATGATTTCTCCATTTCCCAGTGTTAAAATATGAGGCTTCAAAACACCCCATATATGACCCCATGAGCTTGATTTGACAATGTGAATTTTCCTTACAATAATGTTACACATTAAATATGGAACTTTTGGAACAGTTGTTTTGGAGAAGATTTTTAAAAGTTTTCACGCATATTATCCAGTAGGGTTGTTCTCCCTTAAATAAAGCCTATCTGGATTTCTTTGATCATTTTGATTATGCTCCTCCTAAGAATGTTTCATATCGAAAATCAATCACTTGTGCTGGGTAGTTTTAGAAGAAAAAAACTGTTTGGAATTTTGTTCTATTTTAACACTTTAAACTCTTGTGGCATCTTCCATGCCAGTTCAATGGCAGCAATTAGAAGAGTCCATATTCATTATTTGGGGTAGACCAATCAATATTTTCAACCTGCAGCCTCGGGGCTGCATGTTGAAAATATTGATTGGTCTGTACCACACATTTACTGAACAGCCATCCTATATGAGGACGTTATGACGTATCATGTTCCTGACCGGAAAAGTGGCCGCATGACCCCCCTCATTGGACGAGCTCGATGAGCTCGTTCCAATGAGGGGTCATAACCTATGTTTTGGAAGTAAAAAATGAAAATTTTTAGTTATACGAGGATGTTTTTTCCAAGTGCTGTCTGCAACTCAAGTTAGGTGATGGGATAAAAAGTCATAATAAGTGTCTAATTTGTGCGTGTGTGTGTCCTATGATAAATAGAATATGAAATGAGTGTTTTTCTCATACAACATTTATGAAACTCATCCAAATTTTCCATTTGGACTCGCCAGAGACTCGCCCAAACGGAAAATTCTTAGACTCGTTTCATAAATATTATACGAGAAAAACACTCATTCCATATCCTCTATATATGAAAGCTTTTGGAGCAGTTGCATTGGAAAGGAAGATTGCTTACAGTTTTTAAAATGTTTCCACAGTTTTTAAAATGTTTCCTCATCACCTGCAGTGTTAAAATCTGGGTGCCCAGAAACGTGTCTAAATATGACCCAAGAGTCTTGACATGAACAAACTCATGAATCATCCATACATCATAAACATCATATATGAAAGCCTTTGGAGCAATAGTATTGATTGGATAAGAGGATTTTTAAAGATTTTAAAAGTTGTTTCCTCCATTACCCAGTGTTGATATCCAAGACCTCTGAAACACCTCTAAATATGACCCAAAGGTCTTGACGTGAACCATCCATATATTATATACATTATATATGAAAACTTTTGTAGCAGTGGTATTGAAGGGGATTTTTTAGTATTTTTCCCATTATGCATGATGTAAAAATCTGATGCCTCTTGACACCCATAAATATGCTCCAGGTAGTTGGTAATCCTCCTTGCAAAGATATTATATATCAAATATGGTGACATTTGGCACAACTGATGGGGAGAAAATTTTTAAAATGTTTTCTTCATTACCCCCAGTGTTGAAAGCTGTGGACCCCGTAAAACCACAAAATATGGCCCTATGGGCTTGATTTGATGAACCTGGGAATGATTCTTAGAAATATGTTATAAACTTTTGGTGGAATGGTTTGGGAGAAGAAGATTTAAAATGTTTTCTCCCTTATCCAATGTTAAAATATGAGGTCCTGTAACACCCCTATAAATGACCCCATATAAATCAATTCACTTAAACAAACTGAGTTTTTTGTGAGAAGATTTTTTAATATTTCCCCTGTTCCCCTCTGTATTAAAACTTAGTGAGCCACACCCCCCTAAATCTGCCCTTCAGAGATGTTTTTTGAACAAACCTGTAAATCATCCATAAAAAATGTTCTATATCAAACAGAGGTTTGGAAGAACAAGACTTTTTTTATGATTTCTCCATTTCCCACAGTGTTAAATTCTGAGGCTGCAAAACACCCCATATATATATATGACCCCACGAGCTTGATTTGAACAAACATGTGAATTTTCCTTACAATAATGTTATACATGAAATATGGAAACTTTTGGAATAGTTGTTTTGGAGAAGATTTTTAGAAGTTTTCACGCATATTATCCAGTTTTAAAATGGTTGCCCCAACCATAGGGTCTTCTCCCTTAAATAAAGCCAATCTGGATTTCTTTGATCATTTTGATTATGCTCCTCCTAAGAATGTTTCATATCGAAAATCAATCACTTGTGCTGGGTAGTTTTAGAAGAAAAAACTGTTTGGAATTTTGTTCTATTTTAACCCTTTAAATTCTAGTGGCATCTTCCATGCCAGTTCAATGGCAGCAATTAGAAGAGTCCATATTCATTATTTGGGGTAAACCAATCAATATTTTCAACCTGCAGCCTCGGGGCTGCATGTTGAAAATATTGATTGGTCTATACCACACATTTACTGAACAGCCATCCTATATAAGGATGTTATTACATATCATGTTCCTGGCCGGAAAAGTGGCCGCTCGGGTTCAAAGAGTTAATCTGCAAGGATCCCATGATGAACCTAGAAAACATTTTTGGCATAAATTAATTACACGTCACTCACCTAAGATGGGTTCCAAATCTCATCCAAATTGGCTCAGGGATTCAAAATATTGAAAATATGGGTTGTACCAAAAAGTTTGCCCCTCCAAAAACAGCTGGAAATATTGTACCCCAAACTTTCCTTCAATAAACTTTATATTTAGTGTACATTTCATAAGGCAGTGATGCACAAATTGAAAATTTAGACAACCCCAAAATGTTTATGCCAAAACATTTTGGATAACCCTCCAAATTTAGATAACCATTCACATGTATATTCGCTTTCTTGTTAATGTGTAATATGTAGTGCTGCCACAGTTATCCGGATAACCGGTTTGCATCCAGTTGTAAATAAACTGAACTGGTTAGAAAAGCCATCAACCGGATAACCATATTCCCAATGTTCCATCTGATAATATGAGATATTGATTACTATTGAAGTCAGGAACAACCTGTATTGAATTACTAAGAAATTCATCTCCATACCGGCATACATTGGGGGTATATTTTGTTGACAGTACTCATAGATGCACTGTAGACACAATGTCATTAAACATTAGCTTCATACCTGCCTTCATCTTGGATTACTGTTTTATCTATCAACTTATGAAACCTATGACGTTGTCAACCTGTCTGTGCGTTTCAATGAACATGTGCATTGCTTTGTCAGAAAGGATCAAAGGAATCTCAAGATTAATTTATTTCAGCATGTGATGTCATTTAGCTAATGCCTATAGTACTGCTTGCGCATTAGTAGAAACAGATTATAGCAACTCGCTTTGTTTTGCTATCTACACTGTTGCATCGCGTGCATTTTGTTTGTCAGCACATTCTTTGAAATTGTGAAGTTAACAATTTAGAAGAGTGAGAAATGGTTATCCAAATTGTTTTTAGAAAACCGCTAGACGAACATAATGGATGCTCGTCCAATTTGTGCATCTCTGTAAGGAATATCAATTAATTCCATTCAATGGATCAATGAAAAGATGATTTTTTTTTAAATTTGGAGGGATTCTCCTCCATTCCCTCCGTATGGGGAGAAGCAGCTTAATTTGAACAAAATCATTCCATGTCATAACAAACAATTATCTCAAATGTCACTGAAGTGGATAGAGAGGTGGGTGGATGGACAGGTGGTGGATGGATGGGCAGACAAACAGATGACAGATGAAGAATGAGCTAAACACAAAGATAGTCCAGAATGTTTCTTGTATGTATTTTAACCCTTTATCTAACTTAATTGCTCATATCCAGGCCAGTGCTATTCACAATGAAAGTCTCAATGACACTGTAGCTTAACTTGTGTGTTGTGTTTGATGAAAAGGATAATGTTCAATGTTTATGAAAGGATTATGAAATAAGACAAGAATTGTGATAATTGGGAATATGTTCATTTCTGTTCCCTGTGTGCTATGTTTATGATAAAAATAATAGGTGTACACTGTACTAAAGAGCTGAGGGGTGGGTTAATATGACCTCACAGTTAATGTATGTGGCCCTCACAGTTAACGTATATCAACAAAAGTTACCAAGTTACAGTGAAATTATTCCAAAACGAGTCATCCTATCAAGTTACATTAAAATCCCCTCATAAATATGGCCTGTAGACTGTGCTAAAGGTTTTCGGGCTTCAGGCCCCTGTAGCCGTCAGTTTCCAATTACATCCAAAGGGGACGTTCTCATAAAGACATTATATGAAGTCAACCTACCAAGTTACAATGAAATCCCTTAATAAATATGACCTGTAGACTGTGCTAAAGGTTTTCGGGCTTTGGGCTCGGGCAGCCATCATGGTTGAATGATCGCAACCAAAGGGGACAATCTCATCTGGGCATCATCTGGAGTGATCCTGCGAAGTTACAATGAAATCCCTTCATAAATATGACCTGTAGACTGTACTCAAGGTTTTCGGGCTTTGGGCACCTGAAGCCATCACAGTTGACCAATCACGACCAAAAGGGGATGTCATCATCTAGGCATTATATGGAGTCAACCTAACAGGTTACAATGAAATCCTTCTATAAATATAACCTTTTGCCTATGCTAAAGGTTTTTGGGCTCGGGCACCCATCAAGGCTGAATGATCACGGCCAAAATGGGACGTTCTCATCTAGACATTATTTGGAGTCATCCTACCAAGTTACAATGAAATCCCTTCATAAATATGACCTGTAGACAGTGCAAAAGGTTTTCGGGCTTCGGGCACCTTTAGCAGTGAAAGTTGCTCAATCAAGTCCAAAAGGGGACGTTCTCATCTAGACATTATATGAAGTCAACCTACCAAGTTACAATGAAATCCCTTCATAAATATGACCTGTAGACTGTGCTTAAGGTGTTCAGGCTTCGGGCTCGGGCAGCCATCATGGCTGAATGATTGCAACCAAAGGGGAAATCTCATCTGGGCATCATCTGGAGTGATCCTACGAAGTTACAATGAAATCCCTTCATAAATATGACCTGTAGACTGTGCTCAAGGTTTTTGGGCACCTGTAGCCATCACAGCTGACCAATCATGACCGAAAGGGGATGTCATCATCTAGGCATTATATGGAGTCAACTTAATAGGTTACAATGAAATCCTTCCATAAATATGACCTTTTACCAATACTAAAGGCTTTGGGGCTCGGGCACCCATCAAGGCTGAATGATCATGGCCAAAATGGGACGTTCTCATCTAGACATTATTTGGAGTCATCCTACCAAGTTACAATGAAATCCCCTCATAAATATGACCTGTAGACTGTGCTAAAGGTTTTCGGGCTTCGGGCACCTTTAGCCGTCACAGTAGCCCAATCATGTCCAAAAGGGGACGTTCTCATCTAGACATTATATGAAGTTAACCTACCAAGTTACAATGAAATCCCTTCATAAATATGACCTGTAGACTGTGCTAAAAGTTTCGGCAGCCATCATGGTTGAATGATCGCAACCAAAGGGGACAATCTCATCTGGGCATCAACTGGAGTGATCCTGCGAAGTTACAATGAAATTCCTTCATAAATATGACCTGTAGACTGTGCTCAAGGTTTTCAGGCTTCAGGCACCTGTAGCCATCACAGTTGACCAATCACGACCAAAAGGGGATGTCATCATCTAGGCATTATATGGAGTCAACCTAACAGGTTACAATGAAATGCTTCTATAAATATAACCTTTTGCCTATGCTAAAGGTTTTTGGGCTTGGGCACCCATCAAGGCTGAATGATCACGGCCAAAATGGGACGTTCTCATCTAGACATTATTTGGAGTCATCCAACCAAGTTACAATGAAATCCCTTCATAAATATGAACTGTAGACAGTGCAAAAGGTTTTTGGGCTTCGGGCACCTTTAGCCGTCAAAGTTGCCCCATAATGTCCAAAAGGGGACGTTCTCATCTAGACATTATATGAAGTCAACCTACCAAGTTACAATGAAATCCCTTCATAAATATGACCTGTAGACTGTGCTTAAGGTTTACAGGCTTCGGGCTCGGGCAGCCATCATTGTTGAATGATCGCAACCAAAGGGGACAATCTCATCTGGGCATCATCTGGAGTGATCCTGCGAAGTTACAATGAAATCCCTTCATAAATATGACCTGTAGACTGTGCTCAAGATTTTCGGGCTTCGGGCACCTGTAGCCATCACAGTTGACCAATCACGACCAAAAGGGGATGTCATCATCTAGGCATTATATGGAGTCAACCTTACAGGTTACAATGAAATCCTTCTATAAATATAACCTTTTGCCTATGCTAAAGGTATTTGGGCTCGGGCACCCATCAAGGCTGAATGATCATGGCCAAAATGGGACGTTCTCATCTAGACATTATTTGGAGTCATCCTACCAAGTTACAATGAAATCCCCTCATAAATGTGACCTGTAGACTGTGCTAAAAGGTTTTCGGGCTTCGGGCACCTTTAGCCGTCACAGTAGCCCAATCATGTCCAAAAGGGGACGTTCTCATCTAGACATTATATGAAGTTAACCTACCAAGTTACAATGAAATCCCTTCATAAATATGACCTGTAGACTGTGCTAAAGCTTTTCGGGCTTCGGGCTCGGGCAGCCATCATGGCTGAATGATCGCAACCATAGGGGACAATCTCATCTGGGCATCATCTGGAGTGATCCTAAGAAGTTACAATGAAATCCCTTCATAAATATGACCTGTAGACTGTGCTCAAGGTTTTCGGGCTTCAGGCACTAGTAGCCATCACAACTGACCAATCACGACCAAAAGGGGATGTCATCATCTAGGCATTACATGGAGTCAACCTAACAGGTTACAATGAAATCCTTCCATAAATATGACCTTTTGCCTATGGTAAAGGTTTTTGGGCTCGGGCACCCATCAAGGCTGCATGATCGCGATCAAAATGGGACGTTCTCATCTAGACATTATTTGGAGTCATCCTACCAAGTTACAATGAAATCCCTTCATAAATATGACCTCTAGACTGTGCGAAAGGTTTTCGGGCTTTGGGCCCCTGTAGCAGTCACAGTTGCCCAATCATGCCCAAAAGGTGACTTTCTCATCTAGACATTGCATGAAGTCAACCCACCAAGTTAAAATGAAATTCCTCAATAAATATGACCTGTAGACTGTGGTCAAGGTTTTCGGGTTTTGGGCTCGGGCAGTCGTCACGGTTGGCAGATCATGCCCAAATGGGGAAATTCTCATCTAGACATCATAAGGAGTCATCCTACCAAGTTGCAATGAAATCCCTCCACATTAAACATAACCTGCAGACTGTGCTAAGTTTTTGGGTTTCGGGCTTGGGCAGCCATCACGGTTGATAGATCATGCCCAAAAGGGGACGTTCTCATCTAGGCATTATACAGAGGCATCCTACCAAGTTACAATGAAATCCCTTCATAAATACGACCTGTAGATTGTGCTAATGGTTTTCGGGTTTTGGGCTCGGGCAGCCATACCGGTTGCCGATCGCGACCAAAAGGGGACGTTCTCATCTAGACATGACCCCCAAACCTGCATATGAAATTTCGTGACGATCAGACAAGAACTGCGGGGTGTAGCCTGTGCTAAAGGAAAATGTGAACAGATGTCACAGACTCACAGACTAACAGACTCACAGACTAACAGACTTCTGCACGCGTGATGGCAATAGCTTATCTTGACTATGTCAAGTTAAGCTAAAAATCATCATTCAAATTTTATATATTTTCAATTTTCAAAAATAGTTTATGATGCTCAATCCAATAATGGGTCATAAGCAGGCCATAACATAAGCAGTCTGACATTTGCAGAATGAGGTCCCAAGATGGTGAATTTGACAATGCTATCCCATACAGTTGGCCAATTTATCCTCTGGGTACCTCTTTCTGTTTAGTTTTGAGTCCCTGATTCAGACTGAGGTTCACAGAGGGTAAATTTAGTGATGCTACCCTGCTGTGCAGGGTAGCATCACCAAATTCCCCCTCTGGGGACCTCATTTTGCAGATGTCAGTCTGCTTATTTTCTGGCTTGGTGATAAGCTATGTTGTTGAGGCAAAAATGAAAAGTTTTAGGTACTCAAGAACTTTTTTACAAGTATTATCTGCCACTTATTTTGGTCTCTACCTATGAATGTAAAAAATCCTGCCTGTCAGGCTTCTATCTCCATGTGAAATAAAAGTGTCAATGACACTGTAGCTCAACTTGTCAAGACAAAGACAAAGACATGTACATGTATAGTATGTGACACAGCAATGACAAACATCTAGGTAATGACCTGATAACAAAGGTACATATAAAGTATTGTAATGGTCTGTACATAAATACTGACCGTTGCCTGTAACAAATGTACAGGTAAAGTATTGTAAAGGTGGGTGACAGTCAGATGCTAAACTAGAAAAAAATCTTTGAGTCCCAGAGTGGGTCTGACTGAACCCCAAAATATTTGTTCTCATAGCACAGTGATAACAAAGGCACCCCAAAACACACTCGTTCCTGTCCCAGGGTGAAAACAAAGGTACCCAAGAAGTTTTGTGAAGATCAGTTCATAAATATGAGCTGTATAGAACTTGTGACAAAAAACTGACTAGACCAAATTTTGGTACAAAAAGGCCACTGGCAGCCATCTTGAATTTTGGACAGTACCCAGAAACACTCATTCTCGTTCCAAGGAGATAACAAAGGTACCCAAGAAGTTTTGTGAAGATCGGTTCATAAATACAGCCTCTACCCTGAGCCGTATTGACATGTGTGCTTACATTGTAAGTAGCACTGAATAAATCAAAGTTCATCTAATCTGCATAATTTCTGCACGAAAAACCCTTACAATATGTGATGTATTCCATGTTACTAAACATTCATACAAAAATTTATTCAAATCAGAACTTTCATACAGAAGTTCTGTACAAAAGACTGCTTGCACTAATTTTGGTACAAAATGGCTGCTGGTGGCCAGCTTGAATTTTGGACCACACCCAAAAACACTTGCTCTCATCCCACGGTGATAACAAAGGTACCCAAGAAGTTTCGTAAAGATTGGTTCATAAATATGGCCTCTAGTCTGAGCTGTATAGAAGTTGTGTGGGGGGCGCGGTGGCTCAGTTGGTAGAGGTGCAGGCTGCAAGCCGAGAGGTCCTCGGTTCGAATCCCACCTGCGGCAACCGCGTTGTGTCCTTGGGCAAGACACTTCACCCCGATTGCCTACATGGGGGCACGATGACGCTGTGTACTGAGGCGTATTGCACGTCGATGGTGCGCATGTCTTCAACCAATCTAACCCTGCCTGTGCTGCGGTGCAGAGTTCAGAGTTACGATGTTGGGGAGCTGACAGCTGCTCGTCGTTGCTCGGTGGTTCTCTCCGGGTACTCCGGCTTCCTCCACCCGTAAAACTGTCACGGTCACGATTAGCCATTGTGCATAAGTATGTGACCTTAAACACCAATAAATAAATAAATAAATAGAAGTTGTGTACAAAAAACTGATCAGACCTAATTTCGGTACAAAATGGCCACTGGCAGCCATCTTGAATTTTAGACCGCACCCAGAAACATTCGTTCTCGTCCCAAGGTGATAACAAAGGTACCCAAGACATTTCGTGAAGATCAGTTCATAAATACAGACTCTAGTCTGAGCCGTATTGACATGTGTACTTACTGTGTGAAAGTCGCACTGAAAAAATCAAAGTTCATCTAATTTGCATAATTTCTGCACGAGAAAAAAACCCGTATTATATGTGATGTATCCCATGGTACTAAACATTCACACAAAAAATTATTCAAATCAGAGCTTTCATATGGAAGTTCTGTGCAAAAATCTGATTGCACCTAATTTTGTACAAAATGGCTGCCATCGGCCATCTTGAATTTCGGACCGGACCCAAAAACACTCGTTCTCATCCCACGGTGATACCAAAGGTACCCAAGAAGTTTCGTAAAGATCGGTTCATAAATACGGCTTGTTCCCGGAACGTCGAAAACTAAATAAGAAGATCAGGAGTGTTTATACAAGAGAACAATAGGCTAATCCGTATTGTCTGTTTCAATCTAGTGGGTGGAATTTGTACTCTTAAGGTCTCACAGAACTAAATATTTTCCCATAGGTGACCATTATAACACTTATGTGGAGAAAAATATGATCGCATCACTTTAAATTAAATATTTAAATACCTACATAAAGTACAGACCTTCACACAACTTTCTCTGGCCACAAAACATGGGGTCATGCAACAAATAAGAGAGAAAATGTATCAGGAAGTGAAGTACCGTCCTTGAACTCAGTTTTTTCTGGGAATTCCCAACAAAAATACACAAATAGTTAACTGAATTTTAAAGACCCAGAAAATACTTAGAAAATCTCCTTTTTCTTGTGAAATATTCAGTATTGTTGTAAAAACCTAATAAAATGCTTTAACAGTTTTCTCAAGCAATAAGTTTTTTTCTAGGAGTCTTATTTTAGACTATGATGCAATATCCGAGTGCAACATTTCAAGGCAGATCACTCTAAACTAAATATTTAGTTCTGCGAGACCTTAATCGGTTACTCGTGAACTGTGTTGTTGAAGAAAAACGAACAAATCTGTCATTGCGAATAATTTTATTTTAACTATTATAATCGTTTAATATTGTTACAGTGGTTAAATGGTACTATTAGTTACCTCATGTCTGATCACGTGGTACGGGTTTTTACCTACCCGAAGCCAGCCGTATCCCATGAGGTCTTCGCCTCATGGGATACGGCTGGCTTCGGGTAGGTAAAAACCCGTACCACGTGATCAGACACGGGGTAACGAATTTATCTATTGCCTTTCCGTTTTAGAAGTACAATCTATTTCATGTGTGAACACACACAGCATGAGATCTTTTATCTTCCATTGTTGAGCGCATTGTGGACAGCGATCTCAAAATTGACGAAAACACTTTCTGGGTTCAACACTAAACCTTTGTCAGACATCTCTTGTTTTATTCTTAAAAACAGTTTTTCGTAAATTTGTTGCGCCTTTCTGGGTAACAAAGCAAAAACTACTGGTGACATTGTCCCATTGATCATCACATGAGTAGAGTATAACTGGTGGAATAAAGTTGGGTAAGAATAAAATGTTCCATCACAGTAAAAAGTTGGTGAGTTGGCCAAGTGCGCAAGGTTGGCGTCGGTTGCAAACACTATCATTCGTTTATTGGTGCCCATGTTTTCATCAAAAAGAAGAAATCTTTGACCTGTAGAAGTCTCAGTCAAAAATCATCTTGTCTTGATCCCAAAAAAATAATTCACACAATTTTAAAAAATTGTTATTCTCATGAAAACAGTGTGACTATTTCTCACAAACTATAAAAAATAATAAAAAACATTCCCCGACAACACCTTTAAAAATCAGTGATTGTCCCTCACAAACTTTCCTCCTAATCACACAAACTGGTCAAACATTAAGATATGGACTATAATGGCTATCAAAACACTCCTGATGAGGTGCGAAAATTAATTTTTCGACGTTCCAGGAACATCCCATAAATACGGCCTCTAGCCTGAGCCGTATTGGCATTTGCACTTACAGTGCTGAAAGTAACACCAAAAAACATCAAAATTAGTCTAATTTGCACAATTTACGCACGAGAAAAAAACCTGTATTATATGTGATGTATCCCATGGTACTAAACATTCATACAAAAAATTATTGAACCCCAAAAGCTTTCATATGGAAGTTCTGTACAAAAAACAGATTTCTGCATCGTCGGTACAAAATGGCGGCTGGCAGCCATCTTGAATTTTGGACCGCACCCAAAAACACTCGTTCTCGTCCCACGGTCATAACAAAGGTACCCAAGAAGTTTCGTAAAGATCGGTTCATAAATACGGCCTCTAGCCCGAGCCGTATCCAATTGTTGACGTACGGACAGACGGACAGACAGATGGCCAGACGGACAGACGGCCAGATGGACGACGGGCCATGACAAAAGCTCAAATTTGGCTTCGCCAAAGTTGAGCTAAAAATGGAAAAATTGTTGGAAATAGTTTTAAGTTAAACTTGATATATGCCTCATATCATTTTATTCTGAGTTACTGTTCAAAAGTTATTGCATGGCAATGAATATGCCAGGCACAAATTAAGGGGAGTTAAGTGACTTTTGGAGGGGATGAAATTCTGTCATAACCCTAAATTTAAATAAGCCTGAATAGCAAATGATATTTGTACATTTTTTTTTTATAAATAATTAAAAATTTTTGCTTCAAAAACAGAACTTATGGCCTTTCATTGGAACAAGCTTCCAATGAGGGGTCATAAGCTGTGTTTTTTGTCACCAAAAAAAATAAAAAATTGAATGAAAATTTTTGTGAATAATGCTGCAGGTTTGGACCATTGCATAGGTAAAGGGTTAAAAAGCACATAAAACAAACAAAACAAGGTTTTTTCTGGGCACAGAAGCTAATTGAAACCCTTTGACTATCCTGACCCTATCAAATGTACTGGTAAAGATTAGTGATGTACTGATTATTGGCATCGGCTATAGGCCGATAACAACCTATCAGTATTGGTTCAACACCTATGTCAAATCATCAGCAATGCCGATGCCCACCCACATCCCCCCCTCCCCCCCCCCAAACAAAAATGAAAGTGTCAATGACACTGTAGCTCAACTTGTTAAGACAAAGACATGTACATGTATAGTATGTGACACAGCAATGACAAACATCTAGGTAATGACCTGATAACAAAGGTACATATAAAGTATTGTAACGGTCTGTACATAAATACTGACCGTTGCCTGTAACAAATGTATAGGTGAAGTATTGTAAAGGTGGGCTACAGTCAGATGCTAAACTGAAAAGAAATCTTTGAGTCCCAGAGTGGGTCTGACTGAACTCCAAAATATTTGTTCTCATAGCACAGTGATAACAAAGGCACCCCAAAACACACTCGTTCCTTCCCAAGGTGAAAACAAAGGTACCCAAGAAGTTTTGTGAAGATCAGTTCATAAATACGAGCTGTATCGAACTTGTGACAAAAAACTGATTGGACCAAATTTTGGTACAAAATGGCTACTGGCAGCCATCTTGAATTTTGGACCGCATCCAGAAACACTCATTCTCGTCCCAAGGTGATAACAAAGGTACCCAAGAAGTTTTGTGAAGATCGGTTCATAAATACAGCCTCTACCCCGAGCCGTATTGACATGTGTGCTTACATTGTGTAAATAGCACTGAATAAATCAAAGTTCATCTAATTTGCATAATTTCTGCACGAAAAAAAAAACACCTTACAATATGTGATGTATTCCATGTTACTAAACATTCATACAATAATTTATTCAAATCGAAACTTTCATACAGAAGTTCTGTACAAAAGACTGATTGCACTAATTTTGGTACAAAAAGGCTGCTGGTGGCCATCTTGAATTTCGGACCACACCCAAAAACACTCGCTCTCATCCCACGGTGATAACAAAGGTACCCAAGAAGTTTTGTAAAGATTGGTTCATAAATATGGCCTCTAATCTGAGCCGTATAGAAGTTGTGTACAAAAAACTGATTAGACCTAATTTCGGTACAAAATGGCCACTGGCAGCCATCTTGAATTTTAGACTGCACCCAGAAACACTCGTTCTCGTCCCAAAGTGATAACAAAGGTACCCAAGACATTTCGTGAAGATCAGTTCATAAATACAGACTCTAGCCTGAGCCGTATTGACATGTGTACTTACTGTGTGTAAGTCGCAATGAAAAAATCAAAGTTCATCTAATTTGCATAATTTTTGCACGAGAAAAAAACCCGTATTATATGTGATGTATCCCATGGTACTAAACATTCACACAAAAAATTATTCAAATCAGCGCTTTCATATGGAAGTTCTGTGCAAAAATCTGATTGCACCTAATTTTGTACAAAATGGCTGCCATCGGCCATCTTGAATTTCGGACCGGACCCAAAAACACTCGTTCTCGTCCCACGGTGATACCAAAGGTACCCAAGAAGTTTCGTAAAGATCGGTTCATAAATATGGCCTCTAGCCCAAGCCGTATTGGCATTTGCACTTACAGTGCTGAAAGTAACACCAAAAAACATCAAAATTAGTCTAATTTGCACAATTTACGCACGAGAAAAAAACCTGTATTATATGTGATGTATCCCATGGTACTAAACATTCATACAAAAAATTATTCAAATCAGAGCTTTCATATGGAAATTCTGTACAAAAAACAGATTTCTGCATCGTCGGTACAAAATGGCAGCTGGCGGCCATCTTGAATTTCGGACCGCACCCAAAAACACTCGTTCTCGTCCCACGGTCATAACAAAGGTACCCAAGAAGTTTCGTAAAGATCGGTTCATAAATACCGCCTCTAGCCCGAGCCGTATCCAATTGTTGACGTACGGACAGACGGATGACGGGCCATGACAAAAGCTCAAATTTGGCTTCGCCAAAGTTGAGCTAAAAATGGATAGGTCTATGCAAGTCAGGTTGATTTAATTATTGCAATCGCATTTACATATTAAATAAACTTTCCTTGAAATACCCCAACGCTTGACATTGAAAGTGCAATGTAGTTTCTGACAGAAATAAAACAAATATCAAATTACCAAAATGACCACATACTTCACTTAAATGCAATATCTACGCATCTGCTGGCCATTGTCAATAATTTCTTTGCATACATTTTAATGGAATTTAAAAAAAAAAACTGTTGTACAATATACAGACATGTTACAAATATGTGCAATAAGGCTTTCAGAGGTCTATACAAAGTTAAACAGATAAGACAGTTCCTCATAAAAAACTCAACAAAAACCCTAGTTCATGCCTTTGTAACTTCACATTTGGATTATTGCAATGCCTTACTGTTCAACCTTCCACAATATCAGTACTCTCGCCTGCAGATGGTACTAAATGCATCAGCCCGAGTAGTATGCAGGGTGTCACGATCTCAACACATCAGTCCTGTTCTGAGGGATATGCACTGACTGCCAGTTAAGTACAGAATAATTTTCAAAAACTTATTTATTAGTTTTTAAGACTTAAAACAACATGTCACCAGCCTACTCAGAAGAACTCCTTAATACCAAGAATGTGTGTCAATACAACCTGAGGTCCGATGGTAAAATGCTGTTACATGTTCCAAAACATAGGTGTAAGACATTTGGAGATAGGTCATTCTCAGTTGCTGGCCCTCACTTGTGGAATAATTTACCAGAACACCTAAAAAGACTGTCAAATGTCAACCTTTTCAAGAAAGATCTGAAAACATACCTGTTTCAAAAAGCCTATAAGTGATGTTCTGGACTGTAAGATACTGTATATATTCCGTTTGTATATTTGCACGAGCTCTGTAACATGTACAGCACCTTAGAATATGGTTCTATATCTTCTGAACTATAATTTTGGCGCTATATAAATGTGTATATTATTATTACTTTCACCAATGACATTTTTAGACTATGGGCTAAGATTTGAGGCTTTCCGAATAAATATTTATTTATTTATTGGTGTTTAAGGTCACATACTTCTGCACAATGGTTAATCATGACCACAACATGGAGAGAAAGTCATGGTCAGTCAATCGTTTATGCCCCATGTTGCCTATTTTAGAGGACTGCACCCCAAGCATTAGTGACTGGGTCCTATTTTACCAATAAAGCGGTGTTTGTTTACCACAGTATACAAGCACTGCCTAACTTCCCGGGGTTCCTGTGAGCGTTCCGTTTCAATACACGAAACTCAACACAATATTCATTAATATTCATGACCTGTCACCATCAGGGGTGAAGTATTCATCAGTTTATCAAATGTGGTTTCCTATGACCGAACTGGAACTTGCCACTTGCTCCTCATTTATACTGTCCGATATTTTTATTTCTACACGTAATTTTGAAAAATCAGTTTCAAATTCAGAGTTAAAGTCAAATGGTTATTTAGGGTTACAATGAACTAAATCAGCGACTTTTACTCTATAGAAATTTTTAGGGTCGGCACAATTTTTTAGGGTTTGTCTGGTTACCCTAAACACAATTTTGTTTTTTTTTTACCAGAGCAAATTGAACTCGTAAACTATTTTACAAGAGCAACTTTCTGCTCTTGTAATATTTCGCATATGTGAAGGACTGCTGAGTGAGTGCAGACTCCAGGCCTCTTTGATCAATGCAACATTGGCATTACTTCAAGAAGTGATGTGTATAAATTATTCGGTGGCAATCGGCGCTTTACACGTGCATTTAGCCACTGCATTATCCCAGGTGTTTCACAACATCAGTGATGATCAGTCACACGATCAAATTATTGGAACATTCATCGGTATTGTCTGATTATGGTCTCAAATCATAGGTCATCGGTTCATAACTCCTTTTGATCATTGGTACATCACTAGTCAAGAACAGTCCTCCTAACCTTTTGTGTCTAGAGAGATATTTGAACAGGAAAGGGAAGTACTGGGCTTGTAAAAGTAGGTGGCAGTTTCAAACAGGATACTAACATAGCATACAGTGGAAGCCTGTGTTTTACCTAGGATTATATGTGGAAGTCACGGATGTGTGACCACATCACTCTGGTGTTTATAAACAGCACAGGCTGTGCCGCAGACTTCATCTGCCAGTTTGTTTATAAAAGCTTCAGCATCCATATCAAGAACACAAGTTAGCTTTGTCCATCCTCCATCCCCCTACCACCACCATTTGTTAAGCCAGGGACACACTAGGCGATTTTTTATCGCTGTCGACAAAGATTTTTTACGCCGTCGATTTTTGTCCGGCAGTGAGTTCAACGATTGAGTGGACACACTTGCCGGATAACAGTACGACAGCGACGTCTCCTCTTGTCATATGACACCTTTTTACTCTTGTCATGTGATCATAAAATGGAGGCCAGCAAGTCGAAGTACAGGAAGAAAATTGCAGCAGTAGCAGCAATTTACTTGCTTTTAGCTAGAAGGAGACGGAGGCTGCCATGTTGAAATCATGTGACTTGTAGGCGTACAGTGATTGGCTGCTGTCAATATACGCATCCGATCTGCTGTCGCCAAGGTGGGCACACTGGCCGATCTCTACGCCACCGATAAAAATCTGGCCGAAATTGATCGCCAATATTCAGCATGTTGAATACGGCCGATTGGTCAGGCGTACGTGTTCGCTAGCAAAGTTCGGTGTCGCACAATCAGACAGACTACACAATTACGCAAGCGAAAATGGATCGGGCGTACAAAATCGCCTAGTGTGTCCCCGGCTTTAGGCAGCTTCATTGAATCCAGGTGCAGTGATAATTTCCAGCATTCACATTTAGATTGTGTGTTTATCTTATGTATTGTTTCTTCTGGAAGCTGGTTAGTCGCAAACCTTGGATCTGAAATTGTTTGCAGTATCTTGTTCTTTGTAAATATTGTAAATACTTGGCACTCTGTGGCCAAATACACTTAATTACAGGGTTGGTGATTTTTTTTAAAAAATCAAAAAAATCTTTTTTATTTAAATCAGACTTTTTTGATTTAAATCGGTTTATTTGATTTTTATTACCATACTATAAATTATTCACCAGAGGATACATTTTCTCGCATGATTCCTTTAGTTAAGCGAAATAGAATGTATTGGCAGCAATTTGTATCAAAGGCTGCCCAAAGAACGGACACAAATAACTGATACTAAAACATTTACCTGTGTTAATCATTTCAGTCTTTGAAGGGGTATGAGGGAAAGAATTCCAGAATACATTTGTCATAGAATAGACATTTGGCATAGATGGAAATAGAGAGAATCATCGAAAATTGTGTTTTCTCATTGTTGCAGCTTTGCTGGAAGGAAGATGACTTTGTGAAAATCATTTTTGATACTTAACCCTTTACCTAACGAATTGCCCACATCCGCCCGCGTAATATGCAAATTGAGCAGTTGAAAAAATTAAATTTTTCAAATTATTTCAATAAAACCATATCATGCGACCCCTCATTGGAACAAGCTCATTGAGCTCGTTCAAATGAGGGGTCACATGATATGGTTTTGTTGAAATCTTTTTAAAAATATAAAAAAATTATATTTAAAATAATAAATTTTGATATCGTCTGCGTTGGGTAAAGGGTTAAATCACTGATTGATGTTTTCAGAGTTGATTTAGTATTTTTGAAGGGTTCATTGAAAGATTATCATATATATGGTTTAAAATCTATGTTCACTTTAATATAATTTTATTCATATTAGCTGAAAATAATATAAACTTATAAAACTTATTCAGGAATATTTGAAAACTTACCTACAGCATATGCCATCAAACAAAACACAGTGGGATGTACAATGTATATTCCCACTCCCTAGATTAGTTCTGTCATAAACAAGGGCTAATTACTGTATTTCAACAGTTAATATGCATTCCATCTTGTTTCAGCTCATTTCCAAGTTGTTTGAAAATATTCCTAAATATTTGTAAATTTTTGATTTAAATCAATGATTTTTAAAAAAAAAATCATGGATTTAAATCATGATTTAAATCAATGATTGAAATCAATTGATTTAAAACAGCCAACCCTGGGGCCCAAATAGCTTTACATAGTGTATAAAATAAATGCAGAGTGTCCTTTTCAGAATCCAGGTTCTCTTACTCTTCAGATCAACAAGTGCCCCTGCTAGTGACTAAGAAAATTATCAAATTCTGGTGAATTGAATATTTCTGTTAAAGTGATTATTTTTAATTCCTTTCGGCAGCAGACCAAATAAAAAAACAAAATACATATTGAATTGATGAACTATATTGGGAAAAAGGTCAAGTTTGATGATTTATGTATTCTTTATACAGAAGACTTAAGGGGATAACATTATATTCCAAGCAGTAATTAAATACTTCTGACTGTATAATTCTAAGTAATCTAAGTGAATCTACCTCATCGCTTGATAAATATCTTCAGGTCTCCAGTAATATTTGACCTTCTCAATCACAGGCAATGTTTTTATGATTAATGAATTAAATATTCTCTCATTTCAAACAATAGAATGAACAATGATTATTCCTTCTGTATTATATAGAATATTATTTGGAATAAATGTTCTTTAGATAAGGCCCCACAAAATAGATGTTGTTTTTCAGGCCATTTTTGGTAAAATTGCATGTGGGTAGGCAGTTTTTTATTTTCGAAATTATTTCTTTGCCATCAAAAGTTCATGTTCTTCGTTTGTTTTATGTTTTAGGTCTCATAATCTACAGAACAGCATGGATGGTGGTATATTTCGACCCTTGAGTGCAATAAGGCTTTGCAAAGCAAAAGCATTGCAAAGCCTTGTTGCACTCAGGGGACAAATTTATCAATTTTATTAACTTGGGTAAAATATCAGACATGAACCATTTAATTTTGATTTTTTAAACGTTTCCATTGGTTATAAAAAGAGAGCATGCAGCAGCCAATTGGACAACGTGGGAGGGCCTGAGAAACCAATTTTTAACTTTTTAGAACTAAGTAAAATTTTTTACAACATAATTAATTTTAACCCATTACCTAAAACAAATGGTTACAACACTTGCAGAAATTATTTTTGAACTTTAAAATTTTTCATTTATTGCCTCCAAAAAAATAGCTTATGACCACTTACTGGAACCATCTCAGCATTCACATCAGTAACCTAATGCATGCTTCTTATTCAATTAGGCAGACATTTTATTTGGCAGAAAAGAATATTGCTGAATTGAATCTCCTCAGTTATCTGATTTTTCAAAGGAAGGTTTCAATATTCAAGGACTTACCTTGTAGAATATTTAAATGGTTTTTAAATTTCAGGACTCATGGGGAGTTCAAGGTGCCATGGAAGCCCAGTAATAACAAGAGGAGAGGAGGGGGATCTCTCCCCAATGCATGCCATACAATAAACTTAGGCTTATTACAAAATCTGCAAAAAAATATCCGGTAAAGGGTTAATGATGACTTATATTGATGCATTTAACACATATATGAAATATAAAAGCCACAGCATACCGGTGGAAGCCTCCCCTCATGCACATGTATAGCTAAACAAGTCAGAAATTTTTAAGTCCAAACTTACAAAAGAGTCTAACATGGCATTAAAAAAGTCCAAAATCTGCAAAAAATGTCCGGTCAAGTGTTAATGCTATCTTATATTGATGCATTTAACACATACATGAAATATAAAAGCCACAGCATACCAGTGGAAGCCTCCCCTCATGTAAATGTATAGCACAACAGTTCAGAAATTTTCTAATCCACACTTACAAAAAAGTAAAACATTGCATTAAAAAAATCCCAAATCTGCAAAAATGTCCGGTCAAGGGTTAATGTTGTCTTATATTGATGCATGTAACACATATATGAAATCTAAAAGCCACAACATACCAGTGGAAGACTTCCCTCATGTACATGTATGGCAAAACAGGTCAAACTTTTCTTAGCCCACAATAACAAACAAGAGGCCCCAGGGGCCTGAGGGTGCTCACCTGACATGGTAGCCAAAATATGAACCCAGGGAATTGATTTGAACAAGTTGCATCTGCCTCTCCTAAGAAAAGCTTATACCAAATATCAAAAGATTCTGACCAGTGGATCTGAAAACTAGAGGGGGGTATCAGTACCCCGTGGCTCACCAACAGGTGGCCAATGTAAAGGGGTGGCTGGAGTGAAATAAAAAAGTTCAAAACCTGCACACAAAAGTTCAAAATTAAGGAAAATAAGCAGCTAAAGGGTTAAATAATATAATAATAACCCCTAAGAAGCATGCTAACATAAAATAGGAACCATAGCAATATGCTACAAGGTAAGTCTCCACTTTGAAGAAAAGAAAGACAAACCTCAAAACCTGCACATAAAAGTAAAAAAAAAGTATCACATTTGTTTCAATGGGTTAAAATTGAGAAAAATACCCTGATAATGTCATAGTAACCACCAAGGAAATATGCCAGTAAGGTGAAACCCTACCTGAAAAATATCCACTTCGAAGAAAAGAAAGACAAACCTCAAAACCTGCATGTAAAAGTAAAAAAAAGTATCACATTTGTTTTAAGGGGTTAAAATTGAGAAAAATACCCTGTCACAGAAACCACAATGGCAATATGCCAGTAAGGTTAAACTCTTCTTGAAAAATATCCACTTGGAAGAAAAGAAAGACAAACCTCAAAACCTGCACATAAAAGTAAAAAAAGTATCACATTTGTATCAAAGGGTTAAAATTTAGAAAAATACCCTGAAAATGTTACAGTAACCACCATGGCAATATGCCAGTGAGGTAAAACTCCACTTAAAAAAAAATATCAAAACCTGCACACAAAAGTACAAAACCTGCACACAAAAGTCCAAAATTAAAGTAAATAAGCAGCTAAAGGGTTAAATAATATAATAATAGCCCCAAGAAGCATCCTAACATAAAATAGGAACCATGGCAATATGCTACAAGGTAAGTCGCCATTTGGAAGAAAAGAAAGACAAACCTCAAAACCTGCACATAAAGGTAAAAAAAAAGTATCACATCTGTTTCAAGGGGTTAAAATTGAGAAAAATACCCTGTCACAGTAACCACAATGGCAATATGCCAGTAAGGTGAAACTCTACTTGAAAAATATCCACTTGGAAGAAAAGAAAGACAAACCTCAAAACCTGCACATAAAAGTCAAAAAAGCATCACATTTGTTTCAAAGGGTTAAAATTTAGAAAAATATCCTGAAAATGTTACAGTAACCACCATGGCAATATGCCAATGAGGTAAAACTCCACTTAAAAAAATATCAAAACCTGCACACAAAAGTCCAAAATTAAAGTAAATAAGCAGCTAAAGGGTTAAATAATATAATACTAGCCCCAAGACGCATCCTAACATAAAATAGGAACCATGGCAATATGCTACAAGGTAAGTCGCCACTTGGAAGAAAAGTAAGACAAACCTCAAAACATGCACATAAAAGTAAAAAAAAGTATCACATTTGTTTCAAGGGGTTAAAATTGAGAAAAATACCCTGTCACAGAACCACAATGGCAATATGCCAGTAAGGTGAAACTCTACTTGAAAAAATATCCATTTGGAAGAAACGACAGACAAACCTCAAAACCTGCAAATAAAAGTCAAAAAAGCATCACATTTGTTTCAATGGGTTAAAACTGAGAAAAATACCCTGAAATGTTAAGGAAACCACCATGGCAATATGCCAGTAAGGTAAAACTCCACTTGAAGACAAAATTTCAAAACCTGTACACAAAAGTCAAAAACCTGCACAGAAAAGTCAAAAACCTGCACAGAAAAGTCAAAAACCTGTACACAAAAGTCCAAAATTCAAGTAACTAAGCATGGAAAGGGTTGAAAAAAATATTACTATCCCTGAAAAGCATGCAGACATAAAAAAAAAAATCAAAAAAGAAAAAAAATCAAAACCTGCAAACAAAAGTTCAAAATGAATGAATCCGGATGCCGCCGCGCCGACATGAGGGCTATGCCATAGGCTCACACAACTATCGTTGGTGAGCCAAAAAAAAGATTTTTAAAGAATATTCCTCCTATTAAACTAAGTTATAATTTGGGAGCCCAAATATGAACCCAGAGATTTGGTTTGAACAAGCTTGAATCTCACCTCCCTAAGGATGCTGCATACCAAATATCAAAAGATTCTGATTGGTGGATCAGAAGAAGATTTTTTAAGAATATTCCTCATATTGCACTAATCTGAACATTTGGGCTCCCATAGCGAGCCCAAATATGGACCCAAGGATTTGATTTCAACAAACATGTGAATGAATCTTCCAAAGATGTTATATGCTAAATATGAAAGCCTTTGGAGCAGTGGTATGGGAGAAGATGATTCTTTAATATTTTTCCCATTACCCACAGTGTTAAAAAGTACTGGAAAAGTATTCAAAAATAAAACCGATGGCAATTTTTTTGTTGACCATTCTTTGCTGCTGTTCCTAAGGAAGCTTCACACAACATAAAAATTCTCAGTGCCGTGTAGTTTTGGTGATATGGGAGTCTTAAATTTTTTCTAATTTTAGCTCCTGCAGATCCCATTGGGCAACAGGAAAATAAGCCCTCATATCAAATTTGGTTCAAATCTGCCTCCCAGTTCGGAAAATAGAAATTTGGGTACAATTCGGGCTGCCACAGGAAGCCCAAATATGAACCAAGGGACTTGGCTTTAACAAACTTAGATCTCACCTCCCTAAGGATATTGTATATCAAATATCAAAAGATTCTGACGGGAGGATGTGAAGAAGATTTTCAAAGAAAATTCCTCATATTAAACTAAGTTACAATTCGGGCTCCCACAGGGAGCCCAAATATGAACCCAGGGACTTGGCTTGAACAAACTTGAATCTCACCCCCCTAAGGATGCTGCATACCAAATATCAAAAGATTCTGATTGGTGGATCTGAAGAAGATTTTTAAAGAATATTCCTCATATTGCACTAATTTGAACATTTGGGCTCCCAAAGAGAGCCCAAATATGGACCCAGGGAATTGATTTCAACAAATATGTGAATCAATCTTTCAAAGATGTTATATGTGTAATATGAAAGCTTTTGGAGCAGTGGCTTGGGAGAAGAAGATCCTTTAATGTTTTTCCCATTACCCACAGTGTTAAAAAATGATGACTCCGCACTTTTTCAAAAGTCCTGAAAAAGTACCCTAAGATAAATCTGATGGCAATTTTTTTTTCCCCATTCCTTTCTGCTGGTCCTAAGGAAGCTTCACACCATATAAAAAATTCTCAGTGCTGTGTAGTTTTGGAGACATGGGTATTTTAATTTTTTACTATTTTTAGCTTCTGCGGTTACCATGGGGCGACAGAAAATGTTTTTTGGTATAAATTAAGTACTTATGACCCAATAACCCTACATTTCAAATTTGGTTCAAATCTGCCTCTCGGTTTGGAAAATAGAAATTTTGGGTGGGGCCAAAATTCTTGCCCCTCCCATAATGACGGCAAATATAGCCCCTCAAACTTCTCTTGAACAAATCTACACCTCAAAAGGAAGATGCATGCAAAATATCAAGTCTCTGCTACTGCTGGATCATGAGAAGATTTTTCAAGATTTAGGTACACTTTTTGGGTGTGGCCCAACCCAGTGATGGGGGAAACTTGATTTGAACAAATTCAAAATGCAATGTCATAACAAACAAGCATCTCAAATTTCACTTAAATCGGTTCAGCAGTTTTGGAGAAGTCGCAAACACTTTGTTCACGGACGATGGACGAGGAGTGATCACTAAAGGTCACCCTGACTTTCAATCAGCAAGGGTTAATGTCGTCTTATATTGATGCATTTATGAAATATAAAAGCAACAGCATACCGGTGGTAGCCTCCACTGATGTATAGCAAAACAGGTTACAAGTCCATACTTACACAAAAGTCGAACATTGCAAAAATACTCTAAAAATCAAAAAAATATCACTGGGTAAGGGTCTGTGGGTAATTGTAAGCCATAGAAACAGTATGGGGTGCATAGTAACAAGTGGGAAAGTCAAAGTGGACTCTTAGAATAATTTTAACACAAGTGTTGATGCCAACACGCTTTCGGTCATGACATAAGCTCACACAACTTCGTTAGTGAGCTAAAAAGTGATTTTTAAACATTACTAACTGTATAATTGGTATTAACCTTCTACCCAATGCACGCGATATCAAAATTTGTTATTTTAATTATCTTTTTTTACAATTTAAAAAAAAAAAGAAACTTTCAAGAAAACCATATCATGTGACCCTCATTAAAACCATATCATGTGACCCATCACTGGAATGAGCTCAATGAGCTCATCCCAATGAGGGGTCACATATGGGTTTCTTTAATTTTTTTGAAAAATAACATTTTTTCAACTGCTCAATTTGTAAATTATTGTTTCTATGTGACTAATTTATTGGGTAAAGTGTTAATCACATGAACACAATGTTTCTCTTCTCAGTTAAAACTCTGCCTACTTCCTATTGAAAAGTATGACACAAGCTTATTTTCATTATGACTGAAGTTGGGGTATTTATTATTTTTTTGCTCATGATTTGGTTGTGGTATTTATTGTTCTCTTGCTTGGTGCATAATTATTGGTGTTATTGCTTGCACATCTACCTTGAAAGGCTGGAAGTATTCACAGTAAACATCCATAACAAAACAATTTAGCAAGAAAAGAAAATGTCTGATTGGACTGCCTATAAAAGTTGCCAGTGAATCAATTGCCTCAGTATTTTATATTGGCAATATTAATTCAGTGTAAATACTGTTTGAAGTTATTGATATATTACTCATCTCTGAGGATCACACAGTGCTCATTTCTGTAGGCTTGTCACTGCCAAAAAATAGTCAGCAAAAGATATTCATACAATAGAGATATTTCATTATCCAGAACCTTGTTATTTAACTGATTAGAATGTTAATTAAATATTTAATTATTGTTCCTCCATGAATGCTGTCAAATAAGATTCAATAAATTAAAAACTTTATTTTTTGATATTCACATAAAATCATGTTTTTGGTGCATGGAATATTGACACTTTCTCCATAAATTTTCTCAAAGACAATTTTAAATTCAGTTAAGATGGTAACATAAGTGCTAAGTAAAGTTCAGCCAACCATTTATACCTGTGTTGCCTACTTTCACTTCCAGCGCCCGTGGCTGCAGAATGGCGACAACAAGGGTAAAGGCAAGTTTTGTCAAGTGTCAAGATGCAGCCAAGACTTAGCTAGAAATCACTGCTAAGATGCTCAACTCGCAAGGTGTGGTGTGCAGTAAAAATTCTTTTGATTCCATTAGACTTATTGTTCAAACAAGTCTTTTAGAATTCCTTAGTTTATTAAGATTTTCTAGGAAGACATTTGCCACTCTTCTTGTTTTCAAAACATGAGGGCAAAAGAAGACTGCAATCATTGTGCGATCATGCTTTACTGGGGTTTAGCACATTTTCAGGTTCTTCATCAGTTTTTTTTCAAGTGTTTTCAAACATTAATGATGTCAGCTATTTCAATACTATTTTGTTTCCCTCCCTATCAATGACAGGAATAAAAGTGAGCAGACCCATCCAAGGACAGGGTAGTTCCTATGTCAAAGGAGAAAATCAAAGGCTGAATTTCTAGCTGGACTGAACTGGACATCGACATACAGTCCTCATTTATATAATAGATGAACTGTAGTGGTGGAGACAAATGTGGAATTAAAATTGGTACAGTAGAATCCTGTTAACTAAATAGTAATTTTGTTCATGAAAAATATTCTGATCTGGACAAAATTTTATCATGCACTGCTCTTCATCATGTCAATCATTTGCATTGAGTTTCATGACAGTGGAGCAAAAACTGTAGAAGTAGTTTGCTCCACAAGTATTTTGCAAAGTTCAATATGGTTGCCAGTCGGCCATCTTGAATCCGATCGGGAAAAAAATTATGTCACGCACTGCTCCTCATCATGTCGATCATTTATATTGAGTTTTCGTGACAATGCAGTAAAAACTGTAGAAGTAGTTTCCACCACAAGTATTTTTCAAAATCCAATATGGCCGCCTGTCAGCCATCTTGAAACCGAGCAGTAAAAAAATTATGTCACACACTTCCCCACATCATCTTGATCATTTTTGTGAAGTTTCATGAAAATACGTCTAAAACCGTGGAAGTAGTTCGCTCCACAAGTTTACATGTGCAACAGACCGACTGACTGACGGACAAGTTGACTCCTATATACTCCCCCTAAACTTAGATTTGTGGGGATATAACTATAATCGCTGGTGCACAGCCTCCCATGGTAGTGAACATCCATATCAAGTTTCAACAGAATCAAACAATAAACATCCTAGAAAATCTCCAGAAAAATTCAGAAATTCTAAGATGAAAAGGTGCATAACTCTCAAAAAAAAATTCTTATCAAAACTATAATAGCTGGCACACAGGTTCCCATGGTAGTGAACAACCATACCAAGTTTCAAAGGAATCGATCCATAAACATCTGAGAAAATCTCCAGACAAAATTATCGCATTCTAAAATGTGAAGAAGGGGCATAACTCTGGCAAAAATAGTCCGACTGGAACTATAATCGCAGATGCACAGGTTCCCATGGTGGTGAACATTCATTACTAATTTTGATGACAATGGTCCATAAACGTTTAAGAAAATCTCCGGACAAAATTATGTCTATGGATGGATGGATGGACAGACAAGGTGATTCCAGTATTCCCCCCACAACTCGTTGCAGAGGATATAAATATGACGCACACAGGCCGAAAAATCGAATGTGCCGCTGCCTGAGATTCAAAAGATTAATTTTGTTTAGCCTCGTGTTTACTTGGTTGTAACTTTCACAGTCCAGAATCCATCACATGAAAGTGAACAGCTTTTCCGCAAGGAGTTTGTAACATGCTTATCTTCTTGAACATTCATTCATTTTGCATTGTGAATACTCAATTCTGTCAGATAAGGGCCAAGACATAAACTGTGATACTTTGTATCATATGCAAAGATGTCTAGGTACAACACCTGTAGATTTTGAGAAGAATGTGGAGGAACCCTAACTCCCATTTTGTGAGTTTGGAATTCTGTACACACTTCACTCTTACAATATATGCGAGAGTAGAGAGGCTATGACACCGGGTTTTATATAAAATGACATTCAAGCACAGACGTAGTTACATCTTTGTACATGTATGTAAATTGATACGCATGTACCACCTCGATCCCCTACCAAAACTCAGACGGCAGCTTCCTGCAACACAGAGCAGCTACAAATGATACTTCATATCACTATGAATGAATAACAAACTTTGTTATTTTTCTTTCTGTGTCATGTATAAAACCACTTTGTAAAATCATTTCATGAAATATGCCTTTGAATGTAATTAAAAACCTAAGATCTGAATAAAAAATAGAAAGAACTCCATCCCCCCCCACCCCCCCTCCCCCCACCCCCCAAAAAAAAACAAAACAACAAAACTTGTGTAAGTGGCTGTGTCAGGAAATTTTTCATTCGATGTGTAAATGAAAAACAAAAATGAAAGTGTCAATGACACTGTAGCTTAACTTGTCTGTGTGTTGTGTTTGATGAAAAGGATAATGTTAAATATTTATGAAAGGATTATGAAATAAGACAAGAATTGTGATAATTGGGAATATGTTAATTTCTGTTCCCTGTATGCTATGTTTTCAATAAAAACAATATGAGGTGTAGCTTGAACTAAAGAATTGAGGGGTGGGTTAATGTGGCTCTCACAGTTAATGTATGTGGCCCTCACAGTTAATGTATGTCAAGAAAAGTTACCAAGTTAAAGTGAAATTATTCCAAAAGGAGTCATCCTGTCAAGTTACAATGAAATGCCTTCATAAATACGACCTGTAGTCTGACCTAAAAATTTTTGGGTTTTGGGCTCAGGCAGCTGTCATGGTTGAATGATCGCCGCCAAAAGAGGACGTTCTTATCTGGGCATTATCTGGAGTCATCCTACCAAGTTACAATGAAATCCCTTCATAAATATGACCAGTAGACTGTGCTAAAGGTTTTCGGGCTTCGGGCCCCTGTAGCCATCACAGTTGACCAATCACGATCAAAAGGGAACGTTATCATCTAGACATTATATGGAGTCAACCTACCAAGTAACATTGAAATCCCTCCATAAATACAACCTATAGACTGTGCTAAAGGTTTTGGTCTTGGGCAGCCAACACGGCTGAATGATTGCGACCAAAAGGGGACGTTCTCATCTGGACATTATCTAGGTTACAATGAAATCCATTCATAATTAACACCTGTAGAAAGGTTTTTGGGCTTCGGACCCCTGTAGCCGTCACAGTTGACTGTGCTAAACGTTTTCGGTCTTGGGCAGCCAACACAGCTGAATGATCACAACCAAAAGGGGACGTTCTCATCTAGACATAATATGAAGTCAACCTATCAAGTTACAATGAAATTCCTCCATAAATCAGACCTGTAGGCTGTGCTATAGGTTTTCGGATTTTGGGCTCGAGCAGTCATCACAGTTGACAGATTGCGACCAAATGGGGAAGTTCTCATCCAAACATCATATAGAGTCAACCTACCAAGTTACAATGAAATCCCTCCATATTAAATATGACCTGCAGACTGTGCTAAAGTTTTTGGGTTTCTGGCTTAGGCAGCCGTCGCGGTTGACATATCATGACCAAAAGGGGATGTTCTCATCTAGATATTATACAGAGGCATCCTACCAAGTTACAATGAAATCCCTTCATAAATACAATCTGTAGACCGTGCTGGCGCGGTGGCTCAGTAGGTAGAGGTGCAGGCTGCAAGCCGAGAGGTCCTCGGTTCGAATCCCACCCGCGGCAACCGCGTTTTGTCCTTGGGCAAGACACTTCGCCCCAATTGCCCACGTGGGGGCACGGTGGCGCTGTGTACTAAGGCGTACTGCACGTCGACGGTGCACTTGTCTTCAACCAATGCTAACCCTGCTAGTGTGGAGTTAGTATGTTGGGGAGCTGACAGTTGCTCACCATTGCTCGATGGTTCTCTCCGGGTACTCCGGCTTCCTCCACCCGTAAAACTGTCATGGTCATGATTAGCCATTGTGCATTAGTATGTGACCTTAACCCTTTACTCAACGCAGACGATTTCAAATTTATTATTTTAATTACCATTTTTTAAATTTTTTCAAAAAAATTCAACAAAACCATATCATGTGGCCCCTCTTTGGAACGAGCTCGACGAGCTCATTCCAAAGAGGGGTCACATGATATGGTTTTGTTGAAATTTTTCGAAAATTAATATATTTTCAGCTGCTGAATTTGCATATTACGCGGGCGGATGCGGGCGATTCGTTGGGTAAAGGGTTAAACACCATTAAATGAATAAATGACATGTAGACCGTGCTAAAGGTTTTCGGGTTTTAGGCTTGAGCAGTCATTACGGTTGACCGATCGTGACCAAAAGGGGATGTTTTCATCTAGACATGACCCTAAACCTGCATATGAAATTTCTTGGTGATTGGACAAGGACTACAAGGTTTAGCCTGTGCTAAAGAAAAATGTGAACAGACTCACAGACTAACAGACATCCGCACGCGTGTTGGCAATAGCTTATCTTGACTTTGTCAAGTTAAGCTAAAAATGGGTGTGATACTATATATTGAGATTGATTCTTAGTGTCATACGTGTTCTTTTGCAGAGCTGACCGTCATATATTTGAACATAATAGTTTAGCAGCAATTTTTTTGGTCCAAATTTTGAATAGAGGTTTAAAACAAGAGTACCGCGAGACGTGGCTAAATATGCCTGTTAGCCATTTTGAATTGAACCAACTTTGGTTGAGGTGAAATGATCCAAACTGGAGTTATTGGTTGGAAACCAAAAATGTTAATAGATGGCTGAATTGTAAGTCGAAAAAGGCTGTCACTCATGTAAAAATGAAAGTGTCAATGACACTGTAGCTCAACTTGTCAAGACAAAGACATGTACATGTATAGTATGTGACACAGCAATGACAAACATCTAGGTAATGACCTGATAACAAAGGTACATATAAAGTATTGTAACGGTCTGTACATAAATACTGACGTTGCCTGTAACAAATGTATAGGTAAAGTATTGTAAAGGTGGGTGACAGTCAGATGCTAAACTAGAAAAAAATCTTTGAGTCCCAGAGTGGGTCTGACTGAACCCCAAAATATTTGTTCTCATAGCACAGTGATAACAAAGGCACCCCAAAACACACTCATTCCTTGAAGTTGTGACAAAAAACTGATTGGACCTAATTTCGGTACAAAATGGCCACTGGCAGCCATCTTGAATTTTGGACCGCACTCAGAAACACTCGTTCTCGTCCCAAGGTGATAACAAAGATACCCAAGAAGTTTTGTGAAGATCGGTTCATAAATACAGCCTCTAGCCCGAGCCGTATTGATATGTGCACTTACAGTGTATATGTAGCACTGAATAAATCAAAGTTCATCTAATTTGCATAATTCTAGCCCGAGCCGTATTGGCATTTACACTTACAGTGCTGAAAGTAACACCAAAAAACATCAAAGTTAGTCTAATTTGCATAATTTCTGCACGAGAAAAAAACCTGTACTATATGTAATGTATTCCATGTTACTAAGCATTCATACAATGAAAGTGTCAATGACACTGTAGCTTAACTTGTGTGTTGTGTTTGATGAAAAGGATAATGTTCAATGTTTATGAAAGGATTATGAAATAAGACAAGAATTGTGATAATTGGGAATATGTTCATTTTTGTTCCCTGTGTGCTATGTTTATGATAAAAATAATATGAGGTGTACACTATACTAAAGAGCTGAGGGGTGGGTTAATATGACCTCACAGTTAATGTATGTGGCCCTCACAGTTAACGTATATCAACAAAAGTTACCAAGTTACAGTGAAATTATTCCAAAACGAGTCATCCTATCAAGTTACATTAAAATCCCCTCATAAATATGGCCTGCAGACTGTGCTAAAGGTTTTCGTGCTTTGGGCCCCTGTAGCCGTCAGTTTCCCAATTGCGTCCAAAGAGGACGTTCTCATCTAGACATTATATGAAGTCAATCTACCAAGTTACAATGAAATCCCTTAATAAATATGACCTGTAGACTGTGCTAAATGTTTTTGGGCTTTGGGCTCTGGCAGCCATCATGGTTGAATGATCGCAACCAAAAGGGGACATTCTCATCTGGACACTATTTGGAGTCATCCTACCAAGCTACAATGAAATCCCTTCATAATTATGACCTGTAGACTGTTCTAAAGGTTTTGGGGCTTTGGGCCCCTGAAGCCGTCACAGTTGCCCAATCGTGTCCAAAAGGGGACGTTCTCATCTAGACATTATATGAAGTCAACCTACCAAGTTACAATGAAATCCCTTCATAAATATGACCTGTAGACTGTGCTAAAGGTTTTCGGGCTTCGGGCTCGGGCAGCCATCATGGTTGAATGATCGCAACCAAAGGGGACAATCTCATCTGGGCATCATCTGGAGTGATCCTGCGAAGTTACAATGAAATCCCTTCATAAATATGACCTGTAGACTGTACTCAAGGTTTTCGGGCTTCGAGCACCTGTAGCCATCACAGCTGACCAATCACGACCAAAAGGGGATGTCATCATCTAGGCATTATATGGAGTCAACCTAACAGGTTACAATGAAATCCTTCTATACATATAACCTTTTGCCTATGCTAAAGGTTTTTGGGCTCGGGCACCCATCAAGGCTGAATGATCATGGCCAAAATGGGACGTTCTCATCTAGACATTATTTGGAGTCATCCTACCAAGTTACAATGAAATCCCTTCATAAATATGACCTGTAGACTGTGCAAAAGGTTTTCGGGCTTCGGGTACCCTTAGCCGTCAAAGTTGCCCAATCATGTCCAAAAGGGGATGTTCTCATCTAGACATTATATGAAGTCAACCTACCAAGTTACAATGAAATTCCTTCATAAATATGACCTGTAGACTGTGCTTAAGGTTTTTGGGCTCGGGCAGCCATCATGGTTGAATGATCGCAACCAAAGGGGACAATCTCATCTGGGCATCATCTGGAGTGATCCTACGAAGTTACAATGAAATCCCTTCATAAATATGACCTGTAGACTGTGCTCAAGGTTTTTGGGCTTCGGGCACTTGTAGCGATCACAGCTGACCAATCATGACCAAAAGGGGATGTTATCATCTAGGCATTATATGGAGTCAACCTTACAGGTTACAATGAAATCCTTCTATAAATATAACCTTTTGCCTATGCTAAAGGTTTTTGGGCTCGGGCACCCATCAAGGCTGAATGATCGCGATCAAAATGGGATGTTCTCATCTAGACATTATTTGGAATCATCCTACCAAGTTACAATGAAATCCCCTCATAAATATGACCTGAAGACTGTGCTAAAGGTTTTCGGGCTTCGGGCACCTTTAGCCGTCACAGTAGCCCAATCATTACAAAAGGGGACGTTCTCATCTAGACATTATATGAAGTTAACCTACCAAGTTACAATGAAATCCCTTCATAAATATGACCTGTAGACTGTGCTAAAGGTTTTCGGGCTTCGGGCTCAGGCAGCCATCATGGTTGAATGATCGCAACCAAAGGGGACAATCTCATCTGGGCATCATCTGGAGTGATCCTGCAAAGTTACAATGAAATCCCTTCATAAATATGACCTGTAGACTGTGCTCAAGGTTTTCGGGCTTCGGGGACCTGTAGCCATCACAGTTGACCAATCACGACCAAAAGGGGATGTCATCATCTAGGCATTATATGGAGTCAACCTTACAGGTTACAATGAAATCCTTCTATAAATATAACCTTTTGCCTATGCTAAAGGTTTTTGGGCTCTGGCACCCATCAAGGCTGAATGATCATGGCCAAAATGGGACGTTCTTGTCTAGACATTATTTGGAGTCATCCTACCATGTTACAATGAAATCCCCTCATAAATATGACCTGTAGACTGTGCTAAAGGTTTTTGGGCTTCGGGCACCTTTAGCCGTCACAGTAGCCCAATCATGTCCAAAAGGGGACGTTCTCATCTAGACATTATATGAAGTTAACCTACCAAGTTACAATGAAATCCCTTCATAAATATGACCTGTAGACTGTGCTAAAGGTTTTTGGGCTTCGGGCTCGGGCAGCCATCAGGGCTGAATGATCGCAACCATAGGGGACAATCTAATCTGGGCATCATCTGGAGTGATCCTAAGAAGTTACAATGAAATCCCTTCATAAATATGACCTGTAGACTGTGCTCAAGGTTTTCGGGCTTCGGGCACTAGTAGCCATCACAACGGACCAATCACGACCAAAAGGGGATGTCATCATCTAGGCATTATATGGAGTCAACCTAACAGGTTACAATGAAATCCTTCTATAAATATGACCTTTTGCCTATGCTAAAGGTTTTTTGGCTCGGGCACCCATCAAGGCTGCATGATCGCGATCAAAATGGGACGTTCTCATCTAGACATTATTTGGAGTCATCCTACCAAGTTACAATGAAATCCCTTCATAAATATGACTTCTAGACTGTGCTAAAGGTTTTTGGACTTTGGGCCCCTGTAGCCATCACAGTTGCCCAATCATGCCCAAAAGATGACTTTCTCATCTAGACATTGTATGAAGTCAACCCACCAAGTTACAATGAAATTCCTCAATAAATATGACCTGTAGACTGTGGTAAAGGTTTTCGGGTTTTGGGCTCGGGCAGTCGTCACGGTTGGCAGATCATGCCCAAATGGGGAAATTCTCATCTAGACATCATAAGGAGTCATCCTACCAAGTTACAATGAAATCCCTCCACATTAAACATGACCTGCAGACTGTGCTAAAAGTTTTTGGGTTTCGGGCTTGGGCAGCCATCACGGTTGATAGATCATGCCCAAAAGGGGACGTTCTCATCTAGGCATTATACAGAGGCATCCTACCAAGTTACAATGAAATCCCTTCATAAATACGACCTGTAGACTGTGCTAATGGTTTTCGGGTTTTGGGCTCGGGCAGCCATACCGGTTGCCCGATCGCGACCAAAAGGGGACGTTCTCATCTAGACATGACCCCAAACCTGCATATGAAATTTCGTGATGATCAGACAAGAACTGCGGGGTGTAGCCCGTGCTAAAGGAAAATGTGAACAGACGTCACAGACTCACAGACTAACAGACTTCCGCACGCGTGATGGCAATAGCTTATCTTGACTATGTCAAGTTAAGCTAAAAATTTATTCAAATCAGAACTTTCATACAGAAGTTCTGTACAAAAAACTGATTGCACTAATTTTGGTACAAAATGGCTGCTGTTGGCCATCTTGAATTTCGGACCACGCCCAAAAACACTCGTTCTCATCCCACGGTGATAACAAAGGTACCCGAGAAGTTTCGTAAAGATCGGTTCATAAATACGGCCTCTAGCCTGAGCCGTATAGAAGTTGTGTACAAAAAACTGATTAGACCTAATTTCGGTACAAAATGGCCACTGGCAGCCATCTTGAATTTTGGACCGCACCCAGAAACACTCATTCTCGTCCCAAGGTAATAACAAAGGTACCCAAGACGTTTCGTGAAGATCGGTTCATAAATACAGACTCTAACCCGAGCCGTATTGACATGTGTACTTACTGTGTGTAAGTAGCACTGAAAAAATCTGAGTTCATCTAATTTGCATAATTTCTGCATGAGAAAAAAACCCATATTATATGTGATGTATCCCATGGTACTAACCATTCACACAAAAAATGATTCAAATCAGCGCTTTCATATGGAAGTTCTGTGCAAAAATCTGATTGCACCTAATTTTGTACAAAATGGCTGCCATCGGCCATCTTGAATATCGGACCTGACCCCAAAACACTCGTTCTCGTCCCACGGTGATAACAAAGGTACCCAAGGAGTTTTGTAAAGATCGGTTCATAAATACGGCCTCTAGCCTGAGCCGTATTGGCATTTGCACTTACAGTGCTGAAAGTAACACCAAAAAACATCAAAGTTAGTCTAATTTGCATAATTTACGCACGAGAAAAAAACCCGTATTATTCGTATTATATGTGATGTATCCCATGGTACTAAACATTCATACAAAAAATTATTCAAATCACAGCTTTCATATGGAAGTTCTGTACAAAAAACAGATTTCTGCATCGTCCGTACAAAATGGCGGCTGGCAGCCATCTTAAATTTCGGACCGCACCCCAAAACACTCGTTCTCGTCCCACGGTCATAACAAAGGTACCCAAGAAGTTTCGTAAAGATCGGTTCATAAATACGGCCTCTAGCCCGAGCCGTATCCAATTGTTGACGGACAGACGGCCAGACGGACGATGGGCCATGGCATAAGCTCAAATTTGGCTTCGCCAAAGTTGAGCTAATAATTGAACAGAATCCATATTCGAACATAGCCTGTATTACTAGCTGGGTAATACACATACCAACTTTTATTGAGGTCAAATAATCCAAACTGGAGTTATCGGTTGGAAACAAAAAATGTTAATAGGCAGTCAAATTCTAAGTTGAAAAAGTGCCATAACACATGCAAAAAATAATTGGACAGAACGGATATACAAACTTGGCCTATACTACCAGCTGGGTAATACACATACCAACTTTGGTCAAGATAAAATAATCCACATTGGAGTTATCGGTTGGAAACCAAAAATGTTAATAGATGGTGAAATTCTAAATCAAAAAAGGTCCATAACTCATGTAAAAATAATTGGACGGAACCCATAATCGAACCTGGCCTGTATTTCTAGTTGGGTAATACACATATCAACTTTGGTTGAGATCAAATAATCCAAACTGGACTTATCGGTCAGAAAACAAAAATGTTAATAGACGGTTGAATTTTTAGCAAAAAAAAAAAGAAGAGCTGTAACTCACGTAAAAATAATTGGACGGAACCCATTATTGAACTTTGCCTGTATTACCAGGTGGGTAATACACATACCAAGTTTGGTTGAGATCAAATAATAGAGACTGGAGTTAGCGGTTGGAACCCAAAAAATGTTACTTGACAGACAGATGTACAGATGAACAGATAGACTGATTTTACAAACCGTTTTTCAAACGGGCTCATAAAAGCAAGGTCACTGACAGCATGTTATTGTAATATGCCATCTCAAAATACAATTCAGGGCTATATCCCCCTCAGTTGGTGTCCACATAAATCTGCCTCAAAAAACACCATTAGCACCTTACTGAAATCTTTCATGATATAACTATCATAGTGAATAAGAATCAAGTTGTTGGATTTCCCTTATTTGTGGTGGGGGTTAATTAAATTTGCATTATTATGTCATATATGCATTATATTACAAACCCTCATACTTCAGCGTGTTCAGGAGATCCTCTCAAGAGTGTGGGGTTATCTTTTCTCAAAACTGATGGATGAAAACTGAGGTTAAACGATATTGATTTTTTGAGAAATTACATTTTTCCACCACAAATTTAAAAAAAAAAACAATGTATGGACCTTGTCATGTTCATTTGAGCCATAAGATAATAATAGTAGTTCAGATACGTGCTTCCTGGGTCAAAAAACACGTTTTGGTTGACAGCAGTTCCTGTGTTTTGTCATGTTTTAAGACTGTGCATGGTAAGTGGTAAGAGTCTTGTCCAAGAACACGTGAGATGGCGTGCGTCAGGATGAACTGTCAACCTTTTGGTTTCAAGTCCAATGCTCCAATCAAGGAACTACGGTACCCCTTGCAATTTTTTATAGAATTACCAGTAGTTTACTATCATCTATATTTAATTAAAAGGTCAAATTTGTGCCTAAGGTATTTTAAATGACTTGGTGTTTAACAATTATATGAAATTAACAGTGTTATTCAATAAAGAAGTATCCACTTAATTCGGCTCCACTGTTTGTTGTTATCCAGTAAACAAATTAAATGCCTGAATGTCTATGATTTCTGTCATGTAAAGTGTTAAATTAATGTGCAAATTCTGTGATTACTCAAACCTTATCTTTCTGGAAAAAGGGAAAAACAGAATATGAATTTAATGAGAGACTATCAATATGAAAAAAAAACGTATGTAGTCACTATGTAACATTATGATATATGAGAAATGACAAATACCAAAGTATAATCAATTATAAGTAAATCAATAGAAAATCATGCCATTCTATCCTTACATAAATAAATCATTTATCTCTCACAGAGAAAGCTTTAACTTCTTGCATCCTGATGCTCCACTTATTATAGTAAAGCTATTTTATACTATTTTTTTATTGTAATATTAGTTATCCTTGTGTTTTCCAGGGTGTATGGGAATTTACATTGGTTTGGGAACTCATACACCCTGAGGCATTCATACACCCTGGAAAACACAAGGATAACGGATTTATTTCCAAGAATTTTCGTGTACTTAATACTTTAACCTAAATTGTAGGAAAACTGACAGAAAATTTGTACTTTGTGAGTTTCTTAATAAAACCAGACAAATATGGAGGTCATTGGAACTGGCTCAATGAGCCAGTTCCAATAACATCCATACCTGTAATATTTTATTACACATGAATATTAAATTTCCTGAATTTTTTTTTTTGTTCTAACATAACCGAGCAGAAGGTATGAATTAATAATTAAAAATGGGTACTTTTTTAGCCATATTGTGTATTCTTGTTTTTACACTGTGGTTAACCACAGTGTAAAAAAAAAGCTACTGTGGATTGCAAGTTACACTGTTCCTCTCAGCCAATCAAAATGCAGTATTTTGTTGCATTTGGAAATAATAAACTCTTGCACTGAAAGAGTAATTTATTTATTTATTTAAGATCACCTCATGTTGGACAATGTTTAATCTAATAGTAATATGTTTATTATAATAGAAAAATAAACTGCAAAAAGTTCAGATTTATGAGATTTTCCATCTTTTGTGTGCAAGAACCTTGAATTATGTTTTATTGTTTCAAAATCAAGTTGTTATAAATGTATTTCTTTAATAAAATGTACCATCCCAACAGCTGTCATTGAGCTGTTATGATGTGTCAGTAATGCATCTGGTGCAAGGCAGCTTCAGATAAACTGAGGTTTGGAAAACAGCGAAACCTTTAACTCCTTGCATCCTGCTAGCAGATATGTGTATTCCTGTGCAGGACAGGAAATCTCTTGCCACTAAAACCAAATTTCTCACTTAAATTCAATTTCCATTTTGACCAATGATTTCTTGTGTTAAATTGTTACGAATCTTTAAACAAATCACGCCATGAGAGCAGCCATGACTAGATTTGATGAGATATATTTAAAAAAAAATACTCAGCTGGTTAAGCATTAACACTTCTCCTGCCAAGTCTGGTCTGATCATATCACAATATCTAAGATAAAGTGGGTTACAATTACATGAATACTATTCAAAAGAATGACTCTGTTTAACTGCATTTAAATTTCAAACATCAAACTATACTTCTCAAAGTTTAGGCCCGGTCACACAGCCGACTACGCATGTATCACCGACTACGCATGTATCACGTTAAAACATTAGTTAAAATCTGATTGTTCGTGTTTGTCAGTGGAGAATTTGACGATTTCTGTTGATATGCGTAATAAAAAATCACTGATGAATTGCACAAGAACTACGGAAATGTCACGTACTATTCACTCACAAAACACGCACCTCAGCATAAATCAGAAAATTTGCAATATACATGATGAAAACCCAACGCATAAACTGCTCACTATCACTAATAAATCATGTGCGAACAACATATAACCACGAATAAATTATGCACACTCACGTATAATCTGCGCATATAGAACGTATGAATCACGCATGTATCACTTATGAAACACTCGTGAGCCAATAATAATGGGCGTAACTATCGCATCTGCCTCACGCATATATAAAGCTGGCACTGACAGGGCTGTGGCATTATTGTCTCAACAGTCTAGAAAAGTAGAAAACTACAACATCCAGAAAGTAGAAACCATGCCTCCCAGGAAAAGTCGTCAGAAATCCAGAACCAGGGCCCCAACTACTCCAAAAGATGTGCCTGTGCCTGTTTGCAGTAAAAATAATGCAGCTGAAGATGAAGAGACCGCCAGGTCCGAAAGTCCCACACCACCTGCCAGGTCTCCAAGCCCTCCACCACCTGCTCATGAGATACAAGTTGAGGTGCACGCTCCCCCTGCTGCTGCTGAATGTAGGACTGAAGATCCCCATCCTGAAACCTCTGCAGACAAGGGTAAGGGCAAATCGAAGAGCAAGTCCAAGGGCAAGGTCAAACCCAAGCATGACTACTCCATTGAAGCAGAGAAGGAAGAAAGTCTTCTAGAGTGGATGGCAGAGAATGAAGCAGTCTGGCGTCGTGGCCATAAAAATTACAAGAAACGCAGAGAGATCTGGGTTGCCAAAGCTGCTGAGATTGGTGTATCTGTAGAGCACATCATGGGCTGGTGGAAATCTTTGAAAGACTGGTATGTCCGGCTCAACAAAGTGAAGTCTGGTCAGGCAGTTAAGAGATACACAGACAGGGAGAAATTTGTCATTGACAAGTGCAAGTTTTACAAGACCCAGTTGCCATCTACCAAGTCAGCACCCTTGGTCAGCTTGCAGAGGACCACGTCTACCCAACCAGCCCATGTCAGTGAGTCTGGGTCAGACAGTGAGAAGGAGGAAGAACAGACTACCCTCGAGGGCGACCTGGAGGTGGTGGAGAGGCAGGCTGCAGCTGAGGCAGGCCATAGTTCAAGGCTCGTGAGGAAAAGGAAGAAGGCAAACCAGGAAGATGAGTGGATGAAAGAGCTGAGGGACACGATGAAAGCAAACCAACAACTGCTCGCCCAGCTGATCCATGAGAAACCTGCCCAGTCCTCAGACCGTGAAGTCTTCATAAAATATGTGTCTGACAGCCTGCGTGTGGCACCAGCAGAGCAATACCACCAGTTGAAGACCCGCATCTGTAACCTGTTACAAACTGTTTCCCAGGACACCACTTCAGCCTCCAAGGCCTGTCCAGGTCACGTCTGCTCCACCTATCCTGTACCAGCAGCAGCCAACTCCTCAGTACCAGCAGCCAGCTCCTCAGTACCAGCAGCAAGCTCCTCAGTACCAACAGCAAGCTCCTCAGTACCAACAGCAAGCTCCTCAGTACCAGCAGCAGACTCCTCAGTACCAGCAGCTTGAGATTAGTCATAGTCAGCAGCCTCAACAGAGCCAACCCTCTTCTGCAGCTTCTAGTGGGCAGCGCTTGCCGGCATCCACCTATGCAAATCTACTGCAAACAAGTCAAGATGTTTTTGATGGGTCGATAAACCTCTCCTCGTTCAGTGTTGACAGCCAGCTCCTACCGGGCCCCAGCTCCAAAAGACTGAGCACACAGTCCCTGAACACACCTCCATCTCCTCATGATGAGAGTGACAACGACTTTGATTAAATAGTGGCAGCCAGCAGAAGATTACTATGTATATTTGGGAAATAAATGATATTTCAGTTTTAGCTACTATTTATTTGTTTGTGTGGAATTGAATATGAATGGAGATGGTGGAGTGAAATGTTACAAATTTTGTAATGAATAGTGTTCAAAAGAAATGGAAATACTGTAAAAATAGTACACAAGAGTATGAAAAAAATTCAATGGTATCAGTCCACATACCTCCAGGTAATTTACCCCCGGTCATATACCCCGAGCCATATGCCCCCAGGACAAATAACCCAGCCATATACCCCAAGACATATACCCCTAGCCATATTACCCCTGGTCATATTCCCGTAGGCTGCAATCCCCCCAGGGCATTTACCACTTCATACCCCCTTATACAGTAATTGGTAGTTAGATTATGCAGAAAATTTTAGTTTCTATCAATAAAACAGTTTACCAAGATAAAATTCCGAAAGACTTTTCTCAACATATCAAACCTAAAGGAATGGCAAAAGTCAACCAATGCTTGTTTTTTCAGATTTTTATTTTTGTTTCCAAAACGTAGGTCATGACCTCTTATTTGAACAAGCATGACATGCTTGTTCAAATGAGGTGTCATAACCTATGTTTTGAAAGGAAAAATATAATAAAAATTCAGTTTATAATAATTATGTGTATGATTTATGAATAATTACTGAGCACTTTTAATATTCACTATGAGCAGTTCTAACATGTACTTCATGTGCTTTCATCGTATTTGATAATGAAAAAAATAAATTACAATGAAATCTCCTATTGACACCAAAGTAACCTAAATAATTTGTAGTTCTTTACTAATATTTCGTGAAAGAATTCAATGTAAAGATCAACTCCCATAACATCCCATAACATACAATCAGTATTATTAAAAAAAATCAGTTTTTATTGGTAATTTTTTTCAAATAAATCCATGAGGACGGGTAATTGACCGTGAGGGTATTTAGCCTAGTGGATATATGACCTGGAGGTAAGTGAGCGGGGGTAAGTTACCATGATAAACATTAATGCACGTTATGGGGATTTAATAATGGTTCAGAACACCTTGGCAATAGACAATATGGAACAGATTAAATTTTAATTTCATTATCAAAATTTATTTTACAAAACACAACAACAGCACAATCTTTACATTTCAATTATTTCATTACAACAATAAAACAGAGCAGCTTCTTGACTCCAAGTTGTCTAGACGTCCACCATCCCATCTTGCCAGGGGACAGCACCTGCTGAAGAGTTGCACCAATGTTTTAACAAGTTCCTTTGCATCTTGCCTTCCTTGGATGCTCTGTTGGGTGCCTTAACAACTTTAGTGTCTTCCAAGTTTTTCCCCTCTCGCCAGGCACCAGGCTGCATATTGCCATTCAGGCCTTGTACATCAACCAGGCGATTCTGAAGCACAGGGTATCTCGTCCGCATCAGGTTGTGTAGGAGCACACAGGCCTTGACGATGAGCCTTACATTATCAGGGTCATGGTTCTTAGAAGAACTTGAAATCTGTTGGCAAGGATGCCAAAAGCATTTTCAACCACTCTTCTTGCCCTTGACAGCCTGTAGTTAAAAATTCTCTCTTCCCTGTCAACGTTTCTGGTACTGTAGGGCTTCATCAGGTAGGTTCTCAGGCTAAAGGCGTCATCTCCCACCAGAAAGTATGGCACATCTTGAGTGTCGTGGGGCAAAGGCTCTGGCTGTGGCCATCCCGTGATGTTGTTCTGCTCCAAGCCTTCACGCAGCTCACTGTTGTTGTAGATTTGAGCATCTGAAGAGGAGCCATTACCAGACACATCTACCCACAGGAACTTGTAATCAGACGTCACCATAGCTAAGAGAATGACACTGAAGAAGCCTTTGTAGTTGTAGTACTCGGAACCGGAATCTGGGGGAGCCTTGCATGCCACGTGCTTGCCATCAATAGCGCCAATAACATGGGGAAAGTTCCATCTCTGGTACCAGTCATTTTCCAGTTGCAGCCAGCCTTCTTGAGTGGTGGGAGGTGACATCAGCTCATCCAGGTACTCCTCTACGATAGCCTCGCAGACTTCTCTGACAACATTGCTGATCGTGTTGTGGGGGACCCTCCAGGCATACTGCATGTCACGGTACTTGGCACCAGATGCTAGGTGACGAAGGGTAAGGGCAATCTTCAAACCTGGATCAAGGGGAGCTCTCCAGTTGGTTGTCTTCTTTGTAATTTTGGAGGTCAGCCTCTGAACAATCTCGTCAAACATGTGTGGAGGCATACGCATGAAGTTCTTGAAGGATCCTGTGTCTTCACTGCGGAGCTCCACCATCAGTCGATCATACAAGCCCTGCTCTGGTCTTCTACAGATCCACTCTCTCACCCAGATCTTTCTAGCTGCTCTTCCCCTCCTCCTTCTCCTGACCAACATATGGACTTGCAGCAGCTGATCAATCTGATTCTGGAGCAGGAATACCAGGACATCTCTTCTCTGGGTGTTCATGGTGACGAGCAGCTGGACAATAATGGCAGGACCTTGACGAAATAGCCACTATTATACAGCACCAATCATACGTGACTTCTTAGTTATACATCAGTGCCTCATCAGTATTTCATGTGAATTGCATACGCTTATTTGCGTTTTTTGTTGGAGATATATTCGCCAATGAAGATTTTTCTGAGTGGTTGTCAGTGATTTTAAGTGAAATGTACATGTTACTGGTGTGGAACATGAGCGATCTGTCTGTTATTCTTCAGTGAAAAACCATAGATGTACGTGACAAGAGCAACATTTTCACTAAAAATCACTTCAAAACTACGCATATTTCACGCATTGTCCACGTGAGAACTACGCAGCACACGCATATATAACTTAAGAAAAGCGTACAAGTGCGCAAAGTCTTGTGTGAACCGATTTTTGAACTGTTCAAAACCTCGAATCGCGCATAAAGATGTTCTGGCATATATCCACTTACAATCACTGAGCTTTCACGTGAGAAAAAAGGATGAAACACGCAAATGACAGATGAATCACGCAAGGCTGAAAATTTGTACGATTTTCATGCGTAATTCATGCGTTTCTGCAGTGTGACCGGGCCTTTTGCAAAGCAGCAAGTATATCCAACTACCTGTTTTACGTTTTAGTTGAAATATTGTTATGAAAAGTATATATATTTTTTATTTAATTATATCTTTAATGATTTAAGTACAGAAATTAAGATTTTGTTTGTGTTTGACATTATTTTTTAGCTTTTGAATATGATAATCATGGCAAATGGATATTATTGCTAAAAAAGGAAATTTTTCAAATTTGCCAAAAGTTTACGGAGCGAACTGGTATGAATTCAATATCAAGTATGAGACCCATTACTGTTAATTACAGCTTGACAATGCCTTCTCATGCTCCCAGTCAGGTTTCTGATGGTCCTTTGTGGGATGCTGTTCCATTCTTGGACCATAATGGCACCAAGCTCCTGAACACTTCTTGGCTTGACTGGACGGGCTGAAATTGCAAGCTGCAACTCATTCCAGACATGTTCGATTGGATTGAGGCAAGGGCATCTTGCTGGCCAGTCCATACGCTCAATTCCCTCCCCCTGTCAGTACTCCCGGACAGCATGGGCAACATGAGGACGGGCATTATCGTCCATCAGAATGAATCTATCACCCACTGTACCTGCATACAATCTGACGTGGGTAACCAGGATCTCATCAATATATATACCACTGTGCAGTCAATGTACCATGGTCATGGACACAGAGCTCTGTACGTTCATCCCAGCTGATGCCGCCCCAGACCATTATTGACCCTCCACTGTAGCGGTCATGTCCAGCAATGTTGACTGCATGGAATCGCTCTCTTGGACTTCTCCATACCCTAGAATGCCTTTCTGTGTAGTCTAGGCAGTACCTTGACCCATCTGTAAAAAGGACAGGTTGCCAATCTTCTCTGGTACGTCCATGGCCCATTCATATTGTGTCTGACGGTGGTTCTGGGACAGCGGATGCGAATACATGATCTTCTCGATCGGAGACCACCTTCGTGCAACCTTGCCCGGTTAGTCTGCGTCGAAACATTTATCCCGGTTGCATTCTGAAGGTCGCTGCAAAGCTGGGTTGCTGTTGCAAAGCGGTTCCTACGGGCCTGAATGATCAAAAACCTGTCTTCAGCTGCAGATGCTGCTCTGTCTCTACCACCACCATGCCGACTTACAGGTGCGCCATACTGCTGAAATCTTGCTCAGGCTCTGGTGATCAGTGTCTGGTACACACCAAGGGCTTCACCAACCTGATGATGCATAGCCCCTTGCTCCACCATCCCACCACATTTCTGCTTCAGACAAATGTCTTCTTACATTTGCATTCGCCATATTCAATCATTAAATCACAAGGATTTGTGTTAAAATGAAGACTGAATACCCTACACATGTCATGTACATGTAGACAGTACACAAAAACATCATGAAAATCAAGGGGTACATGCTTTCCATGACTGTCATGAAAAGTCTGCCTGTCAAGAGAGCTAATGTAAACACTGGGGACCATCTCAATACATTCCCCAATCATATCCACCCAATATATCGCAAATATGTCACAAGCAAATTTCACAATGATGTGTCAAATATGTGGTGCATAGCAAACTTAGCTAGTGAAATATTAACCACAGAGCACTCAAAGAAAATTAATATTCACATAGCTACTCACTCATGAAATAATAAGGTGGGAGAAGATATGAAACAATGAAACATGCAAACAACCTATTCTCAAATTATAATATGGATCCACTAAGTGAATCAAGCCAATATAACTCTACAGATATTAAAATTTTTTAGTAAATTTTGTTTCTTTACATACCTACCACAATTGTTTACAATTGGCTGTAACATAAGTGCAGCCCTACTTCGGAACTAACTCAAGCTTTTAGAATGTTTTCCAAACGAATTGGAAAAGTACTAGAGTGCAAAAGCACGAAAAAGATCGAAAAAAGGGTCGAGCGAGACCAGCGCTCGAAATTACAGGTACTCTCTCTGCACACCTCTTGCATTTACCGAGCGCATGTGCAACAACCATGACATCAATTCCGTATTTCTACCAACGAGAAGTTTGTGATTTAGCGGGGAGGCATCGATATCAAAGATATCCCCAAGAAGGGTGGGCCTCGGGTAAACAATTGTGGTAGGTATGTTAAGAAACAAAATTTAGTAAAAAATTTTAATTTCTTTTTTGTTTACAATTGGCTAAATAAACAATAGGAGGAGGTGAATCACATAACCAATACCAACAAGAGTAGCAGAAAGAAAAGCAAGGATGGCAGAGAACAATAACGAAACCTGTAATGAAGATAGAGAGAAGGCACCTGAAAAGAACAAGGCTGAGCGAAGCACAACCTCGATAAAAACAATTTTAACGAGGGTGCACAACAGCCTGAGCAGCAACGAGAGGGCCTAAAGAATAAAGGTCCTCAGATTGCTGCTGAAGGTGGCAGAGATAAAAGGAGGAGAAGGCAGAAGCATTCCTCCAGTAAGCCGCATTCATAACATCCCGGAGCGAAACAGAATTGGAGAACGCCCAGGTTGTAGAAATGGCACAAACCTCATGAGCATTAAGCTGGTTCGAAACAAGATCCGATGCAGAAGCGGGAATAAGCCAGCTTGATTGCAAGAGAGATCCACCTGGAAATAGAATACGAAGAGATAGACTGCCTCTTAGGAATGAGAGACAGAAAGAATCTCTTCTGACCCCTCCTAATGAACTGAGTGCAAGTAATGTAAGTCTTGATTGCACGAACAGGACAAAGAAGAGGCCTCCGGCCATCTACAGCAGGGAGAGCCCGAATGCAGATGGGAGGAGGTACCGAATCAGGAAGTTGATTCTTAGTCAGAAAAGAGCAATCAGTAGTGAAGGTGACACTGTTAGCCTCATTTCGGAAGAAGGCAGAATCAACAGACAGCGCATGAAGATCACTGACTCGTCGAGCAGAAGCAAACGCTAGAAGAAAAGCCGTCTTATAGGAGAGAAAACTCATGTCGGTCTCAAATAAAGGCTCGAATGGCGCCCCCTCCAAACAGTGCAACACCCATGCCAAGTTCCACTTGGGTGTAAGACGCAAAACTCGAGGCCTCTTCAAAGAAAAGTGCCGAATGAGTTTGGAGAGAAAAAGATGACGACCGATGCACCGCTTTCCCACATAAGAAAAAGTATCAGACAGCATAGACCGATAGCCCTTAATCGTAATAGGCTGGAGGCCCTTGGAGTCAAAACGATATACCAGAAAATCCGCAATTTGAGCGATTGACGGATCACGGTAATTCACATTGTGATCTGCACACCAGTGGCAGAAGAAAACCTTCCACTTGGCAGCATAAGTCATGCCAGTGGAATGTCGCCCCGATGCAGAAAAGCACTCCACTGATCGTCTCGAAAAACCTCTATGTCGGAGACTGGACCTGATAAAAGACAGGCGTGAAGGGACAGGCTCGCCAGGTTGTTGTGATACTTCCTGGGACGACCCTGTGAAAGAAGATCGCGACGTAGAGGTAGACGAATCGGTCGATCGGCCAATAGAGGCCGCAGCTGATTGATCCACACCCTCTGTGGTGACAGGGGTGCGATCAGAATGATCTTGCAACTGCAAGCACGAATCTTCGCTAATACTTGAGGAAGAATCGGTGCAGGAGGAAAGGCATAGCCAATCCAACCCGTCCAGTCCAGAGACAGAGTGTCTACTGCAAATGCCAGAGGATCTGGACAAGGGGAGACAAAGGTCTCTACCTAATGATTCCAGCGAGTAGCGAAAAGGTCGACCTGAGGATGGCCCCACTGCTCGCAAATCGCCTGAAACACCGACCGATGTAGCATCCATTCGGTTTGAAGGACACTGTCGCGTTGGGATAGGGCGTCTGCTAGGATGTTGAGACGCCCGGGAATGTGTCGAATGGACACCCGTGCGTTCACATCCCGCGCCAACAGAAGAAGATCCTGAGACAGCCGATACATGGGAATTGAATGTGTGCCTCCTTGATTCCGTATGTAGGCCACTACTGTCGAATTGTCCAAAAGAAGTAGGACAATACGGTCCGACAGATGAGGGATCCAAAGCCGAAAACTCAACAGAAGAGCAAGGAGCTCCTTCTGGTTGACATGAAGGCCCACCTGCTCGCTGTCTCACTTGCCTTGAGTAGACAGACCAAGAGGATCCAACGTCGCACCCCAGCCCCGATCGCTGGCATCCGCAGTAAGGATGCGATCGGCCAAAGGAAGATCCAACGGAACACCCTGTGTCAGCCAGGGAATATCGGCCCAAGGGTGGAGGTGACAAAGCAGAGACCGAGGAATAGTGAGTTCCAGGTCCAGCGGATCTACATTCAGATGCCAATGATCCAACAGGAAGTGTTGGAGCGGTCGGACAAACAAGCGACCGAGCAGAATGAGATCTGTCACCGAACCGCAAAGGCCCAGCATCCGAAGGAAAGTCCTGGCCGAGACCAAGGAAGATTGAAGCAGGTTCCGAGTCAAGGCGGAAAGAATCGTCGCCCGAGCCTGGGGGACCGACACTACATTGTGAAGAGTGTCGAAATCCATCCCCCAATGACGGAATCGCTGAGAAGGAAGGAGATCCGACTTCTCGCGATTGACTCTGAAACCCAGCGACGCTAGCAGGCAAAGAAACTGCCGGACATCGAACTCCAGAACAGCAGCATCGTGGTGCCATTGGAGGATGTCATGTAGGTAGGCTGACGAAGTCACAGCCGAATGAGTGCGGTGGAAAGCAAGCACATGTGACATCAGTCGGGTGAAGGCCCAAGGAGCCAGGTTCAAACCGAACGGGAGAGCTCTGAATTGATAAACTCGATCCCGAAACGAGAACCGAAGGAATTTCCGTGACGCCAGATGAATGGGTACATGGAAGTAGGCATCCTTCAGGTCGATACTGGCAGCAAAATAGCACTGATGAACTGAACGTCGAACTGAACGGAAAGTCTCCATACTGAAACGAGGAGCTATTATGTACTCGTTCAGGATACTCAGATCGATGACAGGACGATATTGGCCTTTTTTCTTTGGCACCAAGAAAACTCTCGAGTAAAAGCCCGGTGAAAGGGTGTTCCTGACCACCTCGATCGCTCCTTTGGAGAGGAGATTGTTGATCTCCTGCACCAGAAGGTCCCGACGCAGAGAATCGGAAAGGACCTGAGTCGGAAGGGGCACCCGAGATAAACTGGGGTGCCGATGGAAGGACAGTCGCAGACCGGATTGAATGACATCGAGGACCCAAGAGTCCGACGTTATCTCTGTCCAACGTTTGTAAAACCACGACAGCCTTCCCCCGATTGGAGGCGAATCGAGGTGAGAACCTCACTTGCAGCCTCGACGAGGTCCCCGAGAGGAGAAACCACCTCGGGAAGTGACAGAGTCCTGAGACTTTCCTGCCTGAGGCTGCCAGCGAGCCTGGCCACGTCGGCGTTTCTTATGTGCAGAAGGAGCAGACGGAGCCATAGGCGTAGCCGACGTCGCCGACGAGGCAGACACAGCAGCACGCTTGGCTGGCCTGGAATGACCACCACCCGCAGCAGCAGGTTGGTCAAGCTGTTGCAGCAAAAGCTGGTCCTTCGCATGACGAAGAACTTCGCCACGAACAGCTTCCACGGAACCATGGAACAACTGAGGTCCCACCAAAGAGGCAGACCTTAGAACAGCACGTTGCCCAGAAGGAAGGGATGGTAAAGAGTCCAATACCGCATCCCGGCGTGCCAGCTCCAAATTAGCCGTGTTACAGGCGTGAGCGTGTGTCAAGTTCATAAGAGCCTGTGACAAAACGCGAAAAGGCGCCTGAGCGTCATCAACCTCCCCTGGTGGGAAATAGCGACGACATGGTCCACGAGAGATAACATACCCAGCATCTCTCGGGACAGGCCCACCATAGACTCAACTACCGACATCGGGAGAACTGCCGACTTAGGCTTAGTCAACCCGAGGGAAGAAGAATCCTCATCCACAGTAGTCATCCCTTGGAAGACTGGTGGAGAGACGGAATCGTAAACACGAAACCGCGATGGAGGCAGAAAGGCATCAGCTCTAGAAAAGAAGGAACCCTTGAGGGCCTTAGAACGCATTTTGGCGTCTAAGCCCTGGAAGGACTCAACAACCCGAGCCGATTGCAGAGGACGCAAAGCCCCAGAGCTAGAAGGCTCAACAGGGTTACGGCGCTCCACAGTGGACCGCGGCCAGACGGTCACAGAAGGCTGGTCAGAAGGTTGAAGGTCCGGCAATACGCCAAAGATGAAATCCAAAGCCTGCCCCAAGACTGACAAGGGGGGCCCATCACCTTCAAGATACTCGTCATCCTTCGTAGCAGAGGAGACATAGCCCAACTCGGGCTGACCAGAAGAAAACTGCTGTGAATACTGTGCAGTATCCAAGGGGCCAGGCAAGCCATCTCGGCAACCGACCAAAGGAGGTTGTGCCTCAGGAGGCACAGGGAGGCCAACTTGCGGGTTACCAGAAAGCAACCGGGTGAGCGCCAAAACGGCCTGACGCAGGTCAACCTGAGAATCCGTCGCAGTAGCATCGCCCGACGGAGTGTCCTCCCAATGGACCCTTCTGGTAGAAGAACCCGAATCCTCAGAAGAGACCGACGTCGAACGTCGATCGGCAGACAGAATAGGGATACAGTGAGAAGACACCGGAGGATTGTCCCGACTGTGACGCCCAGGGGCCATCACTGACCTCTGCGAAACAGAAGGTCCTGCCTGCAAATCCTCTAAAGAGACCGATGGCGCATGTCGATCGGTAGCTGGACCTAGGACACTGTGAGAAGACACCGGAGGATTGTCCCAAGAATGACAGGAATCTGTCATTGGCCTCTGCGCGGCAGACGGCCCCAACTGCCCATCCTCTGAGACCGACGGCAAGCATCGATCGACACCCAGACTCGGAACACAGTGAGGAATCACCGGAGGAAGGTTCCGAGAGTGACAGCTAACAGGGGCTGTCACTGACCACTGCCGAACAGCAGGCCCTGGATGCCAACGTCCCAACACCATCCCGCTAGGCAGCACACTAGCAGGGGAAGGAGGAACAATAAACGATTCACTCGAGGGGCTAGGAATCGCTGCCGAAGCGACCGACCGGCTCAACCGACTAGGAGCAAACCTAGCCAGATGAGATGGAGCAGACAGCAAACCCACACAGCCCCGCCACGAGGCTAGGGGAGGCTGAGAGCACACAGACTCACCAGCAGATACAGCCTCGGTCCCCCGAGACTGTAGACCATCCCCAGAGGAGATGGAAGAGCCACCATCAGACAGAATAGGATCTGGAGTAACAACTTCCTCAGCAACAGTCGACGGTGTAGGAGGCAGATCGGAGAGGGTCACCGAGCTGACCTCGGAGAAGCTCTCTATGAAAACAGATGCTTCAAGAGTGACAGCAGAAGACAAAGAGACCGTGGTCTCCCTGTCAGGTATCACTGAAGTAGCACCGTCAACAGTTGCAGAGGAACTCGCCACAGAAGACAGATCAGAATCCTGTGTGACAGAGTCACCACATGCACCAGCAGAAATGTCTGCTACGGCACGGCTACCCTTACCCCGAGAACGAGGGGTTCTAGCTCTGGACAGAACCACCTTGTTAACAGAAGCCCAGAATTTAGAGGACCAAACCCCACAAATACCACATGATTGGGCCTAAGTGCAATTGTTGCAAGTGACACATGTGGAATGAGAGTCGTCCACATGCTTCACTTGCAAGCAAGAGGTACAAGGGATAGTCTTTGGCATTGTATTAATGAAAATAATGTAATCAAGCTTCCTGCCGACGGAAAACAGCACAAAGGTCGTGTTCACACGTGGGGGAAAAACAAGATTAAGTGTGAAGAAACGAGCAATAATGATAAAAATTAACATGAATCAATAATAATTTTGATAGCTTGACAAAAGGATACAATCCACTTGCACACTAAGAATGTAGAAAACACATTTAATAAGTTGTTCACGAAGAAAATACAGCAAAGTAGCACGAGTCACAAAAGTTTCCGACCATGTACAAATGACGGAAATAAAAGGAATTGACGTCACGGTTGTTGTGCATGTGCTCGGTAAACGCAAGAGGTGTGCAGAGAGAGTACCTGTAATTTCGAGCGTTGGTCTCGCTCGACCCTTTTTTTCGATCTTTTCCGTGCTTTTGCACTCTAGTACTTTTCCAACTCGTTCGGAAAAGATTCTAAAAACTTGAGTTAGTTCCGAAGTAGGGCTTGCACTTATGTTACAGACAATTGTAAACAATTGTGAGTAGGTTGAAAAGAAATGAAAATGAGGGTATGTGTTCTTGTTCCCCCTATAATAAGGTACAACAATGCCCAAACTGTTTTGAATCTAGCAAATAGTGGGAGAACTAGAGCAGCAAACATGTTGGGCATAAAAATATATTATTTGACAAATTACCTAAATTAGTAAAAGGGAAGTAACTTTGAATGTATTCTCACAAGAACATCAATCTTGTCATGAAATAGGTTCTACCATGCCAAGGTAGAATGGTGTGACAATTCACTTCAATCCAACATACAGTGACACTGATGGATACCCAATATGTTGGATGGACATAATTTTAAGAATACCCTATGTGTACATATTTAAGCAAGGGCATTATTTCTACTGTAGGATTTGTTCCCCAATGTTAAGGAACAAGCATGCCCCATAATATAAATAATGACTCCAACAAATGATGGTAGATTCAAATCAGCAAATATGTTGGCCTGACACATTTTTTAACAAGATTGATGGACACATCTTTGATAATCTGTGACCTTTGTGAAAAAAGAAAAAATAACACAGTAAACATAAATGAAAGTGTCAATGACATTGTAGCTCAACTTTGAATATGACAGGAATTAGTATTTGCTGTGACCAGGTCAACAATAATGAATATGACAGGAGTCAGTATTTGTTGTGACCAAGTCAACAATAATGAATAAGAGAAAAAGGAGTTTTGTTGTGACCACGTCAACCATATTAAATCAATTACAAGGTGACTGCAATGGTCTAAAGAATAGGACATAAGTATTATATGTGATGCACCCCATGGTACTAAACATTCATACAAATAATTATTCAAATCAGAGCTTTCATATGGAAGTTCTGCGCAAAAATCTGATTGCACCTAATTTTGTACAAAATGGCTGCCAGTGGCCATCTTGAGTTTCAGACCAGATCCAAAAACACTCGTTCTCGTCCCACGGTGATAAAAAAGGTACCCATGAAGTTTCATAAAGATCGGTTCATAAATGTGGCCTCTAGCCCGAGCCGTATTGGCATTTCCACTTACAGTGCTGAAAGTAACACTAAATAAATCAAAGTTAGTCTAATTTGCATAATTTACGCACTAGAAAAAACCCCGTATTATATGTGATGTATCCCATGGTACTAAACATTCATACAAAAAATTATTCAAATCAGAGCTTTCATATGGAAGTTCTGCGCAAAAATCTGATTGCACCTAATTTTGTACAAAATGGCTACCAGCGACCATCTTGAATTTTGGACCGGACCCCAAAACACTCGTTCTTGTCCCACGGTGATAACAAAGGTACCCAAGAAGTTTCATAAAGATTGGTTCATAAATAAGGCCTCTAGCCAGAGCCATGTTGACAGCATGACGGACGGACAGATGGACCACGGGCCATGACAATACCTCAAATTTGGCTTTGCCAAAGTTGAGCTAAAAATGCTGATAGGATCACCGATCCAATGTTGAGTTGTGACAGCACAAAAGTGGGTTTAATCATCAATTAAATTATCAACTTATCATCTGGAAACCAGTTGTTTATAATTTACAATGTGAAGGGTCACTGTGAACTTGACCTTTGACCTAATGATTCCAAAATAAATAGGGCTCTTTCGTGCACCAATATCAAACTACCTATGAGGGTTCATGAACGTGGGTGGAACCATTATCAAGTTATCATCCAAAAACCAATTGTTTATGATTTATTATGTTCAAGGTCACTGTGACCTTGACCTTTGACCTAGCAGGTCCAAAATAAATTGGGGTTTTCCAATCACCTAGGCCAACCTACCTATGAAGTTTCATGAATGTGGGTCAAACCATTATCAAGTTATCATCTGGAACACAATTGTTTACAATTTACTATGTTGAAGGTCACTGTGATCTTGACCTTTCACCTAGCGAGGCCAAGATAAATAGGGTTCTTCCTCTCAAGAAGGCCACCCCACATATGAAGTTTCATGTGGGTTGAATCATAGTCAAGTTATCATCCAGAAACAATTGTTTATGATTTACTATGTTCAAGGTCACTGCGACCTTGACCTTCGACCTAGCAAATCCAAAATAAATAGGGCGCTTCCTCTCACTGATTCCAACCTACATATGAAGTTTCATGAACGTGGGTCAAACCATTATCAAGTTATCGTCCAGAAACCAATTGTTTACAGATTTACCATGTTGAAGGTCACTGTGACCTTGACCTTTCACCTAGCAAGTCCAAAATAGTTCTTCCTCTCACTGATGCCAACCTACCTGTGAAGTTTCATGAACATGGGTCAAACCATTATCAATTTATCATCCGAAAACCAACAGTTCAGAGTCACTGTGACCTTGACCTTTGACCTAGTGAGTCCGAAATAAATGGGGTTCTTCCTCTCACAAAGGCCAACCTACGTATGAAGTATCATCCAGAAACCAATTGTTTATGATTTAGTATGCTCAAGGTCACTGTGACCTTCACTGTTGACCTAGTGAGTCCAAAATAAATAGGGTTCTTCCTCTCACAAGGCCAATCTACCTAAGAAGTTTCATGAACATGGGTCCAACCATTATCAAGTTATCATCCGGAAAACAATTGTTTACGACCGCCCACCCGCCGACCCGCCATTCATCAAACTATAAGTCGAGTTTGACTTCGTCACAACACGACTAATGAAAGTGTCAATGACACTGTAGCTCAACTTGTTAAGACATGTACATGTATAGTATGTGACACAGCAATGACAAACATCTAGGTAATGACCTGATAACAAAGGTACATATAAAGTATTGTAACGGTCTGTACATAAATACAGACCGTAGCCTGTAACAAATGTATAGGTAAAGTATTGTAAAGGTGGGTGACAGTCAGATGCTAAACTAGAAAAGAAATCTTTGAGTCCCAGAGTGGGTCTGACTGAACCGGTACCCCAAAACAGACTCGTTCCTGTCCCAAGGTGAAAACAAAGGGACCCAAGAAGTTTCGTGAAGATCAGTTCATAAATACGAGCTGTATAGAAGTTGTGACAAAAAACTGATTGGACCTAATTTCGGTACAAAATGGCCACTGGCAGCCATCTTGAATTTTTGACCACACCCAGAAACACTCGTTCTCGTCCCAAGGTGATAACAAAGGTACGCAAGAAGTTTTGTGAAGATCGGTTCATAAATACAGCCTCCAGCCCATGCCGTATTGACATCTGCACTTACAGTGTATAAGCAGCACCAAAAAAATCAAAGTTCATCTAATTTGCATAATTTCTGCACGAGAAAAAAACCTGTACTATACGTGATGTATTCCATGTTACTAAACATTTATACAAAATTTAATTAAATCAGAACTTTTATACAGAAGTTCTGTACATCTTGAATTTTGGACCACACCCAAAACCACTTGTTCCCACCCCACGGTGTTAACAAAGGTACCCAAGAAGTTTCGTAAAGATCGGTTAAAGAATACGGCCTCTAGCCTGAGCTGTATAGAAGTTGTGTACAAAAAAAATGATTAGACCTAATTTCGGTACAAAATGGCCACTGGCAGCCATCTTGAATTTTACACCGCACCCAGAAACACTCGTTCTCGTTCCAAGGTGATAACAAAGGTACCCAAGACGTTTCGTGAAGATCGGTTCATAAATACAGACTCTAGCCCGAGCCGTATTGACATGTGTACTTACTGTGTGTAAGTAGCACTGAAAAAATCAAAGTTCATCTAATTTTAATAATTTCTGCACGAGAAAAAAACCTGTATTATATGTGATGTATCCCATGGTACTAAACATTCACACAAAAAATTATTCAAATCAGCGCTTTCATATGGAAGTTCTGCACAAAAATCTGATTGCACCTAATTTTGTACAAAATGGCTGGCAGCGGCCAACTTGAATTTCGGATCGGACCCCAAAACACTGGTTCTCGTCCCACGGTCATAACAAAGGTACCCAAGAAGTTTCGTAAAGATCGGTTCATAAATACGGCCTCTAGCCCGAGCGGTATTGAATTGTTGACAGACAGATGGACAGACGGACGACTGGCCAAGGCATAAGCTCAAATTTGGCTTCGCCAAATTTGAGCTAAAAATGGGGCCATTTATTATGCCATAGGATCTGTTTCCCAGTGATTATGTAGAAGCAAGCCAAACGTTATTTTAGTCCAACCACTGGTGGTAGCAAACATGTTAGACAGACATAATCTGTAATGTATGAACTTACAAACACATGCAGATTACTATATACCCCTCAGGAGGGGCATACTTATAGCATACTCCAACCAGTTTGAATATCCAAATCATGAACACATTCAATAGCATATAACAACTAAACTTTATGATTCTGGAGAACCATGGCTTTTCCAGATGAGATTCCATGATTTTTCATGACCCCAGAGTGTCTGATGAATTGTTTTTAACTGTCTCACTAAAGTTCCTTTATTGATGTTATGAGAAAGGTGGGTATAGTAGTCTCAAATGACTCAGTTTAATAAAAAAATGTTTAGGTTAAAACCATCATTAATGATGGAGAGGGTTAATATCAATATTGTCGTCTGACAAGTCAATGACTGACAAAAGGCGTTATGTTTGTTTCACACATACTCACTGAGTGCTGTGGCTATTTAAAAATGGTCCATTTTATCTCAAATGTATCCAAACTGTATTGTCTGGCAGTTTGTAGAGGGTTAACAAGTGCTAACAGGAATATTTTTCCATGTAACTTATAATGTCACACCAAGAACTGCGAATGGCCATTTTTTCTTAAAAATCTACAAGATGTTTTCAGAGAAATCCAAGGAAAACATGAATTTTAAGCTTTTGATGGGTGTCATTGTTTATCCAGCTGAAACGGGTTAAGGATTGTTTTTTGAACATCCTCATTACTTACAAAAATGAAAGTGTCAATGACACTGTAGCTTAACTTGTGTGTTGTGTTTGATGAAAAAGATAATGTTCAATGTTTATGAAAGAATTATGAAATAAGACAAGAATTATGATAATTGGGAATATGTTCATTTCTGTTCCCTGTGTGCTGTTTTTAAAAATAATATGAGGTGTACACTGTACTGAAGAGCTGAGGGGTGGGTTAATATGACCTCACAGTTAATGTATGTGGCCCTCACAGTTAACGTATATCAACGAAAGTTACCAAGTTACAGTGAAATTATTCCAAAACGAGTCATCCTATCAAGTTACATTGAAATCCCTTCATAAATTTTGCCTGTAGACTGTGCTAAAGGTTGTCGGGCTTCGGGCCCCTGAAGCCGTCAGTTTTCCAACTGCGTCCAAAGGGGACGTTCTCATTTAGACATTATATGAAGTCAATCTACCAAGTTACAATGAAATCCCTTCATAAATATGATCTGGAGACTGTGATAAAGGTTTTCGGGCTTCGGGCTCGGGCAGCCATCATGGTTGAATGATCGCAACCAAAGAGTACAATCTCATCTGGGCATCATCTGGAGTGATCCTACAAAGTTACGATGAAATCCCTTCATAAATATGACCTGCAGAATGTGCTCAAGGTTTTCGGGCTTCGGGCACCTGTAGCCATCACAGTTGACCAATCATGACCAAAAGGGGATGTCATCATCTAGGCATTATATGGAGTCAACCTAACAGGTTACAATGAAATCCTTCCATAAATATGACCTTTTGCCTATGCTAAAGGTTCTGGGGCTCGGACACCCATCAAGGCTGAATGATCATGATCAAAATGGGACGTTCTCATCTAGAAATTATTTGGAGTCATCCTACCAAGTTACAATGAAATCCCTTCATAAATATGACCTGTAGACTGTGCAAAAGGTTTTCGGGCTTCGGGCCCCTGCAGCCGTCACAGTTGCCCAATCACGTCCAAAAGGGGTCTTTCTTATCTAGACATTATATGAAGTCAACCCACCAAGTTACAATGAAATTCCTCAATAAATATGACCTGTAGACTGTGCTAAACATTTTCAGGTTTTGGGCTTGGGCAGTCGTCACGGTTGGCAGATCACGCCCAAATAGAGAAATTCTCATCTAGACATCATAAGGAGTTATCCTACCAAGTTACAATGAAATCCCTCCATATTAAACATGAACTGCAGACTGTGCTAAAAGTTTTTGGGTTTCGGGCTTGGGCGGCCATCGCAGTTGACAGATCATGCCCAAAAGGGGACATTCTCATCTAGGCATTATACAGAGGCATCCTACCAAGTTACAATGAAATCCCTTCATAAATACGACCTGTAGACTGTGCTAATGGTTTTCGGGTTTTGGGCACGGGCAGCCATACCGGTTGACCGATCGCGACCAAAAGGGGACATTCTCATCTAGACATGACCTCAAACCTGCATATAAAATTTTGTGACAATCAGACAAGAACTGTGGGGTGTAGCCCGTGGTAAAGGAAAATGTGAACAGACTCACAGACTAACAGACTTCCGCGCGTGATGGCAATAGCTTATCTTGATTTTGTCAAGTTAAGCTAATAATTCTCTGTGAATTCCACTTCCACTTATGTTGATCCCTCCTCTTAACTTTGGGTGCTGTGGGTACACAAAACACAGCCCATTTTATCAAAATTTTGATGTTTGCGAGCCAGCATAGAGTTAACAGATGCTTACTGGAATATTTTGTACATGCAGCTTGTAATGTCACACTAAGATCTACAAATGGCCAATTTTCTTGAAAATCTATAAGATGTTTTTAGAGAAATCCTCGGATAACATGAATTTTGAACTGACAGGACATGATGTTTTCGGAGATCAAATAATACTCGCAGTACGCAGCTTTCTGCTGTAGACTGCGATTGTTAATTGGTCTCTTCCTTTTTCAATATTGGATTGATTTCCCACTGATCAACGATAAGATTGGGGAGGGGGGAGGGGGGCACTCAAAGCACAGCTATATGCTGTACATTGCGATTCTTATTTGGTCCCTCCTTTTAAATATTGGATTGATTTCCCCATTGATCCACGATGAGATTGGGGGTGGGAGGGAGCACTGAAGATACTTGGTGGTAAAAGGGCTCCTCTCAAACACCAAGAGATCGGTTAAAAAAACAGTACATATTATTTTCTATTTTGTGTGTCATTGAATCAATGGTTTCTCTGCTGACCTATCAGAGGTTACAAGCTTTTTTTTCCAAACATTGAACTATCACTGACAGGACATGAAGTTTTCGGAGATCAAATGACACTCGCAGTACGCAGCTATATGCTGTAGACTACACTGTTATCTGGTCCCTTCCTTTTTCAATATTGGATTGATTTTTCCCTCTGATCAACGATGAGATTGGGGGGGGGGGGGGGGGGCACCCAAAGCACAGCTATATGCTATACATTGCGATTGTTATTTGGTCCCTCCTTTTAAATACTGGACTGATTTCCCCCTCTGATCCACAATGAGATTGGGGGTGGGAGGGAACACTCAAGGCACTTGGTGGTAACAGGGCTCCGCTCAAACACTTACAATCGGTTAACAAAAAAAAAGTACCTATTAGTACCTATTATTTTCTATTTTGTGTGTCAGTGAATAAATGGTTTCTCTGCTGACCTACCAGAGGTTACAAGCCTTTCATCGAAGCGTTGAATTACCACTGACAGGACATGAACTTTTTTGAGATCCAATAACACTCGTAATATGCAGCTATATGCTGTATGTTGCGATAGCTATTTGGGCCCTTCTTTTTAATATTGTCAATATTTCAGATCTACGATGAGATTGGGGGGGGGGGGGGGGGGGACTCAAGGCGCTGGGTGGTAAAAGGGTTACCTTCAACACCAACAGATCGGTTGAAAAAATAGAACTTATTATTTTCTATTTTGTGTGTCATTGAATCAACGGTTTTTCTGCTGACCTATCAGAGGTTACAAGCCTTTTTTCCGCGCATTGAACTATCACTGAAAGCTAATTTTGCGTTCACGAACAAGGAGAAATGTGTCAATGGAACTTTTCGTAGATCAAATAACACTCGCAATATACAGCTATATGCTGTATTTTGCGAATGTTACTTGGTCCTCTCCTTTTTAATATTGGACTGATTTTCCCCTCTGATTTACGATGGGACTGGGGGGGGGGGGGGGGCACTCAAGGCACTTGGTGGTCATAGGGCTACCCTCAGACACCTACAGATCAGTTGAAAAAATAGAATCTACCATTTTCTATTTTGTGGGTCATTGAATCAATGGTTTCTCTGCTGACTTATCAGAGGTTTCAAGCCCTTTTTTTGTTGAAGTATCACGGACAGGATAATGAACTTTTCAGAGATCCAATAACACTCGCAATATACAGCTATATGTTGTAGATTGCGATTGTTATTTGATCCCTTCCTTTTTAATATTGGGCTGACCTGTTTCGTCCATTCTCCACTACGAATACAATTTTAGCGGATTCAACCTCACCACAAAGTAAGGCGGCCATAGAAACTTAAAACGGATTACATGATACCGCCTTCAAAAAAAAAAAAACGCCATCTTAACCGCACCATGAAATGTATTGTTTTTTCTTGTATAATTCTATTGTTAATATTGTTTGTTTTCCCAAAATTGAAACCTCAGATAAGAATTGTTGTGTATTACTGGGTGTTCTATAAGGTACAGTGCAGATATTTTCTAATAGTTGTGATGTTTTTTTCAAGCGAAATATTACTCCATGATCTCGTTACAAACGAGGATGACTCATCAGAAATTTGTCCTTCAGGGTGTTTGTCGATCAATAAACAAAACAATCAATATGGCGAGCATCACATTTGGTAGTTTGAACTGTCGAGGTCTGTCTTCCGATACTGTAAAACGCAGGGATGTCTTCTCACGGTGTAGGAAGGCATTTGATATCACTCTCTTGGTAGACACTCATTCCTGTAGTGATGTGGAAAATTCATGGAGAAACGAGTGGGGTTACGAGGCAATTTTCAACTCTTACACTAGCTCCAGTAGAGGGACTGCGATTCTATTTCGAAACACTTTAAGCTACAAAATACATGATAGTAGGAAAGACCCTGGTGGTAATTTCATTGTACTGGACATAACTATATATGAGCAAAGGCTCACGTTAGTGGCTCTGTATGGTCCCAACGACGATAAACCTCGTTACTTTACAAATCTGTTTGATATAATTGAAGACATGGGTAATGACGCAATACTAGTTGGAGGCGACTGGAATGTCCCGATTTCTTATGAGGCTGACACAATAAATTACAGACATAAAAATAATAAAAAATCAAATCAAACAATTAAAACCTTAATTGAAAAATTCGATTTATATGATGTTTGGAGGGAGGAAAATCCGAGTACGAAAAGATACACATGGAGGGGCCCAGATAATAAAATGGCTAGATTAGATTACTTTTTGATGACCTCCAATTTGCAATCGTTTTTAAAAAGTTCGGACATAGAATTTAGATATAGGTCAGATCATAACCCAATAACTCTAAAACTATCTTTCGTAAATCAATCGAAAGGGAAAGGAATATGGAAATTTAATAACAGCCTTCTAAATGATGCAGAATATGTGTGTATAGTCAAGAAGGTAATAGCAGAAACTGTTCTACAATACAGTAATAATAATATCAATAATAATAATAATAATAATAATAATAATAATAATAATAATAATAATAATAATAATGGATTCTCCATTAGCGACCAATTATTTTGGGAAACACTTAAACTCATGATAAGGGGCAAAACAATTCCTTATTGTGCATCTCTTAAACGGAAGTCCGAACAAGAACAATCAGAACAAGAGGCCCCACGTGGCCTTAATCGCTCACCTGACAAAGTGACTCTAAGAAGTATTTTAGGTCACCTTCACCATGTCATGCCTCATTAACATTAACTGGTTGAGTGATAGATTTTGTTTGAAGTTCAACATTTGTTACCTAAAATTAGTTTTATTTAAAATCATTGGTGTGTGGCCAATCTCCAATGATTTTTAATAAAGCAAATTTATCTCTGCAGACAAACTGGTTTAGCATGAAGCACAAACAAGGAATGTGAAGAGATAGCCTTGGACATCTCTCCCCAACTGTGGATATCTTCCATGTGCTACATGTATATATTTGCATGCAAGAAAACAAAAATTTTCACAAATTTTATTTTTTTTTATCATCATTGGAACAAGCTCAAACAGCTTATTCCAATAGGGGTATGGGAAGATCAGGTATATTTTTGAGACAGAAATGTGAATATATAAATAATGGTGTTTTTTTGTGAATGATGCTGGAGAATTTTGCGTAAAGATATGGTAAATGGTTTGTTCTAGATACAGAATGATGCAAAAGTATTTAAATTTGATTAGGCAAGTTGTTCCTATAATGCATTTAAAAATTGAAGTAACTGTTTTTTTGCTGACGAACTTTTAGATGTGTGTGTCTGTGTTTGTGTGTGTGTGTGTGTGTTTGTGTGTGTGTGTTTGTGGGGGGGGGGGGGGGGTAAGAGTTTTCTTGCAAACAAAATTCCTGAATAAATGGAAAATTTTATTTTTTGTGTGAAAGACATAGTGCGTGAATGTTGATTGGAACAAGCTTAGAGAGCTCATTTTAATGTGAAGTCATAAAGCTGTGTTTTACGTACGAAATTCTGGAATAACTAAAAAAATTGCTTTTTTGACTCAAAAAGCATGGTGTGCGACCTCTCATTGGAATGAGCTCAAAAAGCTCATTCCAATGGGGTATTTACAAGCGATAAGTACATGTATGTTTAAGAGACAAAAATTAAAATTTGAATAGCGATTTTTGCGAAGAATGCTGACAAGTTTTGGCAGTTATGCTGGTAAAAAGGTAAGATATGCAAAGTGGTTGTTTTTTAGAGGCGACATTTAATTAAGGGGAATTAACCCTTGATTACTGAGGTAACTTCTAAAAGTACTGAAATTTCATGAAGCAATGTGAATAACAGACAACAGTTGCCTAAAAATTTCATGAATAACTAAAATTTTTATTCCTTTGTCTCGAAAACATGGCATATGACCTTTGTTGGAATGAGCTGAATGCATGTGTTCCAATGAGGGGTCATAAAATTTGAACGAAGATTTGTGTGAATAATGCATTAGTACTGCTAGATTTGGGTAAACGGTTCACCCTGGATACCACCCCTTCTATAGTAGATCTTTTCTGCAAATTTTGTCTAAGATTCTATCAACTTTACAAATAAATACGTTCATGAATCACAATCAGATCCACCCTACAATGTTGCATACCAAATATCAAAAGATTCTGCCTGCTGGATCTGGAGAAGAAGATTTTTTAAGAAATATGCCTGAAACGCACTAAGTTAAAATTTGGGCTCCTATACGGAGCCCAAATATAAACCCAGGGGGCCGATTTGAACAAACTTGAATCAGATCCACCCCACAATGTTGCTTACCAAATATGAAAAGATTCTGAAGCTGGATCTGGAGAAGAAGATTTTTTAAGAAATTTGCCTGAAATGCACTAAGTTCGAATTCGAGCTTCTATAGTGAGCCCAAATATGAAACTAGGAAGCCGATTTGAACAAACTTGAATCAGATCCACCCCACAATGTTGCATACCAAATATCAAAAGATTCTGCCTGCTGGATCTGGAGAAGAAGATTTTTTAATAAATTTGCCCGAAATGCACTAAGTGCGAATTCGGGCTTCTATATTAAGCCCAAATATGAATCCAGGGGGCCGATTTGAACAAACTTGAATCAGATCCACCCCGCAATGTCGCATACCAAATATCAAAAGATTCTGCCTGCTGGATCTGGAGAAGAAGATTTTTGAAGAAATTTGCCTGAAATGCACTAAGTGCGAATTCGGGCTTCTATATTAAGCCCAAATATGAATCCAGGGGGCCGATTTGAACAAACTTGAATCAGATCCACCCCGCAATGTTGCATACCAAATATCAAAAGATTCTGCCTGCTGGATCTGGAGAAGAAGATTTTTGAAGAAATTTGCCCGAAATGCACTAAGTTTGAATTCGAGCTTCTATAGTGAGCCCAAATATGAATCCAGGGGGCTGATTTGAACAAACTTGAATCAGATCCACCCCGCAATGTTGCATACCAAATATCAAAAGATTCTGCCTGCTGGATCTGGAGAAGATGATTTTTTAAGAAATTTGCCTGAAATGCACTAAGTTCGAATTCGAGCTTCTATAGTGAGCCCAAATATGAATCTAGGAAGCCGATTTGAACAAACTTGAATCAGATCCACCCCACAATGTTGCATACCAAATATCAAAAGATTCTGCCTGCTGGATCTGGAGAAGAAGATTTTTTAATAAATTTGCTTGAAATGCACTAAGTTCAAATTTGGGCTCCTATACTGAGCCCAAATATAAACCCAAGGGGCCGATTTGAACAAACTTGAATCAGATCCACCCCACAATGTTGCTTACCAAATATGAAAAGATTCTGCCTGCTGGATCTGGAGAAGAAGATTTTTTAAGAAATTTGCATGAAATGCACTAAGTTCAAATTCGAGCTTCTATAGTGAGCCCAAATATGAATCTAGGAAGCCGATTTGAACAAACTTGAATCAGATCCACCCCACAATGTTGCATACCAAATATCAAAAGATTCTGCCTTCTGGATCTGGAGAAGAAGATTTTTTAAGAAATTTGCCTAAATGCACTAAGTTCGAAATCGGGCTCCTATACTGAGCCCAAATATGAACCCAGGGGGCCGATTTGAACAAACTTGAATCAGATCCACCCTACAATGTTGCATACCAAATATCAAAAGATTCTGCCTGCTGGATCTGGAGAAGAAGATTTTTTAAGAAATTTGCCTGAAATGCACTAAGTTCGAAATCGGGCTCCTATACTGAGCCCAAATATTAACCCAGGGGACGATTTGAACAATCTTGAATCAGATCCACCCCACAATGTTGCTTACCAAATATGAAAAGATTCTGCCTGCTGGATCTGGAGAAGAAGATTTTTTAAGAAATTTGCCTGAAATGCACTAAGTTCGAATTCGGGCTTCTATAGTAAGCCCAAATATGTATCCAGGGGGCCGATTTGAACAAACTTGAATCAGATCTACCCCGCAACATTGCATACCAAATATCAAAAGATTCTGCCTGCTGGATCTGGAGAAGAAGATTTTTGAAGAAATTTGCCTGAAATGCACTAAATTCGAATTCGAACTCCTATAGTGAGCCCAAATATGAATCTAGGGAGCCGATTTGAACAAACTTGAATCAGATCTACCCTACAATGTTGCATACCAAATATCAAAAGATTCTGCCTGCTGGATCTGGAGAAGAAGATTTTCAAAGAAATTTGCCTGAAAATGCAGTAAGTTCAAATTTGGGCTCCTATACTGAACCCAAATATAAACCCAGGGGGCCGATTTGAACAAACTTGAATCAGATCCACCCCACAATGTTGCATACCAAATATCAAAAGATTCTGCCTGCTGGATCTGGAGAAGAAGATTTTTTAAGAAATTTGCCTGAAATGCACTAAGTTCGAAATCGGGCTCCTATACTGAGCCCAAATATGAACCCAGGGGGCCGATTTGAACAAACTTGAATCAGATCCACCCTACAATGTTGCATACCAAATATCAAAAGATTCTGCCTGCTGGATCTGGAGAAGAAGATTTTTTAATGTTTTTCCCATTGCCTACAGTGTTAAAAAGTGCTGACTCAGCACTTTTTCAAAGTCCCGAAACTGTACCCTATGATAAAACCGATGGCAATTTTTTTTTACCAATCCTTTCTGTTGGTCCTAAGGAAGCTGCACACCAAATAAAAATTCTCAGTGCCGTGCAGTTTTGGAGATATGGGCGTTTTAAATTTTTTCTATTTTTAGCTCCTGCGGTTCCCACGGGGCTGCGGGAAAATTTTTTTTTGCATAAATCAAGTACTCATGACCCAATAAGCCCTCACATAAAATTTGGTTCAAATCAGCCTCTCGGTTTGGAAAATAGAAATTTTGGGCGGGGCAAAAAATTTTGCCCCTCTCATAACAACGTCAAGTATAGCCCCACAAACTTCTCTTGAACAAATCTGAGTCTACACCTCAAAAGGAAGCTGCACACCAAATATCAAGTCTCTGCTACTGCTGGTTCATGAGAAGAAGATTTACAAAGATTTTGGTGCCCCTTGGGGGTGTGGCACCACCCAGGAGGAGGGGCAACTTCATTTGAACAAATCTGAATTGGCATTAGGTAATAAACATTTAGCCAACAATTGAATAAAATTGGGCTAGTGGTTTAGGAGGAGAAGTCGATAATGTAAAGTTAACGCCGGACGGACGACGACGGACGCCGGACGACGGACGACGGACAGAAAGTGATTAGTTAAGCTCCCCTTGAGCTTCGCTCAGGTGAGCTAAAAAGAAACAAAAATAAAAACTTTGCAACGAAGATTAGATGAGGGTGATTTAAATGTCAGGGAAGAAATGGAAACTTTACAATCAGATTTAAAAATAATTAGGGAGAAAAAAATCAAAGGCGCTATTTTGCGATCGAAGGCCAAATGGAAAGTTGAAGGGGAAAGAGCTACAAAATATTTCTGTAACCTTGAAAAACGACACTACACTGAAAAAATAATCAGCAAATTAATTAGGGATGATGGTTCGGAAACACAAAACTTAACTGAAATTCTTTCTGAACAGAAACAGTTTTATGAAAAACTATATACATCTAGCAATCCGGGGGCAGATAAGATGAATAACGAGAACAATTTTTTTGACAGTAAGAACCCTTTCCTGAATTTTTTAAATGATGATGAAAAAATTTCTCTAGAGGGCGATTTACTTGAGTCGGAATGCCTCCATGCATTGAAAAAAATGGCAAATAATAAAACACCTGGTTCTGACGGCTTCACTGCCGAGTTTTACAAATTTTTCTGGAAGGACATTGGTAGCTTTCTAGTTAAATCCCTAAACTATGGTTATCAATCAGGAGAGCTCTCAATTGTCCAAAAAGGAAGCACTATAACGTGTATCCCTAAACAAAACAAATCAAAACTGTACATGAAAAATTGGAGGCCAATAACGCTAATAAATGTCGATGTAAAAATTGGATCAAGTGCAATAGCGAACCGCATAAAAACAGTTCTGCCCAAAATCATTTCAGAAACCCAATTGGGTTTCATGAAAGGTAGATATATTGGTGAATCTACTAGGTTATGCTTCGATGTAATTAAGAAGTGTGAGCAGAAAAACATACCCGCGATCTTAGTTATGATAGATTTCGAGAAAGCTTTTGACTCATTAGAATGGAGTTTCATTGAACGCTCACTAAATTTTTTCAACTTTGGACCATCTATCATAAAATGGTTTAGAACGTATTACAACGGAATCTATAGTTGTGTTTTGAACAATGGCCATTGCTCAGATCGATTTGCACTAGGCAGGGGTGTGAGGCAAGGTGACCCTTTATCACCCTATCTGTTTATTTTGTGCGCTGAGATTCTCAGTGCCTCATTAAAATTCAACCCAGAAATAAATGGAGTTAACATAAATAACTCCGAATATCTAATAACACAATATGCGGACGACACAACGCTGTTCTTAAGCGATGACGGCCATTCATTCAATGCCGTGTTAAGTATCATGGATGAATTTTCCAAACACTCAGGCCTGAAGGTGAATTTCGATAAAACACAAGTGATTTGGATTGGATCAAAGACGGGATGCGGTGAAGTAATTCCAACACGCTACAAAGTATATTGGAATCACCAAAGTTCATTCACAATTTTAGGTATTGAATACGATTTATATAGTGACAGATTTATTGAGAAAAACTATTTGAAAAAAATGGAAAAAATTGAAAAACTATTCAATGATTGGTCTTTCAGGAAATTATCCGTAATAGGTAAAACCTGTGTAGCGAAGACCATGGCCCTTCCAATATTAATACACTGCTTAAGTGTTCTTCCTGACCCGGCAGAAGAAATTCTTCACCGAATGCAAAATATTTTTTTTAAATTCCTGTGGTCTGGAAAACAAGACAAAATAAAACGAAACATTATGATAAATACCTTTGAAAATGGTGGAATTAAATTCCCTCACCTACAAACTTTCAGTCGGTCACTAAAAGTAACGTGGATCAAGAAATTATTAGACCCTCAGGTATTTGCCCCCTGGAAGACACTTCTATTAGACGACCTTGAGAAATATGGCAGATATAAAGTGTGGTACCTTCGTAAAGAAGGATTGGAAAAGATAAGTAAAAATCTTAACCCTTTTTGGAAAAATGTGTTCAGTGGGTGGTCGGCCATGGGCGGCACGGGACCCCCAAATGTTCCAGAGATACAGTCGGAACCACTTTTCTTCAACAACAATATTAAGATTGGGGGCAAACTATTTTATAATCAACATTGGTGTGACCACGGCGTCTTCTTTCTAAATGACCTCTTAAATAATGAAAATTCTTTCCTGTTATACACTGAGTTTTGCGCGAAATTTGATTTAAAACCACCCTTCACTGTCTACCAGGGAGTGATAAACGCGATTCCGAAAAGCTGGAAAAGGCTAATTAAATCCCTTCCAAGATATGCTGACATTACAAACAGTCGTGTCGAGAAATTAAATATCACACAAAAAGTAAATCGAACGTTCTACCCACTTTTCCTTGAGCTAGTCAGTGAAAATCCCCAAAAAGCTCAAACTAAATGGAACAGCGTGCTGAACATTTCTCTGCAAACTTCAGGTTGGGAAGCGATCTACAAAACTCTGTTTGTGACCACAGATGATCCAAAGCTGCAAGCCACGCAGTTCAAAATTTTACAAAGAATTATATGTACAAATTCCATGCTTTTTAAAATGAAACTTGTAGAGACAGAACTGTGTACCTTCTGCGGTAACACAAAAGAAACTATAAAACATTTATTTTTTGACTGCCCATTCTCTAAAACAGTTCTACTGAACTGGCTTTCAAAATTAGAGGAATGTTGTAACTTGACTTTTCCCATGACCCCCGAATATATTATTTTACATTCAAACAATCAAACCATGCCTGCGATCATTGATCTCAGCATTCTTTTATTTAAACAGTTTATTCTCTCATGCAGAACAACGGGGTGTACCCCTAATTACTCAAGTTATATTGAACGGCTGAAATATTATAAACAGATCGAATTAATGTCTTTATATGTATATTCCACCAAAAAGAAAACTACCATTCAAGAGAGGTGGAATTCACTAGCTACTGTTGTTTGACCTTGCATTAGTTTTTGAGCAACTTTAGCCAAAACGCCGATGTAAAGTTAATTAAAACAGAGTATTTTTCACGTAACTCTCCTTCCAGACTATCGACGAGACAGTTTCAAACCTTACTTCCATGAGATTGAGACAGAAATACCGCCTACGACAAACACTCCTGAAGTGACTACTGTTTCATTGAATATGAGTTGTTTTTTTTTTGTTTTTGTTTTTTTTTTTTTCCTTTTTTTTCATGTGCACAATTGTGCATATTCCTGTTGCTTATTTTTTTTTGTAAATCACCTATGTGAATACACAACTGTATCGATTATCACTGTACATTTCTAATGTAATACTATATCTGAATAAAAAATATATAAAGAAAAAAAAAAAAAAAAAAAAACATGAATTTTTAACCTTTTGAGGGGTATCATCTTTGTAACCATCCCTAAATGGGTTAATGCTTGGTTTTGTCAACACCTTCATTACTTACAACTAGAGTGATGTCACGCATGCAGCCCGACTGTCCCAATAATTGCAATGCTTAGAGTTGGAGCCATTTTTTGTTAACCCTTTACCTGACGAATCTGCCATATCTGCACTCGTGATATACAAAATTTGCTATTCCGCTTTATTTTTTCATTTCTCTACTCCAAAACATACCTCATGACCTATTAATGGAACAAGCTTAATGAGCTTAATAAGGACTAATAAGCCATGGTTAGAAATAAAAAATGAAAAAGTCTGATGTTTCAGAAAAATAATTTGTACTGTTGGGTTTCAATTTGTATTAGGCAAAAGATTAAAGATGCAGTACATAAAGCAATGTTGGGCTATAGGAGTCAATTTTCTTTTTTGCATGTAATAACTCCCAATCCTTCAAAATGCATTTTGGGAATAATTGCCTAAGTGACACGTGTGTGTGTGTGGGGGTGGGGGGTGGGGGAGGGAGTTGTGGAACCTATATTCAAACCTGGCCTGTATTACTAGCTGGAAAATACACATATCAACTTTGGCTGAAATCAAATAATCCAAACGTTATCGGTTAGAAACCAACTGTTTACAGACAGATGGATGGACCGACGGATGGATGGATGAAAGTCATGACTAAAGCCCTGACTGTAAACAGTCATGCTAAAAATGCATTTTGTACCAAAGAAAAAATATTGCTTAAATGGTCCTGGGTGAGGAGGAGGTGGGGGTGGGGAGAGAGGGGTGGGGGGGGGGGAGGGAGTTGTGGAACCTATATTCAAACCTGGCCTGTATTACTAGCTGGAAAATACACATATCAACTTTGGTTGAAATCAAATAATCCAAACGTTATCGGTCGGAAACCAATTGTTTACAGACAGACGGATGGACCGACGGAAGGATGGACGAAAGTCATGACTATAGCCCTGACTATAAACAGTCAGGCTAAAAATGCATTTTGTACCAAAGAAAAAATATTGCTTAAATTGTCCTGGATGAGGAGGAGGTGGGGGTGGAGAGTGGGGAGAGAGGTGGGGGGGGGGGGGGGTGTTAGGGGAGTCCATTTTTTTTTCCGCATGTGGTCTGTCTAAATCCTTCAGAATGCATTTTGAGCAAAGAGAGAAAAAAAAATGCCTAACTGGCACTGTGGGGGTGGGGGTGGGGGGGGGGGGGGGTGGTGGTGGTGGTGTTTGTCTGGGTTTTTAAAGAATCATTTTTGACGAAAGAAAAAAAAAGTGCCTAATTGGGAGGGGATAAAAAGTAATAAAGTATGTGGTAGAAGCCTAATTTGAAATTTAGAGAAACTAAGTTCTAAAAGCGTAAGAAGGGTTAAATTAATGCCAATATTATTTTAAACCACTGTGTACAGCTTCAGTAGACCTTGCTCGAAATGAAAAAAAGAAATGATGTTGTATCAGAGTGTTTGGAGAATGAAAGGTAGAACCTTGAAAAGCAGAACTTTAATCCAAAACTTTAAGCTGGGAATACTAAGTAAATTGATTGGCAAAAATGGGTTAAATATTTCCTTAAACCGATAAAAGAAATCATTGATGTAAATGGAATCATTAAGTTGTATTGACAATGCAAGAATTAGAGTAAGAAAGTATGTGGCTAAGTCTAATTTCAAATACAAAGAAAGTAAGACTGAAAACATGTTTATTATTATTTATTTATTGATGTTTAAGGTCACATACTTATGCACAATGGCTAATAGCGACCATGACAGTTTTACAGGTGGAGGAAGCCGGAGTACCCGGAGAGGAAAACATGTTTAAAAGGGGATAAAATCATGCCGATATTAATGAAAATCACTGTAGGAATGTTCAGTAGATAGTAGACATTGTCCCAAATAAGAAACATTGACATTCCACTAAATTGTTTGAAGAATTAAAGGTGTAATTTTAAAACACCCCCCCAAAAAAACTTTAACAAAAAACTTTAACCTGGAAGTTGTAAGTTAAATTGCCATACAAAAAAGGGTTAAATACTTCCTAAAATAACGTGAAACATAAAAAAAATAAAAAGAAAATGAGAATGATACAATCAATAGTAATATCAATTTAAAAGAAAAAAAAACCCCAAAAACTTTAAGGTTGACTAAACAACTTTAATCACAAACTTTAATCAAAACTCCAAATGTTAACACACAGACAGAAGAAAGTCATGACAAAATTTCGGACTGCACCCAAAAACACTTGTTCTTGTCCCACGGTGATAACAAAGGTACCCAAGAAGTTTCGCAAAGATCGGTTCATAAATCCAGACTTTAGCCTGAGCCGCATAGAAGTTGTGCACAAAAAACTGATTTGACCTAATTTCGGTACAAAATGGCCACTGGCAGCCATCTTGAATTTTGAATCGCACCCAGAAACCCTCGTTCTCATTCCAAGGTGATAACAAAGGTACCCAAGAAGTTTCGTGAAGATCGGTTCATCATAAATACAGCCCCTAGCCTGAGCCGTATTGACATGTGCACTTACTGTGTATAAGTAGCACTGAATAAATCAAAGTTCATCTAATTTGCATAATTTCTGCAGGAGAAAAAATCTGTATTATATGTGATGTATTCCATGTTACTAAACATTCAAACAAAAATTTATTCAAATCAGAACTTTCAAACAGAAGTTCTGTACAAAAAACTGATTGCACTAACTAAAGAACAAAATGGCTGCTGGTGGCCATCGGACCACACCCAAAAACACTTGTTCTTGTTCCACGGTGATAACAAAGGTACTCAAGAAGTTTCGTAAAGATCGGTTCATAAATACAGTCTCTAGCCAGAGCCGTATTGAATTGTTGATGGACAGATGGACGGTGGACGACTGGCCATGGCATAACCTCAAATTTGACTTTTGTCAAAGTTGAGCTAATGGTCCTTGGTGAATTCCACTTCCAATGAAGGAGGTTATGTAAATCTCGCAGGTACACATTGGGTGTTATGGATTCCCAAGAACAGCCCATTTTCTCCAAAATTTCTATGCTTGGCAGCCTGTGGAGGGTTAACAAACGCTTACCCGAATATTTTGTCCATGCAACTTGTAATGTCACTTAAAGACCTTTAATGGTCCATTTTTCTTGAAAACTTACTAGATGTTTTTAGAGAAATCCGCAGAAAACAGGAATTTTAAGCTCTTAAGGGATATTTTTCCTCAACCAGATGAAAATGGGTTAAGACGTCGATTTTTGAATACCCTTACTACTTACAAAAAATTTTCCCTATCAGTTTTGCGCCTGGTAAAAGAAGTTATGTTTCTCTGTGGTATTCTGATTTGGTGTTGTTGGTGTCCAAAAACAGACTATTTTTTCAAAATTTTGACATTTAGCTGCCCATGGAGGGTTAACAAATGCTTACTGTAATCTTTTATCCATGCAAATAGAAATGAAACACCAAAACCTATCAATGGCCATTTTCTCTTGAAAACCTACAAGATGTTTGTAAAGAAATCCAGAGAAAACATGATTTTTTTAAGCTTTTGATGGGTATTGCTGTCAACCAGCCCAAAAGGGGTTAACACTTGGCTTTTTGAATACTCGAATTACTTACAAAAATGGTTCTCGGTGAATTCCACTTCCAACAAAGGAAATTATGTTTGTTTCTCAGGTACACATTGGGTGCTGTGCGTGCCTGAAAACAGCCCAGGTTCTCAAAATTATGATGCTTGACAGCGTGTAGAGGGTTAATAAAAGCTTTATGGAATATTTTGTCCATGCAACTTGTTATGTCACACCATGACCTACGAATAGTCAATTTTCCTTGAAAACCTACAAGATGTTTTTAGAGAAATCCACAGAAAAAGGGAAATTTAAGCTTTTAAGGGGTGTCTCTCTTTCAACCAGCCCAAAATCGGTTAAGACATCGACTTTTGAATACCCTTACTACTTACAACTAGAGTGATGTCACGCATGCAGCCCGACTGTCCCAGGCATGGCAATGCTTAGACGCAAAATTGTCGGAGCCATTTTTTGTTAACAATTTACCTAACGAATCTGCCATATCTGCACTCGTGATATACAAAATTTGCTATTCATATTTTATTTTTTCATTTCTTTACTTCAAAACATACCTCATGACCTATTAATGGAACAAACTTGATGAGCTTGTTCCAATAAGGAGTAATAAGCCATGGTAAGAAGTAAATAAAAAATGAAAAAATCTGATATTTCAGAAAAATAATTTGTACTGTTGGCTTCAACTTGTGTTAGGTAAAGGATTAAAGATGCAATGTTGGGCTATATGAGTCAATTTTCTTTTTTGCATGTAATAACTCCCAGTCCTTCAAAATGCATTTTGGGAATAATTGCCTAAGTGACAAGTTTGTGTGTGTGTGAGTCTGTATGTGGGGGTGGGGGGGGGGGGGTGGGGGTGGGGGTGGGGGGAGGAGAGGGAGTTGTGGATCCTATATTGAAAACTGGCCTGTATTACTAGCGGGAAAATACACATTTCAACTTTGGTTGAAATCAAACAAGTGTTTGACCACCGAGGTGGTATTAGTCCCCTACGGCGCTTTTGTGACATAAGGTGTTTTTGTCACAGAAGACACTAGAGTATATAAGAATCTTGGATTTTTTAAAAAAAATATTGAGCATGCATAATCCCCTCACAAGCCTTTATCCATGTACCATATATGAAAGGCGTAGCTTGAACCATGTTGGAGGGAGGGGTGGTAACATAAAATAGAGAAAAAAGCTTAAAAAAACACAACAAAAATGGCCGCCATTCTGCCATCTTGGATTTTGAAAAATAAATACTGACTGTGCATCATCCCCTCAGAACCATTTATCCATGTACCAAATATGAAAGGTGTAGCTTGAAGCATATTAGAGGGAGAGGTGGTAAAAACAGACAGACAGATAGATGGACAGACAGATGTTAGATTTTGAAAAAAAAAAATTGAGCGTGCATAATCCCCTCACAACATCCTTATTCCATGTACCATATATGAAAAGTGCTGCTTGAACTATGTTGGAGGGTTTAGTGGTAACATAAAATAGAGAAAAAAGCTTAAAAAACACAACATAAATGGTTGCCATGGCACCATCTTGAATTTTGGAAAAAAATATTGAACATGCAACATCCCATTACAACCCTCTATCCATGTGCCAGATATAAAAAGTGTAGCTTGAACCATGTTCAGGCTTGGCAATTTCAGGAGAGCGATTTTTTAGCTCTCCTTACTGCCCTCCTGAAAGAATTAAGGAGAGCGAAAAATTGCCCTCTGGTCTGGGATGACTGAGATTACATGTATTATGCTCACATTAAATTTTTGTTGTAAAGCAAAAATGTAATTTAACTTTGAAGTCACATAACATCACGTAATTTCATTTTGAAAGTCGTTTAGTGGTAAAAGGTAATGGCTGCAACCATACCCAAACACAGTTGCAATCATTTGAAGCAAAATGGGTCACAGCAATATTTTTTTTTCTGTCAGTTTCAAGTTCAACAAGTGACATCACAGTTTGAGGGGTAATTATTTAAGGAATATTGACACTATAATATACTACCATTACTACCATCCTGTCACTTGAAGCACGTGCACCAGGATGTGACTGTAGATTCAAGCAGACCTGTTGTCCAAGAAAGTCATACGCCTACCACTACCACCTTCAACCCCCCTTGAAGGTGGTGGTGGTAGGCATATGACTTTCTTGGACAACAGGTCTGGGTACACACACAGGTCTTGTCAAGTGTGTGTTCGGTTGTTGAGTGAGACATCTAGATATCTAAGAGATTTCGCTTTACCTTAGTAAAGTTAATAAAATCACTGATGCAGTCTGTTGGTTTCAGTTTCAATGAGTTCGTTCAACTGGATACTTAAAATGCTGTGTAAAGCTAATTGCTCTCCTAAGCTGATTGAGGAGAGCGATTTTTTGCCCTCCTGCATTTTTCAGAATGCCAGGCCTGCATGTTGGAGTGAGGGGTGGTAACATAAAATAGAGAAAAAAAGTTTAAAAAACACAACAAAAATGGCCGCCATGCCGCCATCTTGGATTTTGAAGAAAAAATATTGTACATGCATCATCCCCTCCCAACCCTCTATCCATGTGCCAAATATGCAAAATGTAGCTTGAACCATGTTGGTGGGAGGGGTGGTAACATCAAAATAGAGAAAAAAAGCTTAAAAAACACAACAAAAATGGCCACCATTCCGCCATCTTGGATTTTGAAAAAATAATTTTGAACATGCATCATCCCCTCAGAACCATTTATCCTTGTACCAAATATGAAAGGTGTAGCTTGAACCATGTTGGTGGGAGGGGTGGTAACATCAAAATAGAGAAAAAAAGCTTAAAAAAACACAACAAAAATGGCCGCCATTCCGCCATCTTGGATTTTGAAAGAATAATTTTGAGCGTGCATCATCCGCTCAGAACCATTTATCCATGTACCAAATATGAAAGGTGTAGCTTGAACCATGTTGGTGGGAGGGGTGGTAACATCAAAATAGAGAAAAAAAGCTTAAAAAACACAACAAAAATGGCCGCCATTCTGCCATCTTTGATTTTGAAAAAAAAATTTTGAGCGTGCATCATCCCCTCAGAACCATTTATCCATGTACCAAATATGAAAGGTGTAGCTTGAACCATGTTGGTGGGAGAGGTGGTAAGATCAAAATAGAGAAAAAAAGCTTAAAAAACACAACAAAAATGGCCACCATTCCGCCATCTTGAATTTTGAAAAAAAAATTTTGAGCGTGCATCATCCCCTCAGAACCATTTATCCATGTACCAAATATGAAAGGTGTAGCTTGAACCATGTTGGTGGGAGGGGTGGTAACATCAAAATAGAGAAAAAAAGCTTAAAAAACACAACAAAAATGGCCACCATTCCGCCATCTTGGATTTTGAAAAAAAAATTTTGAGCGTGCATCATCCCCTCAGAACTATTTATCCATTTACCAAATATGAAAGGTGTAGTTAAAGCATGTTGGAGGGAGAGGTGGTAACATAAAAAACAGACGGATGGATGGACGGACGGATGGACGGACAGACAAACAGACAGACAGACGGATGGACGGTGTGCAATGCTATAGTCCCCTTACAGTTCCCGTAGGGGACTAATAATCCAAACTGGAGTTATCAGTCGGAAACCAATTGTTTACAGACAGATGGATGGACCGACAGATGTGGACGGACGGAAGTCATGATTATAGCCCTGACTATAAACAGTCAGACTGAAATGCATTTTGTACCAAAGAAAAAATATTGCATGAATGGCCCTTGGTGGGGAGGTGGGGTGGGGGTGAGGGGTGGGGGAGAGTGGGGGTGTCTTAGGGGAGTCCATTTTTTTTCCACATTTGGTCAGTCTAAATCCTTCAGAGAGAAAAAAAAACCTAACTGGCACCATGGGGGTTGGGGATGGTGTTTGTCTGGGTTTTTAACGAAAAACTTTAACCAAAACTGTAAGAAAAGCATTTTTGACGAAAGAAAAAAAAAAGTGCCTAATTGCCCCCCCCACCCCCAGGGTGGAGGGTGGGTGGGTGGGTGGGTGGGTGGGTGTGTCTGGGATTTTAACCAAAACTGTAAACAAGCATTTTTGACAAAAGTGGGGGGGGGGGGGGGGGGGATAATTTCTGTCTGGATTTTCAACCACAAACTTTAACCAAAACTGTAAAAAAATAGGCCGATGGAATCGTCAGATGTGTACCCATACGCGCAACTAGTAGAAAGCTGTATGATGGAGGGCCATCACGGATGCCGACATTATGTACACCATACAAGGTATGGGTACATTTAGAATGGATTGGAGGAGTGTCTAATTTGATGGATAAAGGGTTAATATCTCCAGATCAAATTATCAGATTTACATAAAAAGATTTACATAAAAAAACTATACAGCACAGCACATCAGTAACCTGAATAAATATATAAAGTAACATGACAATCGGATTTTTTTTTTAGTTATCTCATGCCAAAGGGATTGGAGGAATTTTCAATTTGAAGGATAAAGGGTTAATATCTCCAGATCAAATTATCAGATGAACACCAAAAACTATACAGCTCAGCACATCAGTAACCTGAATACAATTATAAAGTAACTTGACAATCCAAGCAATATTTTTCAAGTTATCAAATGCCAAAGGGATTGAAGAAATTTTCAATTTGAAGGATAAAGGGTTAATATCTCAGGATTAAAATAACAGATTTACACCAAAAACTATACTGCTCGGTACATCAGTAAACTGAACACAAATATGAAGTAACTTGACAATCCAAGCAATATTTTTCAAGTTATCGAATGCCAAAGGGAGTGGAGGAATTTTCAATTTGTGTTTGTCTGGGATTTTAACCAAAACTGTAAACTGTAGTGACTGTAAATAGTTCAGTTCAAAATGCATATTGGAGAAAAGAAGAAAAAAAAGAAGCCTAATTCGAGGGGGGGGGGGGGGGTAGGGGGTGGTGGTGTTTGTCTGGGTTTTTAACCACAAACTTGGAGTCATCCTACCAAGCTACAATGAAATCCCTTCATAATTATGGCCTGTGGAATATTCTGAAGGTTTTTGGGCTTTGGGCCTCTGTTGCCGTCACAGTTGCCCAAAAGGGGACATTCTCATCTAGACATTATATGAAGTCAACCCATAAAGTTACAATGAAATCCCTCCATAAATATGACCTGTAGACTGTGCTAAAGGTTTTCAGGCTTCGGGCCCCTGTTGCCGTCACAGTTGCCCAAAAGGGGACGTTCTCATCTGGATATTATATGAAGTCAACCTATCAAGTTACAACGAAATCCCTCCATAAATAGACGTGTAGACTGTGCTATAGGTTTTCGGGCTCGGGCAGCCATCATGGTTGAATGATCACAACCAAAAGGGGACACTCTCATCTGGGCATCATGTGGATTGATCCTACAAAGTTACAATGAAATCCCTTCATAAATATGACCTGCAGACTGTGCTGAAAATTTTCGGGCTTTGGGCACCTGTATTTATTGTTTATTGTTGTTTAAGGTCACATACTTCTGCACAATGGCTAATCATGACCACAACATGGAGATAAAGTCAAGGCCAGTCAATCGTTTATACCCCATGTTGCCTATTTTAGAGGACTCGCACCCCAAGCATTAGCGACTGGGTCCTATTTTACCAGTGAAACAGAGCTTGTTTACCACAGTAAACAAGCACTGCTTCACTTCCCGGGGTTCCCACGGGAGACAGGCACCTGTAGCTGTCAGAGTTGCCCAATCACATCCAACAGGGGACTTTCTCATCTAGACATTATATGAAGTCAACCTATGAAGTTACAATGAAATCCCTCCATAAATATGACCTGTAGACTGTGCTAAAGGTTTTTGGGTTTTGTGCTCGGGCAGTCGTGACGGTTGATAGATCACGCCCAAATGGGGAAACTCTCATGCAGACATCATACGGAGTCATCGTATCAAGTTACAATGAAATCCGTCCATATTAAACATGACCTGCATACTGTGCTAAAAGTTTTTGTGTTTTGGGCTTGAGCAGCCATCACGGTTGACAGATCATGCCCAAACGGGGACGTTCTCATCTAGGCATTATACAGAGGCATTCTTTGAAGTTTCAATGAAATCCCTTCATAAATACGACCTGTAGACTGTGCTAATGGTTTTCGGGTTTTGGGCTCGGGCAGCCATACCGGTTGACCGATCACGACCAAAAGGGGACGTTCTCACGTACACATGACCTGAAACCTGCATATGAAATTTCATGACAATCAGATGAGAACTACTGGGTATAGCCTGTACTTGAAGGTTGAATAAAAAACTTTAACCACAAACTTTGACCAAAACTCCAAATGTCAACTAAACAGAAAAAAAAAAAACCCAAAAAACCTCACTTGAACCTTCAGTAAAAAACTTTAACCACAAACTTTAACCAAAGGCCTAACAATTAATTATGGTTTTAACCTAAACATTTTTTTATCAAACTGAGTCATTTGAGACTCCTATACCTCCTAAAAAACCAAAAAAAAAAAACCCACTTGAACCTTCAGTAAAAAACTTTAACCACAAACTTTAACCAAAGGCCTAACAATTAATTATGGTTTTTACCTAAACATTTTTTTATCAAACTGAGTCATTTGAGACTTTGAGACTCCTATACCCACCTTTCTCATAACATCAATAAAGGAACTTCAGTGAGACAGTTAAAAACAATTCATCAGACACTCTGGGGTCATGAAAAATCATGGAATCTCGTTTGGAAAAGCCATGATTCTCCAGAATCATAAAGTCTAGTAATGTACATGTTATACAATAATTCTGGTAGAGATTTACCAACTGGTTCAGGAAACAGAAATTTCCAGTGGGAACCATAAAACTGACCTCCCAGGATAGGTGCAAATTTTGCCCAAGGAACTATTTTTTAATTAACCCTTTACCTAACATGAAAAGCAGACAACACTTGGAAAGAAAATTCTTGAATAACTAATTTTTTTCATTTTTTGTCTCAAAAACATAGGTTATGACGCCTCATTGGAACGGGCTCGATGATCCTGTTCCAAAAAGGGGTCATAAGCTGTCTTTTTGAGACAAAAAAGGAAAAAATAGTGAAAATTAAATGGTGATTTTTGTGAATAGCGCCGGGCCATTATGTTGGGTAAAGGGTTAAAATGAATCCATACCATTAAAGACAGTGCCATACCAAATGTAAAATCATTGCTAGTAGTTCATGAAATTGTTCAGTCTTTTTCTCATTACCAACAGTGTTAACTGATAGAGTGATTGAAAACACTATCATGACTTTAAAAAACACGAGGCCCCAAGGGGCCTGAGGGCGCTCACCTGACATGTTAGCCTAAATATAAACCCAGAGAACTGATTTCAACAAGTTGCATCTACTCCTTCTAAGAAAAGCTTGTACCAAATATCCAAAGATTCTGACCAGTGGATCTAAAAAAAAAGAAGATTTTTAAAGAATATTCCTCATATTGAACTAAGTTATAATTTGGGCTCCCACAGGGAGCCCATATATGAACCCAGGAACTTGGCTTTAACAAACTTGAATCTCACCCCTCTAAGGATGCTGCACACCAAATATCAAAACATTCCGACTGCTGGATCTGAAGAAGATTTTGAAGAAAATTCCCCATTTTGAACTAAGTTACAATTCGAGCTCCCACAGTGAGTCCAAATATGGACCTAGGGACATGGCTGAACAAACTTGAATCTCACCCCCCTAAGGATGCTGCATACCAAATATCAAAACATTCCGACTGCTGGATCTGAAGAAGATTTTTAAAGAAAATTCCTCATTTTGAACTAAGTTATAATTTGGGCTACCACAGTGAGCCCAAATATGAACCCAGGGACTTGGCTTGAAAAAACTTGAATCTCACCCCCTAAGCATGGTGCATACCCTATATCAAAAGATTCTGCCTGCTGGATCTTGAGAAGAAGATTTTCAAAGAAATTTGCCTGAAATGCACTAAGTTCAAATTTGGGCTCCTATACTGAGCCCAAATATAAACCCAGGGGGCCGATTTGAACAAACTTGAATCAGATCCACCCCACAATATTGTATACCAAATATTAAAAGATTCTGCCTGCTGGATCTGGAAAAGAGGATTTTTGAAGAAATTTGCCTGAAATGCACTAAGTTCGAATTCAGGCTTCTATAGTGAGCCCAAATATGAATCCAGGGGGGCCGATTTGAACAAACTTGAATCAGATCCACCCCACAATGTTGCATACCAAATATCAAAAGATTCTGCCTGCTGGATCTGGAGAAGAAGATTTTTGAAGAAATTTGTCTGAAATGAACTAACTTCGAATTCAAGCTTTTATAGTGAGTCCAAATATGAACCCAGGGGGCCGATTTGAACAAACTTGAATCAGATCCACCATACAATGTTGCATACCAAATATCAAAAGATTCTGTCTGCTGGATCTGGAGAAGATTTTTCAATCTTTTTCCCATTGCCTATAGTGTTAAACAGTGCTGACTCAGCACTTTTAAAAGTCCTGAAAAAAGTACCTTGTGATGAAACCGATGGGGATTTTTTTTAACCATTCTTCTATTCTACTGGATAAAAGTAAGCTTTATACAAAATAACAATTCTCTGTGCCGTGTAGTTTTGAGATATGGCAGTTTTAAGGTTTTTCCTATTTTTAGCTCCCGGGGTTCCCACGGGGCAATGAGAACATTTTTTTTTACATCAATCAACTACTTATGACCCATTATCATCTCATATCAAATCTGGTTCAAATCGACCTCTCGGTTCAGAAAATAGAAATTTTAGGCGTGGCCAAAATTTTTGCCCCTCCCATAACGAAGGCAAATAATGCCCAACAAACTTCTCTTGAACAAACTTGATTCTAAACCTCAAAAGGACTCTGTATACCACATATCAAGTCTCTGCTATTGGTGGTTCATTAGAAGAAGATTTTCAAAAAAATTGGCCATTTTTTCCCCACACCTCTGCTCAATATGAGCCAAAACCTAATTTGGATAAAAATCAAAATGCCCCTATATAATCACTACTTACATGAAATTTAATTAAAATGTGGCCAGTGGTTTAGGAGGAGGAGGCTCAAACACCACCTTCACGCAGGACGACGGACGATGGACAGACGGATGACGGACAAAGAGTGATAAGAAAAGCTCACCCTGACTTTCAGTCAGTTGAGCTAAAAATCAGGGTATCAGGGCAAAATCCAACTTTTCCTTGCTCATGTTCCATATTCAGTTAAACGTAAATATTTTGTTTATATAAATATGTTTTATTACAAATTAATGGAGAGTGCTGGTGGACACACTACAATAATTTGTAATAAAACAAATCTGATGAAAAATTCAGATCACAAAAAATAAACTAGCCCTCAACCAGTAAAAGGTGGGCAAGGGGTCCCTATATGGTACCCACTGAGTCAATTCCTGGGGAAATTATAGTGGTGCAGGGGGAAATTTTATGCATAAATCAAGTATATGTCCATTAATACTGCATATTAATTTCAGTTCAAATAAGCCAACCTGTTCTCAAAACAGAAATTTCAGGTGGAGCCAAAGGTTATGCCACTCCCAGAACCATTAAATAAGGCAGAATACCAAATATCAAATCTTTGTAGCCAGTAGTTCATGAGATGCAGATTTAGCCTTTTTCCCCATTACCAACAGTGTTAAATATGGGGTCACCATATGGTGTCTCTTTAAGCAGCTTCTGGGGCTTCCACAGAGGAGAAGGGGATAAAATTTTGTGCCCAAATCAAGTATATGCCCACAATTACTACTGCATTCCAATTTTGATTTGAATCAGTTGACTGGGTCCAAAAACTGAAATTGGGGGTGGACAGGAGGACATAAATTTTGTCCCATCCAGGACAAGTTCAAATATTTCCCCGTGAAATTTTTTCTTAATAAACCTGATTCTACATGATTACAGAAGGATACATACCAAATATCATCATTCACTGGAGGCAGCACTTTATGAGAAGATTGTTCATTGTTCAGCTGATCAGTTCAGCCCAATGCATTCTACTACTCCTAAAAAAGTTTCCTGCCAAATACTACAATAATTTCTGATAATTCGATTTTCAGCTTCTATGCTTATGGATTGGATTTGTAGAAAAAGAAAAATGTTGTTATTGTTGGCCAATATGGGACTGAATTACAGCTTTTACCCTCAAAATAGGGCTTTCCCTCTGAGGGATTTTTGTTGATTTTCTTCCTTGTTTAAACAATTTTTCACCAATTTTTCTCATTTGTACTTTCCTAACATATTCATTTATGCATGAATGGGCATTTCTGTTGCCATGCATAATTATTCTTGGAGGTAATTCTTTATCAAGAAAATGTTAATAGATCAATATGAAAAGATCACAAACAAATGGAAGCTACTGCAAATGTCCACACTTAGTTCTTGTACTGCATAATGTCAAGTCTAGCTGAAGGCCACATATTAGTATGAGAAGAAGACGTCCAAATCAATATCTGTGGATACTACCACTACTAATTATTTAACCCTTTTACCTAACATGAAAAGCAGACAACACTTGCAAAAAAAAATCTTGAATAACTAATTTTTTTGTCTCAAAAACAAAGGTTATGACCCCTCATTGGAATGAGCTCGAAGAGCTCGTTCCAAAGAGGGGTCATAACCTATGTTTTGGAGACAAAAACTGAAAAAATAATGAAAATTAATTGCTGATTTTTGTGAATAGCGCTGGCCGGTTTTGGCCGTTACGTTGGGTAAAGGGTTAATAGCACTTCTGAAGATAGAAAAGCAGAAGCTAAAAGTTCACAGATCATTGATGGTGGATGCCAAGAGATAACATATAAGCATACACTTTATCAGGGGAACTAACAACATCAGGGTTCACCAAAAAGTTCATAATATCAAACTATCAGCACATTCTCTGTTAACCCTTAAGGGCCTAAACAAATTTCTTTAATCCCCACTAGATGACCACCTGTGCCTGTCCTGTGGTTATGCATTGACTTGTTGTCAAACCTTGGCAGCCAATTTAGGCAGCCAAAACTTTACAAGAAACCACTGCCCAGGTAGTATGACTATTTTCAGCATGACCTCATCATGATGGCATGTTAAGGGTACTTATTCTGAGGTTGTGGAAGTTGGAAATAGGCCTTTAAGAGTTAACCAACTTCTGTTTTCTTCTTCCCCTGGGCCATACAAAACAGATATGAGCATAATACCATATATAAAATTAACATCTATATTTGCAAAT